>CM062810.1:40302489-40852996 GCA_031772625.1 Pinus tabuliformis | reverse complement strand
ATATATTATATATAAAATTGCTCTGGGATTCGCTCCCAAACCAGGAGCTTTTGAAAATGTCGCTCCCGCTCCCAAGTAACACTGGGCTCACCCAACAGAGAATGCCCTTGGCAGTAGTACCTCTCAGTCGGAGACAGATATTCCAGCTAAATCACCAAATGAACGATCCAACAGCAACAATGCAACTTCTACTACTCAGCATCACTCTGATAGGGACTGCATCACCCTATCCAGCTCTCCAGCTCCAATCTGTCGCACAAAAATCTCCCAGCACTGCCACTAAGGCCTGCGTCAACTTCTCTAGCCCAGTGTCAGCCTATTTGACCTAGCGTTAGCCTCTCGGGGCTCTACGTCAGCCTCTAGAGCCTCTGTGTCTCACATGTTGGCCCTCTCTGGCTCTGTGTAGCTCTTGGCTGCCTCTGCGTGGCCTCTGGCTGACTCTGCGTCAACCTCTCATGGCTTCTGCGCTGATCCTCCCGGTACTAACTTTGCCTCTCTGTTATGTATTCACTGCCCCTCAGCTGCAACTCAGATCACTTCACTCAATTTCCTTAGCAAACCCTACCCCAGAAAATCGAGTTCTTGATCTGCCTCGGTGTATTCTCCAACTGACCCTCAAGCCTCCTCTTATACTTTTCTCGTTGGTCCATCAACGACCGAGATTAAATCTCTAATCAACAGCTAAGATTAGATTTGGCTTGATCCATGACTTTTGGACCATTCTAACTCATTTTTATATTAATTCACATTAATATTTTATTTTTCCTAAGTTTGTACTAGGAACTCCATTAAAAATATTAATTATTTTAATATCTCCCAAACTGGTTAGATTTTTCCCAAACCATTTTTGGGTCTTGAGGATCTCATGTGCTATAGCCTCTCCACCAATTTTCATGGCTAGAGTACATCCGATGCTACCCCAAATCAACACTCCCTCTTAGCGAGGACTGTGCTCTAATAATACTCTTCACTGAGTATCACCCTGATCATCCAGCATCGGTCCCTGTGCTGATGCTAGGCTTCCCTGCCCAACATCCTCTGCACTGCTGCATTATATACTGCTACCCATGGCCCTGCCACTGCCATTGTTGCATTCGTACGCCAGCTCCCTCTGCATCCGTGGTGCTGCCCATGGACCTACCACTGCCATTGCTGCATCTGCAGTGCATCCCCTCTCATCACGCTGTATCGTGCTGCCCATAGCACTGCCACTGCTAACTGTTTCACTACAACTCAGTTATTGAGAAGTAAGTAACTGACCCTCCCAACTTTGACATCTCTGTCAGGCTAGAGACACTCCCGACTTTGAAGCTCCCTCTGTCGTTGACAAGTGCTCCTTCTCTGACCTCTGCACTGCTGCAACAACTCCATGCATCTCGCACTGCTGTCTCATGTTGTCCTGGGACTCCTGCACTGTAGCACTCCCTGCGCTCCATCCACATCCGTCTCTACTGACACCCGCCAATCCTGCTACTCCTCCCGGGCTTCCGTAGCTAGGGATAATCCCAGAGGTTGGGTACCTCGAGGATCCTACCCCTCATCGCCTGTAGTCCATCTGACTACAGCTCGATGTCTCCACACTTCCTCTTAAGTGGCGCATAAGCACTCATGGCACAATCGTCATCTATCTCCACTTCTTTCTCTGCCCTCGCTAGTGCTGCCTTGGTCTCAGAAGCCTCTCCATTGCTCTTCTTCCTCGGACACTGGTTCGCATAGTGACCTAGTTCTCCATAGTGGAAGCATTTGACCTTGGAGAGGTCCTTCTTCTCGTTTCTCCTTCTTTCCCGCAGATGCTAGGGCAACATTCTCCTCTTCCTCCTTAATTCTGACCCCTTTGCTGCTGCTTCCGGCCTTGGTCAACTGTCTGATCTCTTCTTGACGAAGAGCCGCCCACAGTTCCTCACAATCTGGAAGGCTCGCCTTGTCTAGTAAGCTCTATACAAATACCTCCCAATCCTTTGAGACTGCGTTCAATGTGGTCCTCACCAACATCTCCTCATCTGGCATGGCCCCTATGGAAGTCAGCTGGTCGCGGATCTTTGTCAATCGCCCGAGGAAGATATCTATCTGCTTTTTCCTCTGCATCTGGTATGACCGCAACTGATTTTCTAGAAGCATCTTCCTTTGCACGGAAGTATGCTGATACAACTTCTTCAGGGCATCCCACATTTCATTTGTCGTGCCCTTCTCGGCAATATGTGGTACCACATGATCCTTGACCCTGTCAAGAATGATGCACTTAGCCCTGGCCATTGCCTCCTCGTACTTCTCATTTTCAGCCGGATCAACTAGGATCGCTATCGTTTTCAAGGAGAAGTGTTTGATGCGATACCTGTCTAGAATGGACAAGATCCTGGCCTTCCAGACTACAAAGTTTGAGGCTCTGTCCAGTCTATCCTGATCTCTTAGCCCATTCACTACCATTTCGCTGCTCCTCTTTCGACTCTTTCAAGTCTCTCTACTTCCCGTCTGGAATTTCTCGGTTTGACTCCCTCTGAGCCTCGATTTCCCTTCTGGAAATCCCTCTACCAATGTCGAGATGTCCCACTCCGATCGTTTGTGCAACTGCACCATTGATCCGGATTTCTTGGCTAGAAATCCTCGGCAACAACTCCTTCCTTCTTGGTCTTGCCCTGTTAGGTACTGTTCTGACCACAGTACCCCACCATCTTCACTCTGCAACTGACCCACGACCTCCTATGCCCTAGCAGTTTGAAGGTTAGAGCCTCTAGGCTCTGCGCAATCCTGGCATCGGCACAATTTGCACCTCCTAGCTACAACGTCGATCCTTCCTGACTGAGAAAGATGATCGGGCATTGCGTAGGTCAGGTCTTCTCCTCTTTGCCTCAGTGTTGATCCTCCTTCTGGCTCGAACTGATGACACAGGCTCTCTGCGTCACCCCTTCCTTGCTGCTTTATGCTAGGAACAACTTCTGTCACTCGGAACAATTGTTTCTGCTGCTGCTTCTCTCCTCAACTGATGCCTTCTGTTATCTTGTGATCTGCAACCACGCTCTGATACCATGTTGGAATTTCTAAGTCTAACAGTTAGAAATTCTTCCTATACTATCTAATTTATTTCTTCCTACTTGATCATTTATTTAACAAGTTATTTACCATGTAAATACTGAAAATAAATACAAGTACAATATCAACACATACAAATCATCAACTGAAAGAAACAAGCACACAAGTGACACTGTTTTTTTTGGACTAATGTCCCTAGAAAAACCCAATGCAGGAAAACCGGTGCAGCTATTCAGAGGGTTTTATTATTATGCAGTTTCAGAATACAACCAGGGTGACAAAAATGGCCCACCGAACAGAGAATGCCCTCAGCAGTCGTACCTCTCAGTCAGAGACAGATATTCCGGCTAAATCACCGGATGAACGATGCCACAGCAACAATGCAGCTTTCGCTGCTCAGTTCACTCTGATAGGGACTGCGTCACCCTATCTAGCTCTCTAGCTCCAATCTGTCCCACAAAAATCTCCCAGCGTTGCCTCTAAGGCCAGCGTCAGCCTCTCAGGGCTTTGCATCAACCTATGGAGCCTCTGCGTCTCACACGTTGGCCCTCTCTGGCTCTGCGCAGCTCCTGGCTACCTCTGCGTGGCCTGTGGTTGGCTCTGCGTCAACCTTTCACGACTTCTGCACTGATCCTCCTGGTACTAACTCTGCCTCTTTGCTCTATATTCACTGCCCCTTAGTTGCAACTTAGATCACTTCACTCAATTTCCTCAGCAAACCCTACCCCAGAAAATCGAGTTCTTGATCTCTCTCGGTGTATTCTCCAACTGACCCTCAAGCCTCCTCTTATACTTTTCTCGTTGGTTCATCAACGACCGAGATTAAATCTCTAATCAACGGCTAAGATTAGATTTGGCTTGATCCATGACTTTTGGACCATTCTAACTCATTTTTATATTAATTCACATTCATATTTTATTTTTCCTAAGTTTAGACTTAGGAACTCCATTAAAAATATTAATTATTTTAATATCTCCCGAACTGGTGAGATTCTGCCCAAACCATTTCTGGGTCTTGGAGATCTCATGTACTATAGCTTCTCCACCAATTTTCTTGACTAGAGCACATCCGATGCTACCCCAAATCAACAATGACCCTACTTCAAATAGTGACAAACCTTGGCCCTAATCACAAACAATGATCAAATTTGAAGGGCGAGTCTTAATTTCGATTAGAAGAGCATATATTCATGTCGCTCTTCCATAATTAAAAGCTAAAAAAAATGCATTTCAATTGACAACAATATATTATCTTTACATTTCATTTTCAAAAAGAAAAAGCTAGCAATCTTTGTGTTAATAAAAGGTCCGCTCGGTAATTCAAAATTTACCTTGAAATATTAAAAAAATTATTAATTGCATACACTTTGACAGATCATCTAATTACCATTGACCATTCTAATTACCATTGAACCATCTTTTTCTACAATAGAGATATTGACAAGCCCTCTCTTGAATCCTCTGTAGACAGGGATCCAAATGGATTTGTTGCCACCCTATAGAGGATACAAAGGTCAAGATATTGTGTTTCTTCATTTTAATACCCAATACGCACAAACCACAAACCACTAGATCTTCACAAGTGAAGAATAATTCAAAACAATGTTAAAAAGGCAATGCAGAGGATTTCGACCAGGAGTGTCCAACTCAAGATACTCTATTTATTCATTTTAATACCCAATACTCACAACTCACAAACCACTAGATCTTCATACGTGAAGTATAATTAAAAATACTGCCTTGAAAAAAAAGGCAATTTTGCAGTTTAACTCTTCCAAGGCAAGAAAATGCAATAAATGGGAAGAGAAAGATTTACCTCATTACTGATTACCAGATAAGAATGACTCATCTCCAACATCCACTTCCACAAAAAAGGAATATATTTATCAATATTCAAAGAGTTTTTAATTCGTAAATAGTAAATACAATGACGACGAAACAATCATTGAGACCACTATTGCCAAGCTTCCACTGAGTGTAGAAGCACTTTGCACGATTAATTTCTTACTATCAGCTTCCAAGTATTCAAAGGGTCGATTGAGAATCAATCAACTTTGACTAAATTTGCTTGCCTTATCTAAATTTAACTGGAATTGTTGCATGAAGACTCTCACTAAACTTGATGTTTCATGTAATACTATAATTAAAGCTACATATGAACCTACTTATTCCCAAATAGCATTCTATGCTAAATATGGCCCCAATTTTCTAAATATGAACTTGGTTATTCTACAAAAGAATTCTATGTTGAATATCATTTCAGTGATTAACAATGATTGGAGTCTTATTTTGATATGGTTGTAAATATTTTAAATTTAGCATGTTTAATCTATAAATTAGACTCTTTGTGTTTCCGTGTACATGCGTTTGCCTATTTGTTTTTCATATGTTCATTTCTTGCCTTTTTTCTAATTATGGATAACTCTTTTCAAAAGATACCCTTAAATTATTCTAATTATAGATGAATCTGAAATTATAAATATAATGCATTCCAATGTGAGCAATAACAAATCATGGTGGAGAAAAGAGTGCATAGTTCTTTTAATGCACTGGTAAATCTTCTTACTCTTTCGTTTCTCTCATGCAATTTCATACAATTTTGTTGAGCTTATTTTTCATGTTAGAAGAAATGGGCTTATGCTTAATAACAACGACAGGAAGATCTTTGTCAACAAAATTTAATTCAACAAATGGGTAAATTTAATTTTGAACTCAAAAAATGGGTAAATGTTTGAGGGTAGATTTAATTTATAAATTTTGATGGTAACAACAACAGGAAGATCTTCGTCAACAAGCTCGAGCATAGAAAAGGCTCGACAAACCCATACCGCTGGCTTTATAGAGGACCAGTCCGAGAGGCTAGACTTCGATGGGTTGGCTACCCTAGACCGGTCATTGGCACCAACTCTCCAACTATGATGCCCTAGAGACAGAGCAAGATTGAGGGTTCAATCAACGTGACCTGGGTGGTATTTTTCATTTAAAAAGGCTTTTTCATTTCAACGCGGAATTCGGCAGTTGAATCAGAGGGGGCACACAGAGAAAGAAAAGTGCGGAAAATTGCAAACTAATTTAGTAAGGAGGGTATCATTTGGACAACATTACCCATGGTGCTCTCTGTGAGAAACTGGAAAATTAAAAGGCTTCTTTATTGCTGGTAAACACTAAAGCTAATTGATTCAACCTCTGCAGGTGCTAGGAATAGCTAGCAATGTATATAAAATCAGAGTATTTTTAAGCAGCAGTGTTTTATGGGTGGACTTAGATTGGTGAGAAATACCTGTGAATCTGTGATCGTTGGAACTTGGAATACTGACCAGATTCGTGCTACAGAGGAATACCACTGCTCGGTCCTAGCGCCCACTTGCAAAAATGGCTCCAGACAATGAAGTTTTGTAACAAAACTTGTTAAAATAAATGTAATGATAAGATTCGACTTGCAGACAGAGCCCTTTTCAGACACCTGGGAGCCTACTCTAGCACCTATTTAGGAAAGAGAGAGTTGAAGAAATCCACTATGCCCATTATGGGATATTATATTCATGCTATTCACTAGGGCTCACAAATTACAATTTAGAATCCATCACAATCTCATTCGTTAGTCTCTTAGTTCTGGAATCTCTGGTTAGAATCTAGATGGGATGAAAAAATTGGTAGGAATTTGGAAAATTCTTGACAGGGAAAAATATCGGTGTTGTGGCCTACCATTATGACTGCTAGCAATGCAAGTTGCAATAACCTCCATTACGTTATATTCATTGATGCAACAACCTCCTGCCACCTGCGTACAATTTCCAAGGATAACAGATATCTGACCGTGGGGAATTTTCAGAAATGTCCATTGGTCTAACAATCCTTCACAGGAGATTTTATAATATTATTCAATTTTTTTTAAACCTAGAGAAATCGATATTTAAATTTTTTGCCACATAATTTTCCCTTAGCACTTCTCTGATGTGCTAGAGGCCTCTTAACGAGTTGTGACGTGTTCAATTTTGAACATTGATCACAAACCAACCACAGATTTGGACCATTGCATTTTTGGCCTAAACATAGAGATATTTCCCACAACGTGGATGCACCTTCTGGTAATCTTTGACCACAAAAACATGCTCAAAATTCGGCCAACATTCCTCCTTCGACCTACACCAAAACATGAGACAAAGACAAGAACCAAAATACATCTTTTCTGCTCCTACCCAACTTGGCTCCTGAGGTATACGACTTCTATGACTTGTCTTTAATGGAGATAATTGCTCTTTGATGGATGCCAAATGATCTTCATCTCACTCTTCTTATAGTTTTCTATGAGGGTAACTATTAGCCCTCTGTTGTCGCACAAAGTGTCTAGGCACTGCGACAACACTCAGAGTAAGGGCTGTCACTCTTAATCCTTACTCACTCCGTTTAGACTCTCTCCAAGGCAAGTCAAGGGGGGTAGTCCCTAAGCTAAATGGATGAGAAAGCCTGCAGATCACGGGCTCTAGGGGGTTTGCTGGACAACTTGATGAATCTAAATGATTAAATCAGATTGATAGATTAAATGCCAACGTAAACAAGACATGACCATAAGATAGAAACAATTATAGACCAGTGCCTTCGATATTTGAATTAACCATCAATAAAACAAGTTATCCAGAGCAATTTTCAATATGCGACGAAAAGTGACAATCATAAATAATCCACATAAATGCGGAACATCGCATCACACAAGATATTCTAGATTTAAAATGATTATCGTTAATGACCAGGATCTAGAACAATCAATATGATTTATCGTGCCTTGACCATAGAAAAATCATGAAAATTGCATTTAATCACCAAATAACACCAAGGAACTTTAAATTAGAATTTTAATTATTCCTTAGGCAATTAGTTGAATGAAGAAATCAAAATCTTTTAATGTGAAAGAAAAATGAGTCAAAGTTGAAATGAATCAAAGGGTTAAAATTTTTAAGATTTTAATGGGCCATAGGCCACATTAAAATGTAAAAGCGCAAATCCCCTTAATTTATTTTATTCTCAGCCACAAAATATTTTGAGATTTTCTTAATCTTTTAGAAATTTGTAATATTTTAAATTTTTTTCTAATTTTAAATTTTTTAAATGTTTTTTGGATTTTTTAAACCTTTTTTTATGTTCTTTTAATTTTTTAATATTTTAGAATTTTTTAATTTTTTTAATTTTTAGATTTTTAGATTTTTTTAATTTTTAGATTTTTAATTTTTAAGATAAAAATCACAAAAATAAAAATGAAATTAAAAAAAGAAGAAGAAGAAACAAAAATCAAAATTTTTGGAAACTTGATGATTCCCATTAAGTTTAATTTTAATGAAATTAAAAATAATATACACCCAAGCTAAAACTAAAACAACACATATATCACAAACTAAAAATAAACTATGCTAACCCTAACCATATACATGCAACCGAAATAAGAAAAATAAGATAAAAGAAGAGTGCTTATTGTCATTTGCCTGTTTGCGGGAGGACATCAAAGGTGCAGCAAGGAGGGTTGAACGCTTCGCTGCAGCTGGAGCAGGTAAGGAGAAGGCTGCGTGAGGGGACAGAGAATGGAGATGGGTAGAAGACGCAGGGAGGAAAGGGATGAGGGACTGCGTGAGAGATTGCTGTAGATAGTGATGGTTGCGTAGAGGAGATGGACGGCCCTGAAGGCAACGATAGGAGCATCAATGAATAGAGCAGAGAATGAGGGCAACAATGTGAGGGAGAATAATTGAATGGAGAGGTGGATGGAGCTCATGCGGAGGAGGTGAATGCTGCGGCAGAGGGAAAGGCAGACAGCATGGTCGAGGAAATGAATGGATGCCAAAGTTTCGATTTAGGATTTAGCAGTGGCAGGGGCAAGGAGGGCTGCAAATGCAGTGATGAGTGAAGGAAAAGGAGCAGTCAAGGGATTGCAGATATGGCTGCTAACGAGGGTTTGAGGATTTGGAGAGAAAAAAAAAAAAAAAACAGCAAACTCAGAAACCCCCAAACAGCAGACAGGGGAGAGGGTAAAAAAAATTTCGAATTTGCACAATGAAACCCCAAAACCAGGCATAAATCGGATAAATGGTAGCCCAACAACCCCTTAAATCCACCAAAACTTCTTTAAGAAAAATTCCAGCGATCTTAATTAACATTTTTAAATCTCCCTGCTTCAGATTTCTTTGAAAACCTTATAAAATTTCCAAATCTGAGAAAAAATAAAATAAAATAAAAAAATTTAAACTCTTGGACTATGAAATCTGGATATGATCCCTACCAAAATGATACTGATGGACACTTAGAGATCTAGATCTTACTCTGCAGGGCCTAGATCTGGACTCTGCACAGCTTTCAGCTTCATATCTGCAGCTGGAATACAACAAGAAACACCCAAACGATATGTACAATGACCCAAAAAACACTAAAACCCTCAAAACCAAAGTCAGAAAATTAAAATTAATTACAGATCAAAGTACATAAATGGCAGATCTATCAGATCTAGGGAGTGTGAATCCGATTCCTCTCCCAGAGCTGATGATCTGAGGCTCTCAATAGCAAGATCCAACGATTTAGCACAGAAAAATTAAATTTTTTTGAATTTTAGAGGAGGTGCTAAGCTCAAAACCCTTCATGCATCACTCGTAAAAATATCTTATGATAAGCCCGGGATCAAATTCAAATTGGGCTCTTCAGAAAACATGGATCGGGAGTTCACTGGTTCGATCGAGAACTTCCCTGAACGCCCGATGATCTAATAATCAAGGATTTTTTTGCAAAACTCAATTCAGCCGTCAACATAGAGCGAGAAAACAATAATAAAATTAAGATCTAATAGAGATACCAACTATTATATTCAAAATTTAAATTATCATTCAAACCCCAGCGACTGAGTAAGATACCTGTACTCAAGTCGCTCTTCAGAAGCTATTATTAATGGCAAAAAAGAAATTACGCACGAAAATAATACATCTTACAACATTTCCACGAAGAGTAACACCAGCAGAAATTTAACCCCAAAGTCTTTCTTTATTGCTCATAAAAAGATTACAAGAGAAAGCTTTTTGCTTAGTACACGATCAAAGGATCGGATGATACTGATTGACAAATGACCTCCTATTTAAAGATAAATCCTCCAATGGCTAGTTCGAGTGATCATTGTCAAAGTGATCTCGACCGTTGATGAAGATCAAAATTTCTTTTAATCTCATTCGTCAAAATTTTAAATATTGAGGAAATTTCGAATTTTTCAATTAAATGCATTTTAATAAATTCAAAAATTAAAATTTTGCATTTATTTCCTCAAAATTTTGACTTTGACTTAACCCCAGGGACCCAAGGCATAAAATTTAGCAAAATAATCAATTAACCTTGGTCCCTGGACCTATTAAGATTTAATTTTTTTAAGGATCCCAATCCACGAATTTTACCTCTGGAAAATTTAAATTTACCTAGGACCTAGGACCTATGAGGGGATAAATTATTTTTCTAACCCTCAAGACACTTTACATCATGACTTTTACATTTTTTACATCTCAAGGGGGAAAAACCCATTTGAAAAAAACCCTCACAGACTACCTAGTTCTGCGACACAAATATAATCTAGCAGATCAAGCAATTTGTAATAAAATAACCTAACCAAATAGTTAGGATTATTCCCAAATCACTTTTACATAGACTCGATCTAGAACACTAGGACTCCCCTAAGATTCCAGTGACAAAATCCATTTCGGCTTTGGGTAAGGTTGAAATAAAACTCTGCCGACCATCCGAGAATGGATCGGTGAGACAAAAAACCTACCGGAATGTAGATCATCACCAGAAAAGCAGGTTCACCTAGGTCATTACATACATGACATGGATCTGCTGAGATTATTTACATTATACACATGCAGACTGGGTTTACATTATAAGATGATCCTCAGGCTGATGATGATAATTGAACGGCACGGATACGTTGATCAGGCGCTATCCCTTTTGCGAAAAAAGGGGGTATACTGCTATGGGTGGTTGACATGTAGTGGTCAACATTTGGCTCTACTTGGGGACACGTTGCTACAATAGAGGAATGTGAGAATCTAGAATCTGCATCCACGCAACACACAACATAACTTAAGTAGCATCCATCCAAAAATCATCATATAACGTTAAGCACAGGAAATATATAAGCTCTTCATTTATTAACTAGTCTAATAACATGAAAAACACAAATCTAACTACAAAATGAAATACTAAAATAACAGGGCATAAGGTTAGAAATACAATACAAAGATGCCCCATGGCATTAGATGTGTTCAATATAGTGTGTTGTCGCGCAAATTGACACGACAACGCTCAGACCGGGGGCTGTCACTCTGATCCCCGATCCCTCCGTTTAAGCCTGTCTCCCGCGGCTAAGGGGGGTAGTCCCTGTGGGATGATGAGACCAACTGGCGACCAGTTGGTTGGGAGACACGAGATACGATATAAAAAGGACTCGATGGATTTGATTAATTGAGCAGACCAGTGCCTTAAGAGATTGTGGTTAAAACGATTACTTATTAAATGATATAAAAATATGGACTATGAACAGTAATCATCTATCATCAAAGGCATCAGCCAAAACACGATATCCAGCAACTGAAAGTTTAAAAATATGAATGCGTTAAATCACCACGAAAATCATAAACCATTAACGAGATATCAATTTCGCATCTCGGCTTGAAAATTTAGATCTCAGCATTACATGATATTTCCCGAAAAAAAACTGGATCTGACAAAGAAAATTTTCCGCAAATTTTTTTCGAATTTTCAAAATTTTTTAAATCTTTTTTCAATTTTTATTTTTCAATGTTATGGAAATTAAAAATAAATCTAAAAAAATTTAAAATTTTAAAACTAAACTAATTTTAAAACTAAACAAAAAATTAAATTAAGATTAAAAAAATCTAACAAAACATTATTATTATTATTATTTTTTTTTAATAAATTTAAAAAATGAAATTTAAAAATCAATCTAAAACTTAAAAAAAACAAAACTAAGGCTAAAACAAAAACATTTTATTTTTTATTTTTTATGAGAAAACTTTAAAGCTATTTTAAAATCTAAATAAAACAAAACTTAAAGAATTTAAACTAAAGCTAAACATTAAAATACAAATCTAAAAAATTAAAAAAAAAAATCTAAAATCATTAAATCTAAAGAAATAAAAACTAAGTTAATGAAACTAAAGCCTAAGTCTAACATATATACATTTCTATAAAATAAAACTTTTAAACTAAAATAACCTACGTCAAAGGTTATGAATGAAACTTATATTAAAATTAAACATAGAGAGTCAAAATCGTGACCATACCTTAATCCAAAATGTAAATCCGAAAAACACTGAGCCGCAAAAAACAAATATGCAGCGTTTAGCTTTGCCTCACGTTTCATATACCCTGGCTATACACATTTCTATCGATTTTGAATGCAGAACTCACGGGCTGAAGGAAAAACGACGGGCTGAGGGAAAAAAGTAAGCCGTATAGCAAAAATCCGAGCTGCCAGTTTCAGACGGAAGCCGTAACCCTGGCTCAAGGAAAATTACCAAATGCGCGTTACATAACCACGAAAAAAATTTCGATTACCTGCTATGAATCGTTGATTGCTGCCCCTGCTGCCGGCGTACACAGGTTTTTTGATACCCACGCAAATTTTTTCAGGAGAATAGGAATGCGTTTAAAGATGTTACCTGCCCCGATGATTTGAGGATCAAATCGAAGCTGACTTTCTTACCTGATGCTCCCACTGCTAACGCTTTGATGCCTCCACGAACCAGGCAGCAAATGGATCTGACAGCGGATTTTACCTGAGTATTTACGCAAACGTGCATCAAAATAAAGTTTCGATTTTTCAAGCTATTGACTGCGTTTGCAGTTTGAAGGGGGCGGCAGAGGCTTCTGACGGCGGAGAGTCAATAACAGAATGTTGATGTGTGATGATACTTGACCCCAGCCATAGCAAAGACTGACGGCAGATCACTGAACACGCTGGGCCGAGGGTAAATACTGAATGTTTTCCACGTTTGCCTGAGCCGCAGATCAAATCGAAACCAGCTCTCTGTGTGTTCATTCAAATGTAACTTACGCCATTGTTTTGGACAGATGAGCTGCCTGTGGATACAAGAAAACAGAGAACCCTAAATAAAAACTGTACAAAGCAAGATCCTGAAATTTGAAACCCTAGATCAAAAAAAATTTAAACCCTAAGACAGCTGATTAATGTACAAATTGTGGCCCCTGAAATGCCAGATTTAGCAATAACAGCAGTAATTGTTTTCAATATATCAGAAATTTTGAACTTCACTGTGAACAGAAAGAAAATCTCTCAATGTAAAACAGAAAAGAAACTCTTAATGATTAACCCAGGGCACAATCAGCTGGGCTCTGCACAGAAGAGCCTGTGGGAGTCGGTTGGTTCAGCCTAGAACTTCCCCAAACGCCCACCTGTACCTTTTACCTAAAGATTTCCTGCACACCTCAAGCAAACATCAGTAAAGAGGGCAAGAAATGCTGCTAGATTTCAAGGAATAATGGAGATACCTGCCATTATTCCAGAAACCCTACAACATTCAAACCCTAGCACGTGAGCAAGATACCTGTACTCACAATACTCTGAAAACCAGCTATTATTAATTGCTGAAAACTGAAATGTGCAAAAAAAAAAAAATCATCTCACAGCAATTCCGGAGAGTAACACCAGCCAGTTTTGAACCCCAAAGTCTTTTTATTAACCAGAAAATCAGATTACAAGAGAGCTTTTTCAGTACAGACTCACAGATCAGATGAATTGAAATGACCCCCTAAGACCCTATATAAAGGAAATGATCCTAACGGCTAGTTCGAGTGATCCATGTAGAAATGATCTCGACCGTTGATGAGGATCAAGACATCTCTTGATCTCATTCGTTGATTTATTCACTTAAAATATTATTATTTTATTAGTTAGGGTTTTTGCTTGATTTTTTTAATTTTTTATTATTTTTCATTATTTTATTATTTTTATTCATTTTTTAATTTTTTAATTCATTTTAAAATGGATCACTGAACTAAACCTTCGGAAACATCACCTAGGACCTAGGACTTAGGACTCATGAGGGGATTTAAAACATTTCTCGACCCTCAGGACACATTACATCATGACTTTTACAAAATTACATCTTAAGGGACAAACCCATTTAATACAGACCCTCACAAAACACCCAGCTCTGCGACACAACGATAATCTAGCAGATCAACACACTAGGATTCTCCTAAAGTTCAAATGACAAAATCAATCCCGGCTTTGGGGTCAGGTTTGAAGGAAAACTCTGCCGATCCGTGGATCGGTGAGACAAAAAACCTTCCGGGACATAGATTATCATCAAAAAGTTAGGTCCACCTAGGCAAATTACATACATGACTTCATGTCTGTTAACATAGTCATCAGGTTCGAGTTCGAGTTCGAGTTCGAGGACCATGAAATTCAAATAAAGTTCGGCAGCTCAAATTTTGTCGATAAAATTCGACATAAAATTCGACATATAGAAATTCGAAAAAAAAAATGTATATTAAAGATAGATATATCATATGCATTTGAGAAATGGTATGGAGTGAATTTTATCATGATTATCCTTATAATCAGTCTATTAAATGCTTAATATCAAATTTTATATCAGAATAGATCAATTTTTCAATAGCTGCACTCACCAATTGTTAGCTCAAAACCAAATATCAGACCTTTATGACTGCTGCAACCACAGTTTGTTAGCCCACATACACATGCCAATAACAGATCAGCCTTATAGAGAAATAACTAGCAGAGCTAGGGAATGAAAATTTGGAGATTTGACCACAAAAAAGTGATGTTTAATGCTTGATACTTGGTGACCAACCCTTGCAAGGTTTGAAAAACGCCGAATTTCCCTTGAAAAACGCCGAATATGTTCGTTTTCCCTTGAAAAACGCCGAATTTCGAATTTAATGCTTCAAATTCGGCGTATCTGGTGACTAAGTCTGTTAATACATGCAGACTGGGTTTACAATCAAAAAGATCAAACTGCTGATGATGGCAGGATGGCACGGACATGCTGCTCAGGAGCTACCCCTTTCTGCCAACAGAAAGGAGGTGTACTGCATGGGCAGTTGA
Source organism: Pinus tabuliformis (assembly GCA_031772625.1). Classification (NCBI taxonomy): domain Eukaryota; kingdom Viridiplantae; phylum Streptophyta; class Pinopsida; order Pinales; family Pinaceae; genus Pinus; species Pinus tabuliformis. The sequence continues at coordinate 40,837,833 of CM062810.1, read as the reverse complement.
CTAGTAGTGGTCAACATCTGGCTCTACTTGGGGACACGTTGCTGCACTGGTAGGAATGTGAGAATCCAGAATCTGCATCCATACAACACACAAATGAAAATAAGTAGCGTCCATTCCAAAGTCATCATATACATTAAGTACAGGAAAGATAAAAGCTCTTCATTTATTGACTATCTAATAACATGAAAAGTAAATCTAATCCCAAAAGCAGAAATGAAATGTTGAAAAGACAAGGAGTAGGGACAGAAATATAATACAAAAGATGCCCCACGGCATCAGATGTGTTCAACATAGTGCATACTGAGCATTTGCCTGCTTTCAGGCAAATCTGTCAGCTGCTTGTCGGATGTGCCATGTCCCATTTTGCATATGGTAGGACTCCTTCCTATCCGAAAATCAAGCTGCTCGCGGTCGTCTGATGCGTCAAATCTTCTTCTCATTTTCTTCCTCTTGTGCTTTTTCTTTCTGGCAGGATGAATTACTGATGAGCTGGAACTTTCTGTCTTGAAACTATTAGATGAAGTACGCGTGATATGTCTCTCTTTAGCCCGCATCTGATCTTTATCATTCTTAAGTCCATCCTCGATCAACCATCTTTCAACTGAACTAATAACCTCCTCATAATAAGATGGATCTTGTTGCAACAAATCAGAAGGCTCCTAATCTATTGATGTTATCTGTTTTCTTTCATTTTCCAATTGCTGAAATTTTTGAACCTGTATTCTAATGGCATCCATCTGTCTAGAGTGTTCAACCTTTATAGCACTAATTTGTCTGGCATGATGTTCTTCCATGTCTTTTATTACTTTAACATTTTCTTCCTTTATGTTCATCAAGCAATGCTGCATGGAATTTATTTCTTCTTCATGATTCGCTTGCATGTTTCCAATTTCCATTTCATGTTTAGTTTTCATGGCCTCAATTTCCTTAGCATGCTGATTTTGCGTGTCCTCAATCTCCTTATTACGTTTTTCCAGATGGGTGCGTAAAGTTTTAACATCATTGATAAGATTAGTTTGGTTGCTTTCCAGATTTTTCACCAGCATCTTTAAATCTTGTATTATTTGCTTTTGCTCCTCCTTTTCATTGTCATTTATCCCTGATTTTTCACTATGATGATCTGCAATATTTCCGGTGGATGACACATTCTGACCTTGAAATCTTTCTTCAACAGCTGAATTACTTTCTTTCTGTTCAACAATTTTAGAAGTAGAAGGCAAGCTGTTTGGACTATCATATCTATAAAAGCATTGAGAATGTCTTGTAAAGAAGTGAAAAAATCATTAGGAAAGTTATTAAACCAATTCAAGGCATCACCCTCTAAAGAACGGACAAATAGACGCATCTTGAAATCTTCATTATTATATTGAGGAAATCTACAGTATAAGATCATTACACAAGTAAACATGTTTAAATGCCTTTTAACAGCGACCGAATCATCACCCGGGAACTTAAGTAATTTACCAATGGCCTCTTTCGGAAGATCATGGAGATTATCAGCAAAATGACATGGTTTAAATGAATAATCCATGATGAACAATAAGGGATCAGATGGATGATAGAACTAGCTCTTTGCTCAAGAAAATCAAAAGATGAAAGAAGTGGAGTCGCCACTTGAACAATAAAACTGATTCTAAGATCCAAGAAGTAACCAACAAACAGATATGCGGGAGGCTTCTTGTCTGGGAAAAAATAAAAAATGGAGTCACCACCCAAACAAGAAACACACCGAAGAGATGCTGCTGATATGTGATGAAAAGATGCCAAAATATTGAATCTGCCAGCTCAAATGAGAGATGAGAAGATGAGAAGATGAATGTCGTTGAAACTCCAGGAACAGAAAAACTCTGTCCCCGGCAACGGCGCCAAAAATGTTGTCGCGCAAATTGACACGACAACGCTCAGACCGGGGGCTGTCACTCTGATCCCCGATCCCTCCGTTTAAGCCTGTCTCCCGTGGCTAAGGGGGGTAGTCCCTGTGGGATGATGAGACCAACTGGCGACCAGTTGGTTGGGAGACACGAGATACGATATAAAAAGGACTCGATGGATTTGATTAATTGAGCAGACCAGTGCCTTAAGAGATTGTGGTTAAAACGATTACTTATTAAATGATATAAAAATATGGACTATGAACAGTAATCATCTATCATCAAAGGCATCAGCCAAAACACGATATCTAGCAACTGAAAGTTTAAAAATATGAATGCGTTAAATCACCACGAAAATCATAAACCATTAACGAGATATCAATTTCGCATCTCCGCTTGAAAAATTAGATCTCAGCATTACATGATATTTCCCGAAAAATAACTGGATCTGACAAAGAAAATTTTCCGCAAATTTTTTTCGAATTTTCAAAATTTTTTAAATCTTTTTTCAATTTTTATTTTTCAATGTTATGGAAATTAAAAATAAATCTAAAAAAATTTAAAATTTTAAAACTAATCTAATTTTAAAACTAAACAAAAAATTAAATTAAGATGAAAAAATCTAACAAAACATTATTATTATTTTTTTTTTTTAATAAATTTAAAAAATAATCTAAAACTTAAAAAAAACAAAACTAAGGCTAAAACAAAAACATTTTCTTTTTGATTTTTTATGACAAAACTTTAAAGCTATTTTAAAATCTAAATAAAACAAAACTTAAAGAATTTAAACTAAAGCTAAACATTAAAATACAAATCTAAAAAATTAAAAAAAAAATCTAAAATCATTAAATCTAAAGAAATAAAAACTAAGTTAATGAAACTAAAGCCTAAGTCTAACATATATACATTTCTATAAAATAAAACTTTTAAACTAAAATAACCTACGTCAAAGGTTATGAATGAAACTTATATTAAAACTAAACACAGAGAGTCAAAATCGTGACCATACCTTAATCCAAAATGTAAATCCGAAAAAGAGTGAGCCGCAAAAAACAAATATGCAGCGTTTAGCTTTGCCTCACGTTTCATATACCCTGGCTATACAATTTCTATCGATTTTGAATGCAGGACTCACGGGCTGAAGGAAAAAAGACGGGCTGAGGGAAAAGGTAAGCCATATAGCAAAAATCCGAGCTGCCCGTTTCAGACGGAAGCCATAACCCTAGCTCAAGGAAAATTACCAAATGCGCGTTACATAACCACGAAAAAAAATTTCGATTACCTGCTATGAATCGTTGATTGTTGCCCCTCTCGGATGGTGGATTGCCCCTGCTGCCGGCGTACACAGGTTTTTGATACCACGCAAATGTTTTTCAGGAGCATAGGAATGCGTTTAAAGATGTTACCTGCCCCGATGATTTGAGGATCAAATCGAAGCTGACTTTCTTACCCGATGCTCCCACTGCTAACGCTTTGATGCCTCCACGAACCAGGCAGCGAATGGATCTGACAGCGGATTTTACCTGAGTATTTACGCAAACGTGCATCAAAATAAAGTTTCGATTTTTCAAGCTATTGACTGCGTTTGCAGTTTGAAGGGGGCGGCAGAGGCTTCTGACGGCGGAGAGTCAACAACAGAATGTTGATGTGTGATGATACTTGACCCCAACCATAGCAAAGACTGACGGCAGATCACTGAACATGCTGGGCCGAGGGTAGATACTGAATGTTTTCCACGTTTGCCTGAGCCGCAGATCAAATCGAAACCAGCTCTCTGTGTGTTCATTCAAATGTAACTTATGCCATTGTTTTGGACAGATGAGCTGCCTGTGGATACAAGAAAACAGAGAACCCTAAATAAAAACTGTACAAAGCAAGATCCTGAAATTTGAAACCCTAGATCAGAAAAAATTTAAACCCTAAGACAGCTGATTAATGTACAAATTGTGGCCCCTGAAATGCCAGATTTAACAATAACAGCAGTAATTGTTTTCAATATATCAGAAATTTTGAACTTCACTGTGAACAGAAAGAAAATCTCTCAATGTAAAACAGAAAAGAAACTCTTAATGATTAACCCAGGGCACAATCAGCTGGGCTCTGCACAGAAGAGCCTGTGGGAGTCGGCTGGTTCAGCCTAGAACTTCCCCAAACGCCCACCTGTACCTTTTACCTAAAGATCTCCTGCACACCTCAAGCAAACATCAGTAAAGAGGGCAAGAAATGCTACTAGAGTTCAAGGAATAATGGAGATACCTGCCATTATTCCAGAAACCCTACAACATTCAAACCCTAGCACGTGAGCAAGATACCTGTACTCACAATACTCTGAAAACCAGCTATTATTAACTGCTGAAAACTGAAATGTGCAAAAAAAAAAAAACAATCATCTCACAGCAATTCCGGAGAGTAACACCAGCCAGTTTTGAACCCCAAAGTCTTTTTATTAACCAGAAAATCAGATTACAAGAGAGCTTTTTCAGTATAGACTCACAGATCAGATGAATTGAAATGACCCCCTAAGACCCTATATAAAGGAAATGATCCTAACGGCTAGTTCGAGTGATCCATGTAGAAATGATCTCGACCGTTGATGAGGATCAAGACATCTCTTGATCTCATCCGTCGATTTATTCACTTAAAATATTATTATTTTATTAGTTAGGGTTTTTGCTTGATTTTTTTAATTTTTTATTATTTTTCATTATTTTATTATTTTTATTCATTTTTTTATTTTTTAATTCATTTTAAAATGGATCACTGAACTAAACCTTCGGAAACATCACCTAGGACCTAGGACTTAGGACTCATGAGGGGATTTAAAACATTTCTCGACCCTCAGGACACATTACATCATGACTTTTACAAAATTACATCTTAAGGGACAAACCCATTTAATACAGACCCTCACAAAACACCCAGCTCTGCGACACAACGATAATCTAGCAGATCAACACACTAGGATTCTCCTAAAGTTCAAATGACAAAATCAATCCCGGCTTTGGGGTCAGGTTTGAAGGAAAACTCTGCCGATCCGTGGATCGGTGAGACAAAAAACCTTCCGAGACGTAGATTATCATCAGAAAGTTAGGTCCACCTAGGCAAATTACATACATGACTTCATGTCTGTTAATACATGCAGACTGGGTTTACAATCAAAAAGATCAAACTGCTGATGATGGCAGGATGGCACGGACATGCTGCTCAGAGCTACCCCTCTCTGCCAACAGAAAGGAGGTGTACTGCATGGGCAGTTGACCAGTAGTGGTCAACATAGTGCATACTGAGCATTTTCTGCTTTCAGGCAAATCTGTCGGCTGCTTCTCAGATGTGCCATGTCCAATCCTGCATACAGTAGGACATTTTCCTATCTGAAAATCAAGCTGCTTACGGCAATCTGATGCATCAAATTGCTTTCTCATTCTCTTTTTCTTACGTCTTTTCTTTGTGGCAGGCTATATCACTGATGACATGGAACATTCTGCTTCAAAACTCTCGGATGATGTAAGATATGCGTGCCATGTCTTTCTTCATTTTTCATCTGATTTTTATCATTTTCAATTTTATCTGGTGTGTGTTTAACACCACTTTTTAATGGAACAAATGACCTCCTCATAATAAGATGGAGCTTGTTGCAGTAGATAAGGAGGCTTCTGATCTATCGACGTCTCCTTGTTTCTTTCATCCTCTGCCCGATATTGGAATTTCTGTACCTATATTGTTATGGCATCCATCTGGCTAGAGTGTTCAACCTTCATAGCACTGACTTCCTTGGCATGGTCTTCCTCCATGCTCAATAACTTATTCTGAAGACATATCTGACTAGCTTCCATATCTTTTATTACTTTGTCATTCTTTGCTTTTATGGTCATCAAGCAATGTTGCATAGAGTTTATCTCTTTCTTATGATTTGCTTGCATGGTAGCCAACTGATTATTATAATCGAATGTCATGATGGTCATTTCTTCATCCATAGTTAATAACTTGTTTTGCATAGAATTAATTTCCCTGTCATGATTAGCTTTCATGGTTTCCATCTCCTTATCTCGCTTTTCCAGGTGGGTGTATAAAGTTCTCATATCCTTGACGTAATCAGTTACAAATTTTTCTTGATTAAGCTCCATATTTTTTACCAGCCGCATTAGCCCTTCTATAATTTGTTTATCATTTTCCCTTTCATTGTCGACACTGATTTGACAACTTGTCCCTGTTTTTCCATTGTCACGGATTTGATCTGCAACGGTACAAGTGGATGGCACATTTTGATATGGAGAATTGTCTTGAAATCTTTCATCGACAGTTGGATCCTTCACAAAATCACTTTCATTTGTTGCATAATTTTAGGGGCACAAGGTGAGCTACCTTGATAACCATATCTATCTTTAAAAGCATTGATGATGTTTTGTAAAGAAGCGAAAGAATTTTCAGGACAATTATTAAACCAATTCAAAGCATCACCCTCTAAAGAAAAGGAAAATAGACACATTTTGACATCTTCATGATCATACTGGGGAGAACTACAATATATGAGCATTATACGAGTAAACCTGCATAAATGCTTTCTAACAGCGTCTGAATCACCACCCGAGAACAAAGACAATTTATGAATGGCCACTTCCGGAATATCATGGAGAATAATCCATGATGAATAATGAAGGACCAAATGGATGATAGAGAGAGACTTTTGCTCAATAAAATCAAGAGATCCACAAGAAGTGAGCTTCTAGTAGAAATTCTTGTAGAAATGAAAGAAGTGGAGTCGCCACTTGAACATGAATCTAACTCTATGATCCAAAAGGCAACAAACAACCGGATATAAGGGAGGGCTTCTTGTCTGAGAAAAAATAAATGAAAAGAAATGGAGTCGCCAACCAAACAAGAAATGAACTGAGATGTCCAGGTGCTAAAGGTGCAGATGAAACAATTAACGAGATGATGAAAGATAGGGCGATGAAAAGATCAAATGACGCCAGGAAATGTTGTGCCGCTTGACAGGCTAATGAATGGCAGAAAAGATGAGATGATTAAATCAATGTCGAGAAACCAAGGACAGAAAAACTCTGTCCCCGGCAACGACGCCAAAAAATGTTGTCACACAAAGTGTCTAGGCACCGTGACAACGCTCAGAGTAAGGGCTGTCACTCTTAATCCTTACTCATTTCGTTTAGACTCTCTCCTAGGCAAGTCAAGGGGGGTAGTCCCTAAGGTAAATGGATGAGAAAGCCTATGGATCACGGGCTCTAGGAGATTTTAATGATGGACACCTTGATGAATCTAAATTATTAAATCAAATTGATAGATTAAACGCCAACATAAACAAGACATGACCACAAGATAGAAACATTTATAGACTAGTGCCTTCGATATTTGAATTAACCATCAATAAAACAAGTTATTCAGAGCGATTTTCAATATGTGACGAAAAGTGACAATCATAAATAATCCATATAAATGCCGAACACCGCATCACACAAGATATTCTAGATTTAAAATGATTATCGTTAATGACTAGGATCTAGAACAGTCAATATGGTTTATTGCGCCTTGACCATAGAAAAATCATGAAAATTGCATTTAATCACCAAATAACACCAAGGAACTTTAAATTAGAGTTTTAATTATTCCTTAGGCAATTAGTTGAATGATGAAATCAAAATCTTTTAATGTGACGGAAAAATGAATCAAAGGGTTAAAAATTTTAAGATTTTAATGGGCCATAGGCCACATTAAAATGTAAAAGCGCAAATCCCCTTAGTTTATTTTATTCTCAGTCACAAAATATTTTGAGATTTTCTAAATCTTTTAGAAAATTTTAATGTTCTAAATTTTTTTCTAATTTTATATTTTTAAAATGTTTTTTGGATTTTTTAAACCTTTTTTTTTATGTTTTTTTTAATTTTTAAATATTTTAGAATTTTTTAATTTTTTTTAATTTTCAGATTTTTTAGATATTTTTTTTAATTTTTAGATTTTTAATTTTTTAAGATAAAAATCACAAAAATAAAAATGAAGTTAAAAAAAGAACAAAAATCAAAATTTTTGGAAACTTGATGATTCCCAACTTAAGTTTAATTTTAATGAAATTAAAAAGAATATACACCCTAGCTAAAACTAAAACAATGCATATATCACAATAAAAAATAAAATAAAAATAAACTATGCTAACCCTAGCCATATACATGCAACCGAAATAAGAAAAACAAGATAAAAGAGAAAGTCGAATAGAAGAGTGCTTATTGTCGTTTGCAGGTTTGCATGAGGAAAACACAGGTGCAACAAGGAGGGTTGAACGCTTTGCTGCGGCTGGAGTAGCTTTGCTGCGGCTGGAGTAGGTATGGAGAAGGCTACATGAGGGGATAGAGAATGGAGATGGTTAGAAGACGCAGGGAGGAAAGGGATGAGGGACTGCGTGAGAGATTGTTGCGGATAGTGATGGCTGCATAGAGGAGATGGATGGACCTGAAGGCAACAATAGGAGCATCGATGAATAGAGCAGAGAATGAGGGCAACAATGCGAGGGAGAATAATCGAATGGAGAGGTGGATTGAGCTCACGCGGAGGAGGTGAATGCTGCGGCAGAGGGAAAGGCAGACAGATGGTCGAGGAAATGAATGGATGCTAGAGTTTCGATTTAGGATTTAGCAGTGGGAGGGGCAAGGAGGGCTGCAAATGCAGCGATGAGTGAAGGAAAAGGAGCAGTCAAGGGATTGCAGATATGGCTGCTAACGAGGGTTTGAGGATCTAGAGAGAAAAAAGAATTCAAAAAAAAAATATAGCAAACTCAAAAATCCCCAAACAGCAGACAGGGGAGAGAGTAAAAAAAAATTCAAATTTGCACAATGAAACCCCAAAACCAGGCAGAAATTGGACAAATGGTAGCCCAACAACCCCTTAAATCCACCAAAACTTCTTTAAGAAAAATTCCAACAATCTTAATTAAAATTTTTAAATCTCCCTGCTTCAAATTTCTTTGAATCCCTTATTAAATTCCAGATCTGAAAATAAACAAATTTAAACCCTCAGACTGTGAAATCTGGATATGATCCCTGCCAAAATGATATTGATGGACCCTCAGAGATCCAGATCTTACCTTCCAGGGCCTAGATATGGACTCTGCACAGCTTTTAGCTTCAGATCTGCAGCTACAATACTAAAAGAAATACCCAAACGATATGTACAATGACCCAAAAAACACTAAAACCCTGAAAACCAAAGTCAAAAAAGTAAAATTAACTACAGATCTATGTACATAAATGGCAGATCTATCAGATCTAGGGAGTGTGAGTCCGACTCCGCTCCCAGATCTGATGATCTGAGGCTCTCAACAACCAGATCCAACGATTTAGCACAGAAAAATTAAAAAATTTTGAATTTTAGAGGAGGTACTAAGCTCAAAACCCTTCATGCATCACCCATAAAAATATCTTATGATAAGCTCGGGATCAAATTCAAATTGGGCTCTTCAGAAAACACGGATCGGGAGTTGGTTGGTTCAACCGAGAACTTCCCCGAACGCCCGATGATCTAATAATCAAGGATTTTCCTGCAAAACTCAATTCAGCCGTCAACATAGAGCGAGAAAACAATAATAAAATTCAGATCTAATAGAGATACCTGCTATTATATTCAAAACTTAAATTATCATTCAAACCCCAGCGACTGAGCAAGATACTTGTACTCAAATCGCTCTTCAGAAGCTATTATTAATGGAAAAAAGAAATTACGCACGAAAATAATACATCTTATAGCATTTCCATGAAGAGTAACACCAACAGAAATTTAACCCCAAAGTCTTTCTTTATTGCTCATAAAAAGATTACAAGAGAGAGCTTTTCGCTTAGTACACGATCAAAAGATCGGATGATACTGACTGACAAATGACCTCCTATTTAAAGATAAATCCTCCAATGGCTAGTTCGAGTGATCCTTGTCAAAGTGATCTCGACCGTTGATGAGGATCAAAATTTCTTTTAATCTCATCCGTCAAAATTTTAAATATTGAGGAAATTTCGAATTTTTCAATTAAATGCATTTTAATAAATTCAAAAATTAAAATTTTGCATTTATTTCCTCAAAATTTTGACTTTGACTTAACCCCAGGGACCCAAGGCATAAAATTTAGCAAAATAATCAATTAACCTTAGTCCCTGGACCTGTTAAGATTTAATTTTTTAAAGGATCCACGAATTTTACCTCTGGAAAATTTAAATTTACCTAGGACCTAGGACTTATGAGGGGATAAATTATTTTTCTAACCCTCAAGACACTTTACATCATGACTTTCACATTTTTTACATCTCAAGGGGGAAAAACCCATTTGAAAAAAACCCTCACAGACTATCCAGTTCTGCAACACAAATATAATCTAGCAGATCAAACAATTTGTAATAAAATAACCTAACCAAATAGTTAGGATTATTCCCAAATCACTTTTACATAGACTTGATCTAGAACACTAGGACTCCCCTAAGATGCCAGTGACAAAATCCATTCCGGCTTTGGGGTAAGGCTGAAGGAAAACTTTGTCGACCATCTGAGAATGGATTGGTGAGACAAAAAGCCTCCCGGAATGTAGATTGTCACCAGAAAAGTAGGTTCACCTAGGTGATTACATACACGACACGGATTTGCTAAGATTATTTACATTACATGCAGACTGGGTTTACATTATAAAATGATCCTCACGCTGATGATGCTAATTGAACGGCACGGATACGTCGATCAGGTGCTATCCCTTTTGCAAAAAAAGGGGGTGTACTGCTATGGGTGGTTGACACGTAGTGGTCAACACCCTCAAGGGGCATCACTTAACGCAAGCCGACTTGAGTTTCTAAACAAAAACCTAGCTAACTCAAGAAATGATATTTCTTTCATTTCATCAAGACACTTTGTGAAATTTTCCCTCTATTGCAGCAACTAGAAATTATTCTTCTAATTGAATATAATTATGTGCAGTTTATTTGCTATTACGACAAACAATGAATAAAATCACAACCGAAATTTTTACCAAAAATAAAATGCACCGTTGAAACAAAACTGGAACTGAGAACAATAGAGCCCACACAATAAAGATGACACCGTTATTTTTGGACAAAAGTCCCCAGAAAAATCCAATGTGGGAAAACTGGTGTAGCAGATGAGGGTTTTATTATTATTATTCAGCAGCAAAATCCGAGACAATGTCTGGATGCCAAACAGGCAATCCTCTCTCGAGAAATCATTGGCAAAATAATTAAGAAAATTTTCTCTCTCTCGACAAGCAATACTGGTATGATCTAGCCCCACAGTCAGTGCCCAAATTGCCTCTATGTCAACCTCTACGCAAGTACTACCCAGGTTGAAACTCGCACTGCCTGGAATAGTTGCTTTCTGCCTCTGCTGACTATCTTTGCCACTGAGAAGGATTCACTAGCCCTCTAGAAGAATTTCCCCGCACTCAACTCCTGAATCGATCTCTTCTCTAGCAAAATCGAAATGCCTCCTTGAGGCTGTTGATTTGGGGTAGCATCGGATGTGCCTAGGCCTCAAATTTTGCTTGGAGGCTTGGGCACATGTATCCCAAAGAACCCAAAAAATGTTTTGGGAAATTGCACCCCGAGATAATTTTATTAAAATAATTAATATTTTTAATGGGACCATAAGTCTAAACTTAGAAAATTAAAAATATTAATGGGTATTAATTTAATTGTGGGTGTAACTTATAGAAGAAGATGAGGATCAAGCTAAAATAATCTTAACCACTGATTAGCTTTAATTTGGGCCGTTGAATGTCAATGAGAAGATTATTTGAGGGTGCTTGAGGGTCATTTGGAAAACACACACAAAGAGTTCAGAGAATCGATTTTCTGAAGTAGAGTAGCTGCTGGGAGATTTTTGATAATGAGCTTTTGCAGTGAGGGGCAGGGATAGTTGGGTTGGAGTACCTTCTCCAAGACCCAGGATCAGCAACAGAGAGGCAGAGAGACACTAGGAGTAGGCAGCATAGACCCACGAGGGGTTGATGTTGGTCTAGAAGGGCCCACACAGAGTTGACGCAGAGCCAGAAGGGCTCACGTAGAGGCAGCGTAGTCTTCTAGTGCAGAAATCCGAAATCTGTCGGGGAGCTGAGATTTCTGAGCCGGAAGGGTTGGAAACTACTCTAGATGGAAGACGTTTCCTAGTTGGGTTGACGCAGGGCCTACACTGGGCCAACACAGATAGTCAGGGACAAACAATTCAGCTGCCGAAACAACTAGAATTGCCTGGTAGAGTGAGGTAATCTCACTAAGTTTTTCTACCAGTTTATTGCTTTGTAACTGGATTGCCAGAAGAGCATCCAGAGTTGTATTTAGAAACTACTGCTTAATAATATAAAACCCTCAGAGTTGTTGCACCGGTTTTCCCGCATTGGGTTTTTCTTGGGACATTTGTCCAAAAATAACAGTGTCAATTGTGTTGTATTTTCTTTCTTGCTCAGTCTCTTGTTTCCGCATAATATTTAATTAAGTGAAGGTCACAGTGTATGTATTACAATATTTGTCGTAGGAAACTGCAAGTAATTTGTTTAAAGGAATTTAACAAGTAGGAGTAATATCATCAGTTGTTGCAGTGGGGATTCCGGTTTAGGAATTTTCACAGAGGATCTGCACAAGCCCCTGTGCAGCCTCTCTGTGGAATACTCAGCCTCTCTCATCTGACTCTCTCGGCACTGGAAAACTCCACTGGAATCACTTTGTTGTTGCTCCTCAATCTCTGCTACTTGATCTATAGTTCGAATTCTTTCCCGGCTAAATCTCTGCTCTCTAGGAAATTCGATCTGCCCAGATCTCACCCTTACTCGATGTTTCTGATGTGTGTCTAGTATGTCTTCTTCATCCCCATTGACCTGCTCTTATAATCTCTTATTGGATCACCAACGACCATGATTAAATTGTTATCAACAGCTAAGATCATCTCAAACTCGATCCATGTGAGTTTCTAGAGCTTTCTCAACTTTCCTTACCAGTTTTCCTAAGTTAGACTTAGGAAAAATTTAAATGATGGATAATTAATTTAATTAAGGTGTTTCACAAGCTTATCTCACGAAACCTTTTTTGGGTTTTGAAGATCTTGTGTTCTTAGCCTTTCTGACACAAACTGAGACTAGAACACTTGTCCGATGCTACAAAAAATAACACTCCCTCTTAGCAAGGAAGGTGTTCTATCTTTTTCCTGTAACATATTCCCTCGCGTTGTTGCTCTCTGACATCTATGACAATCTACAACTGCCCACCAAGTTACTGCACATACACTGATTTTCTACCAACTTTATAGTTGAGCCATACTACATTTGTGTTGCTGCTGACATTGCACTGTGTCGTCTCGCACTGTTGTCAACATTGCTCTACGTTCCAACTAATCTCATGTTGTTGCTGTTGCAACTGCCGCAAATAAACTTTGAATCAACTATATCCTTGTATTGGGTTTGCAACTGTCTCTGGAGTCTCTGACTACAACTAGCCTCTAAATTGTCTACTGAGTAATTGTTTGTGCCTTGACTAGCTCCTCAATAACTGACTGTAACTAGCTTTGCAACTGTCCCTCAAGATCTGACTGTGCCCTACTGACACTAATCTATTTGCTATTGAATATTGTGGGCCCCTGTAGCAAGGGTAATGATCCTTGAGGAAACATCTATGTGATGCTATCCTCCATGGATCCTGCCCAAATCACTATAACTCTGGGAACTAGATCTCAAGGTTTCCCCACCTCTCTCATGGAGGTATAGCTGCATACAAAGTGAATTTGTCCTCCAACCTATTGGACATATTATCTATCTTTGCAAAGTTGTTGCCTGCTCTTGCTTTTCCTTCTTGTCCCTTTTTTTCTTGAGACACTGACTACTGTAGTGACCGAACTCACCACATCTGAAGCACTTGATCTTCAACAAATCTTTCTTCTTCTTTTCTTCTCCCTTTGAGCCTTGTCCTTGACTGGGACCTTTCTTTGCCTTCCCTTTCGATGCAAGGGCTACATTCTCCTCGTCTTTCACACTCTTCGGTCCTTTGCTACTGTTGTTGTTGATATTACTCTCGACTAGAGCAAGCCTCATCTCTTCTTGAGTGAAATTAGCCCACAATCGATCCCATCCAGGTAGCTGATCTCGTCCAATGATACCTTGGATGAAAGTTTCCCACTCCTTCGTGAAACCGTGAGAGTTGTAAGCACTAGCTCACTCTCGAGAGGTGTCTCTCCAACTGCTACAAGCACATCTCATACATTCTTAATTTTAGTGAGATAAAGAGTGACTCCTTCACCCTTATGCATCTTGGTGGTCCTCAACTTCTCATTTAAGAACATCTTCCAGTTCTCGGAAGGATTTTGGAAAAGCATTGCGACTGCATCCCACATTTCTTTGACAATATTCTTGCCAGTTAGATGTGAGACTATATGATCTCGAACTCCATCGAGGTTCATCCTCTTCGCCTTCGCCATGTCCTTATTATAGTTCTCTCGCTGCTACAAATCTATAGGTATGGCTATAACTCTTTCTGCATACGTCTTCAGACCATGCTCATCTAGTAGGAAAGTCATTCTGGCTTTCCAGATACAATAGTTAGAGGCTCCATCAAGCCTATCTTGATCTCGAAGTCTTGTTGAGGCCATTTTTGCAAAACTCAAATCTGGGAAAATAAATAGGAATATCCTCCTTTTCCTGCTCAACTGCTTGCTATGCTACTCGCTCTCTCTCCTAGAATGCGCAGATCTACCCTACTACTGCCTCTGCTATGGAAATCTTAGATTTCCTCTAGAAAACTAGATCTGAAAACTCTCCGGGAAATTCAGAAAAATTCTTTTTTGTGTGTGCTTTTTCTCTTATGCCCAGTGTTGATCTGCTAATGCAAAAACTGCTGCAAAATCATTATGCCCATATTTGCTCAACGAAATTGTTGATCTTCTCACTGGAACTGCTTCCTGACAACACCACTGCTTGCAAATCACTACAACTAAGACTCTTTTAATTTTCTGTTTCCCGCAAACTGAAAATTGAACCCTTCCTCTGCTAATTCACACTTATGGCTAGCCTCTGCGTAGATCTTGAAATTTTGCCCAGAGACTCCCTCTAAAGCTACAAAATTTCTCCCTTGTCACTAAGCCATTGATCTATTTTCAAACTCGCTCCGATACATTGTGAAATTTTCACTCTATTGCAACAACTGGAAATTATTCTTCTAACTGAATATAGTTATGTGTAGTTTATTTCTATTACGGAAAACAACGAATAAAATCACAACTGCAATTTTCACCAAAAATAAATGCAATGCAGAAACAAAATTGGAACTGAGAAAAATAGAGCACACACAATAAAAATGACACCGTTATTTTTGGAAGAAAGTCCCCGAAAAACCCAATGTGGGAAGTTTAGTGCAGTAGATGAGGGTTTTATTATTATTAATCAACAACAAAATCTGAGTACAATGTCTGGATGCCAAACTGGAAATCCTCTCCTGAGAAATCACTGCCAAAATATTTGAGAGAATTTTCTCTCTCTTCACAAGCAATCCTAGCCCGAGGTGGCCCCACAATCTACTCCCAAACCACCTCTGCATCAACCTCTTTGCAAGCACTGTGAAAGCTAAAACTCGCACTATCTAGAATAACTGCTCTCTGCCTTTGCTGACTGTCTCTACCACTAAGAAGGATTTGTTGGCCCCTTGGAATAATTTTTCCGGCACTGAGCTCCTGAATCAATCTCTTCTCTAGCCAAATCGAATTGTCGCCTTGAGGCTCTGCGCAAGCCCCTACGCGACCTCTCTGTGGAATACTTGGCTTGTTTCAGCTGACTCTTCTGGCACAGGAAAACTCCACCGAATTCACTCTGTTGCTACTCCTCAATCTCTGCTACTTGATCTCTGGCTCGAGTTCTTTCCCGAATGAATCTCTTCTCTCTGGGAAATTTGATCTGCCTAGATCTCACTCTCGATGTTTCTAATGCGTTTCTGGTGTTCCTTTTTCATCCCCATTGACCTGCTCTTATAATCTCTCGTTGGATCACCAATGACCATGATTAAATCATTATCAACAACTAAGATCATCTCAAAGTCGATCCATGTGGGTTTCTAGAGCTTTCTCAACTTTCCTTAATTAATTCCTATTAATTAACCAATTTTCCTAAGTTAGACTTAGGAAAAATTTAATGATGGTTAATTCATTTAATTAAGGCGTTTGAAAAGCTTATCTTGCGAAACCTTTTTTGGGATTTCAAGATGTCGTGTTCTTAGCCTCTCTGACACAAATGAAGACTAAAACACCTGTCTGATGCTACAAAAACTAACACACTCCATGGTTGCCTTAGGTCCCTCTTAGCCCTTCAAGGGTGCCCTCATGCAATCAATGAATAAAACAAATATTTTTCTACTTGGTTTCACACCTACAACTTTGGGTACAGAACCCACTGCTTAGGTATGTTGCTCACATAACACTTTGTGAGTCAACTTCTCGCAAACCTAGTACCCTAGGGTTGTGGGAGTACCTCCAAGCTACTCAAATCAACACTCTCTCTTAGTGATGGAGGTACTTCCACCACTCGGAAGCATGTCATTATTGTCGGCGACACCAGCCTAATCTTTGGAGTTCACCACTGTAGCATACCCTATAGAATGAACCATGCTCGTCTCAGTAGTGTCTTTGCCTCAATCTTGTCAGAACTTGAAGATTCAAACTTCCATAGGCCATACTTCCTTTGAGTCTACACAACCTCCACTGGCTCACACTATTATTGAACTTGTGTCCTTCCAAGGCCAGTCCAAGCTACGATCGAACACTCGGCCTCATCACCACTGCAACTCAACTTAGCAAGAGATCTCATCCTCCTGGGTCAAATACCTCATGTGCACATGACTCCAATCTCGGATGTGCAACATCACAACCCAATGAAGACGCTAGCCTTCCATCATCTCGGCCATTACACGGATCCAACTCGTTTATGCCAAAGCACCCCTTGAGAAATCCCAATAATCCATGACAAGTCACCAAAAGTCCATGATTTGCAACCTGCCACAAAACAAACTATTGTTCACCAGATTCTCCATCAATCCACTAGAACTCCCAGTCCATCTTTTCACCCAAATAGTCGAGAACACATCTCCATGTCTTCAGCTAGACCTTTTGCTCCATGCTAAATGCAATTTCTCAGCTCCCTCTAAGCTACTTCGTTGTGCACACTTTGATCCATTGTCCCTTCAAAGTAGCCCCGTATCATGTTGATTTTTCATGGCACTTCAGCTACAGGTCTATGTCTAAGAACGCAATCATAAACACACTGAAATACCACAACACTAGCACTTTGCACAACGGAAAATACACAACATGAATCAATCTAGTGCATAATACAATTTTTAATCCAAAACTTGTTATATTACAAACTTTAATACAACAAACATAGGGCTCCCATACCAGGGATCATGGCCCTTACAATTAGCCCTGATACAAGATCAACTAGAGCTTGGAGTAAACAACTTATGACTACCAATATTTCCCTGAACAAAGCACACTTGACTTACTTGCTAAAGGAGCGCTCACTCAACCCTTTCGTCCACATACCTTGAACACATCTAGTAGGTTCTTTTCCACCTCTTCTACTGCTCACAAGACTTCTGCAACTTCAATATGCTTGCATCTTCAACCAACAATATGCCTTTGTCAATCACTCCTGCTACTCCAAGGATTATTGAGCTTAGGTCTTCAAACACCACTTCCCTCTAGCACTGATAAGGTGCCTCCAATATCACTACTCTTAGGGACTTCCAGATTTTCTCTCTTATCAGGGATTACACCATAAAATCCTTGAACTAGGGCATCACCAAAATCTACCCACTAACTGATTTTTTCTCCTTCAAAAGAACAGTTCTAATGGCACACAAATCTGCCCTCACATAGTTCAACAATTGACTGATCTAGGGCTTCCACAGGTTGCCCACACATCTGCAATTGTCTCCACACTTTACACAGAACTTAGGGTTCCCTTGCTCAACCACTTACAGTCCACAAAAAAAGTATTCTTAGGCTACTATAAATTGTTTTTCAACCACACATATGAATAGATCTCCACCTAGCAATAACCCTCCACAAAACATTAGTTTCCACAAACCTTCTTGAGTCGGCCACCTGTCTAGACACCTTCCAGACATTAGGTCATCATGTTCAGGCTTGCGACCTATATCTCTTCACTTGAAGCAACCTTCTATCACACCATAAGAGACCCCACTCCTGCTTGTTGTCCCCTGAGGCTACTCAGGCCTCTTTCTAGGCCTTATCTTGACTGAAATTTGATTGTTCCAAAATAGAGATAACACACCTACACACACCAAACTAGGGCATCACTAATAACCCACACACAATCCTCTTTTCTCCTTCAAAAATGACCAATCTAGGGCTTATTGTACAACCTACATGACGACGGTTTGACTCACCAAACTCGTTGTCCTTAGGGATTACAAATCTGTCCACACATGGTCTCTTTTCATCACTAAAGGAGACTAAGCTAGGGCACACTTTAATTGTTGTTCAAACCATATGAACAAACTCTCATTACACCACAATTAGCTCAGCAATTTATCTCCTTAAAGACACCAACATTCTCTTCCTTGTATCCTATGCTCAACTTACAAGGATCTCGGTCCTAAAGTCAATACTTGCAATCCTAACAGCTTAGACTGTTCATCTCATAGGTGCATAATCACAGGAAACTCGACTCTCATATTATAGCCCTAAACTTGCATGCAACCAGGTCCTAAACCCTTCGTTGTTCCTCAAATGACCTTGGCCCTCACTTGTCTTTGTTCTCAGCTCCAATAGAGGGTCATGGGCCGGCCTACTTCAAACAGTGACAAAACTTGGCACTAATCACATGCCATCCGCAGATTCGGACCACTACATTTTCGGCCTAAACACAAAGATATTTCCCACAACTAGGATGCACCTTCTGGTAATCTTTGATTGTAGAGCCATGCTCAGAAATTCAGACAACATTCCTCCTTCGACCTGCATAAGAACATGAGTCAAAGACTAGAAACAAAACACGTCTTTTCTGCTCCTACCCAGCTCAGCTCCTGAGGTATGCGGTTTCTATGACTTGTCTTTACTTGAGATAATTGTTCATTGATAGATGCCAAATGATCTTCATCTCACTCTTATAGTTTTTTATGAGGGTAACTATTAGCCCTCAAGGGGCATCACTTAACCCAAGTCGACTTTAGTTTCTAGACAATACCCCAACTAACTCAAGAAATGAGATTTCCTTCATTTGATCAAGTCACTCCATGGTTGCTTTAGGTCCCCCTTAGCCCTTCAAGGAGGCCCTCATGCAAATTCATTTCCATAGATTGGGATACCCTCCATGGCTTCAAGAAGCTTGCCTAACGTGAAGAGAAAATTGTTTTTAGGTTATAATGGGACATTTTCCAAGTCCGTTTACCTCTATGGCATTGTAGTTGGGAATTGTTGCACACATTTTGTCAAAGTTCCAAGGAAGCGGAAGCACCAAATTTTTTCGACAGAATCAGATCATCTATCAGCATTTCATATGTCATTGTAAATCCATTCTGCAAGTTATGTAATGTAAATGATGCTAGTAAGACCGTGAATGTATGTAACAACCTACGTAAGCCTATTATTTTGGCACGAGTTTCATCCTAGGAGGTTTTTCATGTCACTGATTCATTTGTGTTTCTAAACACGAATGGTCGGCATATTTTTTCCCTCCAACTTCACCCCAAAGCCAAGGTGGAAATCTTCGTCAAAGTCTTAGGTGAGTCCTAGTGTTCTAGTTGAGTCTTATGTAAAAGTGATTTGGGAATAATTTAAGCTATTTGGCTAAATTATTTTATTACAAATCACTTGGTTTGCTAACTCATATTATGTCGCAGATTGGGTATGTTTTTTGCGGGTCTAAGCTAAGTGGGTATTCCCCCTTTGAGGGTTGAAATTGAAAACCTTATGTAAAAAATATTTTAATGCATGGTCCTTCATACTTAGACACCATGCTTAAAATATTAAGAAGTGGAAAAAATAATTAATCCCCTCATGTGTCAATTAATTAAATTTTCTAGCAAAATTAAATTAATCTTAAGTCAGAAATTTAATTGATTAGATTCAAAATGAAAATGTCTTAAAAAAATTAAATTCTCCAAGTGAAAAATTCGTGAGTCTTAAAATAATTAATTTTTGGAGCTTCTCCACCAAGGGAATATTGGATATTTCAAAAAAAATTGGACCCTTGGACCTTGGTGGATAAGTCAAAGTTAAATTTTTGAGGAAATTAGTTCAAAATTAATTAAAATGTAATTAAATGATAAATTCGAAAATTTCTCAAAAATAAAAATTCAACGACTAAGATTACAATATGATCAAGTATTTTTCGACGACTAAGACTATTTTGACAAGGATCAAGGAAACTAGCCGTTATTTTTCACTTGGAGGATTTATCTATAAATTAGAGTGTCATTTGAGTCTTTGGCCATCTGATTTTTGGCTAAGAAATTGCTGCGGAAGCATTTGCGTAAACTATTGTCCCACTGAGAATTATTTTTTCTATCATAATAAAGACTTTGGGATGCAACTCACGGTGTCCATGTTCATTGATTTGTGGTATTGATCCAGGTGGATATTGGTGGCCACCTGCCAGGTCCACCTGGACCCCCACCATTGTCTTTCTCAGCATTTTCAGTTTCCTTAATTGTAGCACAGTTTACTATTTTTAGCAGTTTTTCGGGTCCTGAACTTCCGGAGCCGTTTTGAGGCCCTAAACGACGTTTTTTTGGAATTCTGGGGCGACCAAGCCCTATGTTGCCTCCCAAAGTGGTAGTACTCGGATAGATCTTTCTAACGAGCTATCGTACGCGTCAAACGGAGATCGTATGCCAAAGTTACGACCCCGGGAAATTGATGTACCAATTTACCCAAACGGGGCCCACAATTTGGCGTTTCATCTTCTAGGGTTAGGTTTCGGTATGTGAAGAGTTTTCCATTGTTTCTCAACAATAAATAGGCCTTCGAGCCTCATTGTAATACAGTTCAGAACAGTTCAGAGGCATGTAGCCATCACATCTCTTCTCAGAGATAAGCTACCATCGCCCTAGCTAGTTTATTGCCATTTCTGTTTGTAAGCATATGTCAGTATTTTCCATTAATGAAATGAAGTATTATTTCCGCTGCATCTTTGTGTATATGGTTATCTTTGTAATTTGTTGCGTTCCTGCTTAAATCTGGATCAGTGGTATCAGAGCGGTCTTCTTTTTCTCTGTTTTTCTTTGCATGTCCCCAACAAGGTCGGGATATAAGGAGTTAGGGCTTGAACTGGTTGAACCTTTGCAAGACCAGCCTCGCAAATCCCGACGGCCTCCCATGGCGGACGAGAAGAAAGACGAGGGGGCAGGAGATCCCATCAAAATCTTGCTCGAAGAAGCGCTCGAGCGACAACGGAACGCGATGATGGACAGCTTTGCGCAGATCCTTCAGCGGCTACCCAGAAGCGGCGCATCGGCTTCCAGCAGCTCCTCTGGAAACGCCACACCCTTTAAGGTACAAGTTAATTTTGAAATCCCCATATTCGAGGGTCAGATAGACGCCGATGCCGTAGATAAATGGTTAAATCTGCTAGAGGGTTATTTTTCTGTTCATGAATTTTCGAGTCGGGAAAAGATTGTTTTTGCTCTTCTCAAAGCAGCCCCCCACGTCAAGGACTGGTGGGAAACCTACTGCGAGCAGAAGGATGAAAGTACTGGCTCACTATTTTCAGCCGCACCCACCTGGGATTCGTTCCGGGATGCCATCAAGGAGCAGTACTACCCTGTCGGAAGCTATGAGGATGAATACATAAAGTGGACCACGCTGCGGCAGGGAAGGGACCAAGATGTGCCGGAGTTCACCAATCTTTTCCATACCCTTCGCACAAAGTTGGGTATCAAGGATTCGGAGCAACATTTGATACTCAAATACCGTGGCTGCCTGCACAAGTACATCCAGGAAGAAATACAGTTCCTAAACATCCCCTCGCTCGGCGCAGCATACCGGTATGCCGTCAAAGTCGAGCAGAAGTTTAAACAAAAGAAGCGAGACTTTGGATCTGCGAATCCAAAGCAGGGGAAAGGTGCCCCTAAACCACAGAACAAAGGACAAAGCCAAGGCGGGACAGCCCAAGACAACCAGCTGAAGCTGCAAGCAAAAAGCAACGCCGCGAAGCCGAGAAAGGACACTGGAAAATGGTGCGAGTTCCATAAGAGCTCCACTCACAACACAAGTGAGTGTCGGGCCAAACAGTCACTGGTGGCTGAGCTAAAGGTTTCAGAATCAGATGCATGTTCCGACTCTGAGTCAGAACCCGATAAGGGGTATGAAAAAGGGAAGCAGATCATTGATGCGGATCCCAGCGCCACTGTTGCTACCGCAAAGATCCAGAAAAATGAACCCGAAGATCCAGAGGAGGAGGAGCGTCTCTTCCACTCCCAGATGTGGGTCAAGGGCTCCCCGATACAGTTCATTGTTGATAGCGGGAGTCAAAAGAACCTCATTTCGGCAGAGGTCGTGAAGCGGTTGGGCTTACCGACCACAGCACATCCACAACCATACACCATTGGGTGGCTTTACCAAGGGCGAGATCTTCGCGTGAGCCAGCAGTGTCGCCTTCCATACAACATCAAGCCCTTCACGGATGAGGTATTGTGTGACATTGCTCCCCTTGAAGTTTGTGATGTATTACTAGGACAACCATACTTGTGGAAGCGACATGCTGTGTATGAATCAAGGCCCCGTGCTGTTATTATTACATTGGGAAATAAGTTGTTCAGGATACCAGAGGTACCACCACCTGCCGCCATCTCTTTGATTACTGCAAAACAATGCAGTAAGATCATTTCCAAAACCAGGAAATTTGTTTTCCTGATGATACGCCCTCAAGGGAAGAAGAAGACAGTGGCCGCGGCCTCCAAACGAGGTCCCTCTGCACGGCAGCTACAAATGGACAAGATTGTGGAGGAGTACAAAGACATCTTCACCTCCCCGGCAGGGGTTCCTCTGCACTGTCAAGTCAAGCACTCCATTGATCTGACCCCAGGTGCGCCGCTACCCAATGGACCAATTTATCGGCGCTCCGTTCTGGAGAACAATGAAATCAAGAGGCAGATTCAGGAGCTCCTACAGAAAGGTCACATCCGTCCGAGTTCTTCGCCCTGTGGGAGCCCGATAGTGTTGGTACAGAAGAAGGATGGGACGTGGAGACTCTGTATTGACTATCGGGCGCTGAACAAGATCACTGTCCGTAATAGGTACCCGATCCCGCGGATTGATGACCTCCTAGACCAACTAAAGGGGGCGAAATATTTCAGCAAGATCGATCTGAAGTCAGGATATCACCAGGTACCAATTGAACCCTCAGATGTGTGGAAGACTGCCTTCAAATCCAAGGAGGGCCTCTTCGAATGGTTGGTCATGCCTTTCGGATTGACGAATGCTCCTGCAACCTTTATGAGGCTAATGGATGACATCTTGCGGCCATTCACCAACTCCTTTGTAGTAGTATACTTGGATGACATTCTGATCTTCAGCCAGAGTTGGGAAGAGCACCTCCACCACATCCGACAGGTTCTCCAAACACTGCGGCAACACAAGCTATGTGCCAATTTGGAGAAATGCACTTTTGGCATGACCGAGGTCCAGTATCTGGGATACATCATTGATGAACAGGGGGTGCATGTCGATCCAGCCAAGGTCCAAGTCATTCGGGATTGGCCCTCTCCAACCACTCTAACAGAGCTCCGCAGCTTTCTAGGTCTTGCCAACTTCTACCGCAGGTTTGTGTTGGGATTTTCTCATATTTCTTGGCCCTTGAGTCAAGTCACCAAGGGCGGGGCGAAAGCAAAATTCTTTTGGTCTGAATCTCAACAGAAGGCATTCAGGGAGTTGAGGATCGCCTCTGCACGGCACCAGTGCTCGCGTTACCAGATTTACAAAAACCATTTGAGGTCGAGACAGATGCCTCTGACTATGCTATTGGGGCAGTCCTTACTCAACATGGACATCCAGTGGCATATCACAGTGAAACACTTTCAGACACAGTCCGGAAGTACCCCACTTATGATAAAGAGATGTATTCCATTGTACAGGCCTGCCGACAATGGAAGCATTACATTTTGGGGAAGGAAACGGTCATCCACACAGACCACCGACCTCTGCAATTCATACAGACCCAAGGGAAATTGCAGAATGATCGCCATCAGAAGTGGTCTACATACCTGCAACAGTTTCACTTGAATATCAAGTATAAAAAGGGCAGCACCAATAATGTTGCAGATTGCCTCAGTCGACCACCGATCATGGCGCTAACCACCGTGCTCAACTCTTGCGGGCACGAGACTTCTGATTGGCCACTTCTCTACAAAAGCGACCCAGAATTCGGCCACACATACCAGACACTCTTGGAGGGTCGGCAGGTTGCAGATTTTCACCTCCAGGATGCCCTATTATGCCACCTCGGTCACCTTTGTGTTCCTTCAAGCGAGCGTGCCAAGATGATTTGGGAAGCACACTACAGTCGGGCTGCTGGGCATTTCGGGGTCGAGAAAACAGTGGCAGTACTGCAAAACTATTTCTATTGGCCGAATCTTCGACAGGATGTTGGGAAGTACATCCGATCATGTACTGCCTGTGCCATTGCCAAACCGACCATTAAGAAGCAAGGCCTCTATACCCCGTTGCCTACCCCTAGTCGACCTTGGGAATCCATCTCCATGGATTACATGTCAGGCCTTCCTTCCACTAAGCATGGAAATGACTGTGTTTTTGTGGTCGTCGACAGGTTCTCAAAGATGGCCATTATGATGGCCTGCAAGAAGAATATCACAGCAGAAGCCACTGCTAAACTCTTCTTTGAACGAGTGTGGGTGCACTTTGGGATCCCACAGTCTATCATCTCAGATCGGGACAGTCGGTTTCTCAGCACATTTTGGTCCAGTCTCTGGTCAATGCTGGACACCAAACTCACGAAGTCCACAGCCTTCCATCCTCAAACTGATGGCCAGACAGAGGTTGTCAACAGGATGATTGTGCACATTCTGCGCATGTATAACTCAAAGCATCCACGCACATGGGACGAGAGCCTCCCCTATGTTCAGCACAGCTACAACCGAGCTCTTCACAGCTCCACTGGCCATAGCCCTTTTCAGGTGGGTTTAGGATTCCAGCCACTATGCCCCATTGATGTGGCCATGCCACTTGCAGCTACTCACATGAATTCAGCTCATGTCCAGTCCGAAACAGATAAGGCCACCAGCTTCATTGAGCGCATCCAACATATTCGCCAGCAGGTCCATGACATTCTTGAGAAATCAAATGCCAAGTACAAGCAGCGACATGATCAACACCGGGTGCCACACAAGTTTCAGGTGGGCGACAAAGTCTGGTTGCATTTGCAAAAGGAACGCCTTACTGGAGCCTATCGGAAATTGAGACCACTTCGATATGGTCCTTACACCATTACTAAGGCTATGGGAGACAATGCATTTGAGCTCAGCATTCCCCCATTCCTTGGCCTGCACCCAGTGTTCAATGTGGACCGCCTTCGGCCATACTTTCCACCATTGCTAGACACATCCGACATTGCAGAACAGCTCAAACCCACAGAATTAAATCCAGATTGCATGGAACAAGCTGCAACTGATCGGATCATGGACACACAGATCAAGAACACTCGCCAACAGCATATCCAACTGTATCGAGTTGTCAAAGCAGGCCAACTCCTTCAGCAGGGCAAGTGGCTCACCAGGGAACAAGTTCAGCAGAGGTTTCCTCATCTCATGGAGGAGCTCAACGCAATGGGGACCATTGCTTCCTAAGGGGGGAGGAATGATCCAGGTGGATATTGGTGGCCACCTGCCAGGTCCACCTGGACCCCCACCATTGTCTTTCTCAGCATTTTCAGTTTCCTTAATTGTAGCACAGTTTACTATTTTTAGCAGTTTTTCGGGTCCTAAACTTCCGGAGCCGTTTTGAGGCCCTAAACGACGTTTTTTTTGGAATTCTGGGGCGACCGAGCCCTATGTTGCCTCCCAAAGTGGTAGTACTCGGATAGATCTTTCTAACGAGCTATCGTACGCGTCAAACGGAGATCGTATGCCAAAGTTACGACCCCGGGAAATTGATGTACCAATTTACCCAAACGGGGCCCACAATTTGGCGTTTCATCTTCTAGGGTTAGGTTTCGGTATGTGAAGGGTTTTCCATTGTTTCTCAACAATAAATAGGCCTTCGAGCCTCATTGTAATACAGTTCAGAACAGTTCAGAGGCATGTAGCCATCACATCTCTTCTCAGAGATAAGCTACCATCGCCCTAGCTAGTTTATTGCCATTTCTGTTTGTAAGCATATGTCAGTATTTTCCATTAATGAAATGAAGTATTATTTCCGCTGCATCTTTGTGTATATGGTTATCTCTGTAATTTGTTGCGTTCCTGCTTAAATCTGGATCAGGTATGTACTAACTACGGGCTTTCCTATGTTGTGCTAATAAATAATTGTTTTGAGATAAATACATAGTGCTTGTAGGTACTTTAGTCCTTGGTCTCCAAGTTCACAAACTCTAGGCAGGAATCAACTTTGTTTGGATCCTGAATATTTATATGGTGAATTAAATCTTCGCTAAGGCTATAGTGTGCATGGGGTTTTGAAAGAAATTTTAGCCATTTATCAAATAAAATAATCATAAAAAAATTCATATTTTCAAAAAAAATAATTTTCAAAACCCTTTTATATTTGTAAATTTTGTGAATAATTTTGTAAATTAAATTTGTAAATTATTTTGCTAATTGAGGTTTTGGGATTTTAAGATTTTGTATATATTTGGGGTTTGGGTGTTTAATTTTCATTTTTGCAGGTGAGGTCTATTGAAGTCAAGAGAAAAGGCTGAAGTAGAGCTAGATCTAGGCCTTTGAGGGCAAGATCTAGTCTCTCTAATTTTTTTGTAGAGCCAGCCATTGGAAAAATTGCAGCAAAATTCAGATCCGGAAGAGGAAAAAAAATTGAGACAAGGGTTTCATTTTTAAGCCTTCTCGGGCCCAGATCTAGCCTCCTCTAGCCTGACGTCAGCCTCTAAGGCCCCTGCGTCAGCCATTTTTTTCCTCTGCGTCAACTTTTTCAGCCTCTTGGAGGCAAGTCATAGCCTCTAAGGGCCTCATCCCTCCCTCTGGCCCCCTGAATTGGGGTTTCTAGGCCACTTTTGGCCTAGTCGTGGCTTGAGGAAGCCTCGGCCTCCTTCCTCCACCCTAAACAGTTGCCCTTTGGGCTAGCCACAGGCTTTTCAGCCCTAAAACCCTAGTTGCTCCCTCTTTTTCATCCTCCTAGCCCCAACATCCAGCCCTTTCGGGCTTTCCTTGCCTCATTTCCCTTCGTTTTTCCCTCCTTGGCCATTTTTGACCCTTGATCTACCTTCCTTTAGCCTCAACGCTAACCCTATTTGGCTTAGTGTTGGCCTTCTCTAGCCCTAGTTTGGCCCTTGTCCATTTCTGAAGTGTTTAGGACTGAATACTTGGTGGTTTTGCAGGTTTTTGGGCTTCAAAAGTTTGATTTTCAAGTGGCATCTTCATCCCAAAATTTTGGACAACTTGGGCAAGTTCATCTTCAAGGCCTTAGGCCTAGGATTGCTCTCTAAACCCTCATTTTGCCTTTGTTTTATTACAGCAGTGATATAATAGCCCTAAAATCACATTTAATTTGGTCAAAATCACTCAAAATTGCAAAATTTTAATTTTCCTAAATTTTGGCCACTTGGGCATCTAGGATCTAGTCTAGATCTAAATATTTGCTTGCTGGAATTTTCTGCATAAGTCATTGAATCAGATCTGCAAATTCTGAATCACACATCTAAACAGGGCTCAAAATTTTGATTTTTTCAGTTTCGGTAAAATTTTCCTATTTTTTGGCATATTGGGCATTGGTTGTAGCATCATTAGCTTGTTGATCTACTGATTTGTTTACTGTTGTTATAAGATATATCAGGTCTGATCTATCACTGAAGACTGCATCTTGAAGTGGCTTAAAACTCATATTTTACTTTGGTGAGTAGTTGGGCATTTTACTGATCATTGCTAGTCACTAGTGGCTTGTTATCTATTGAATCTAGGGTGTTTTCCTCAGGGTTGTTATCACTTTTTTGCTGCTGTCATAACAGTCATATATAACATCTTAAGAGGTCTGAAAATTATAAATATATATTGGCTAAGCATTGGGAAATTTTCCACCTCCATAAGTTTGACAACTTTCATGTTAAAGTGATTTCATTACCACTGTCATAGAGTTTTTTATTTTTTTATTTTTAGGCTGTGGTTCACAGACACCATGGTCAACGGGTGGCGCTACGTCCACGGAAATATTTGGGCTGATAAACCCCGATGGGAATCTAGCCCCGCGGCCCACTAGCAAGGCCTGACCCCAAGGGCTTCGGGGAGATTGGACCCTGTGACCTACCGATGGCGAGGCACTGATTTTGACCAACTGAGCTAACCCTTGGGGATCTACTGTCATAGAGTTAATAAGTGCTGAAATGTTATTGTTGATTTTGGAATTTAACACTTGCTTATGTTGAGAATTTGTTAACTTGGCACTTAACACACTCAATATCTAAGTTTTGACTCTCTAATCTCATTGATGGTCTAAGTTGTTTAAGCATTGAGATCTAATTGGCATCATTGTGTTTAACATCTAATTGAGACATTGTTAAGAAATCATTGGATAACTGCTCTAAGTTAGAAATCATAATCTTAAGAGACTTTGATATCTTGGTTGTCTATCTTAAGCACTTGGCATCTTAAATTCCATTTGTTATCATTCTAACTAAGCATCTCAACATTGGTCATTTGGCATCTTTCTAAACATCTTGTGGAATATTGTTGAATATTGGCACTTGTAATTTTAAGCACCCGTCTTGTCATAAGATTGTTATCTAATCATTCTTAAGTACTCTGTCTATAAGATAATTCACACTAAGTACTTAAATAACATAAACTATGTTAACTCAAAAAGACTTCACTCAATCTATCTTGCATAAGCATCCTAGGACTTAATTTGCATTAATAATTTACCTCCAAGCATAAGCTTGGTTGATAGACTCCTAGGGCAACCCTTTCCAATTAGCTCGAGGGATTCAACTCTTCTTAGTGGTTAACACAGTGACCTTGCAGCCATTAGAGCCACAGTCTCTATAGCATCAGAGGCACTGGGTGGGTCAAACACAGGGTTTGGTATTGTTAATCAGGCCACTGCCTGCTTCTCATTGGCTAAAATTTTACAACCTACTCTGAAGACTATTTCTCAAAACAGTTAAGGGAGGGGTTTAACTTCGATTAGATATTCAATCTAAAATGAACCAACATCCTTGCATCACACCTAGTTCTTAGGAATTGCATATCATATATGATAGTATATCATATTAAGCAGCGGGTATCCATCCGGTTACTTGGTTTTAATTTATAATAAACAAAGATTATGACTCCATAAGGCACCGATCTCATACTTAAAATCTAATCTAATCATTAATCTTGCTAAATTCTACCGAGTAGCTAGGGCACTCATTTGTGTCTCCCAAACAAGTTGGTTCCCGACTTGTTTTTCTCCACCTAATTTCCATAGGGACTACCCCCCATAACCTGTTGTTGGGAGACAACTAGAACGTAGTGGGCAGGGATCAGAGTGACAGCCCCTGCCCTGAGCAATTGTTGCGGTGCCTATGCAATCCGGGAGACAACAAGACTATCATAATGGTGTTAATTTGGGCAGTAACAAGCTTTAAAGGACCCCCAACAATGCCTCAAAAGTGAAATAAATGTGCTATTAAGACAAAAATTCCATCATAAATGCACGCTCATCATCACACCTGTGGTACTTGTGCTCTCTTAGAGTGGACAACTCACTCAACAATCATGTGTGGGGTTTCCCAAAAGTGAAACATCCCCTCCAAAGGGTGCAACATTTCATCCTCCATTGTTATAACATATCATAAAGGTGCCACATCATATTGCAAAAGGTGCTACGATGTCCCAACAAGGGTGTAGTGTCATCACCATGCCCAACATTCTCCAGAAGAAGTGGAACAACCTCCATAAAATGTACAAATAACCCCTCAATGTCTTCCAAAAGGCTCAAGGTTCATGTCCACATCATGTCCATGCAAAGTACATCATCCAAGGAGGGGCTTCAAGTGCCCAAACATGATCATCAATCCGAGGCATGTAAACAACTCAATGCATCATAGAAAGTGACTTATGTCAAATACTAAAGCTACTAGGTAGATCACATTAAGTATCATCTTCAAACTTCACAGTGGCTCATAAAGTCATATAATGTGCTAAGATTAAGTACAGTAGGATCATTATTAACCCCGACTAGGTGTATCAATACCCAAGAAGAGTAGTATTTCCCAAGGAACCCTTCAAGGAGTATGTGTAATGACAAATGGTATGGTTTCAGGTTTACTTCTAAAAATTCAAGCTGCCTAGCTACTGAGAACATGTATATTCCTTGTTAATGCTCCAATGCCTTCTTATCTCCCCGATGAAGGTATGTCCTATTCCAGATACTAGTGGAACTCTTCTACATTTTCTTAGAAATAATGGCAATTGTTTAGACAAGAAAAATGACTTGTGAATCTAAAACACTAAAAACTTACTATCAAAAATTCATTTTTTTGTTTCTCAATCTAAAAACTGAACTTCCAAGGCAATATCTTGCATTTTAGGACAATTTAGATGGTACCTAGATCAATACTAACAGGTTAGACCCAATATATCTTAGCTAATACACAAGGACCTCGACCTTCATTACACATACAAGAAGCTGATATGTGAGTTGTAGGGCAAGGTCCATTCAATTGGTTATCTAGAGGCAAATCTATATGGCTGCTCTTCTGGGTACCAAAGTGAATTGAAGAAGGATGTTTATCTTTCATGCATATTCTTATACACACATTTCTTAATATATTATTTGAAATTCCTGAAATTGTTTTAGCCTTTAGGGCCTACTTTCCAATTGCTTTTCAGAATGTCTCAGATGATGCCTTGTTAAGATATCAAATATTCCAAACAAATTCTGGGTCTTACACTCTAGCAAACAGATAAGATTTTTTATTCCTTTTTTAGTTTTTGTTTCCCATACAATATCATTCAAAGGAAAAAGGTTTACCTTTCCCTCATGGGCACGCATGGACAATTCCAGAACCCTTGTTTTGCTTCTGTGACTTTGTCGTCATAATGCCTGTGAGAAAAGGCATCCTCTGCTAAGTAAATTGATCTTCTTGCTTTGAAGAGGAAAGTTGAAGTAAAGACTTGATACTTATGCACAACACCGGGGCATTAATGCTATAAAAAGATGAGCCATAAGGACCTCTGACTAAAACAGTAATTTCAGTGATAAGTTTTGAGCTAAAGAACAAATATATATCAGCATCAACAAATCAGCCAACAAGATACATACCTGCAAGGACATAAGGGTGCACCTAAAGTATCTTTGTGTTCTGCCAAACCCTGTAATTTCCACCGGCCATGATATCAGAATAAATAAATTTGTGCTGTTCAAATTAGTCCATGAAAAGAAAAACATAAATAGTCACATTTATCAGGAAAGAAACTATAGTTGAAACAAATCACTTTTGTCAAATAATTATATCAAGTTTAAATGATTCATATGAAAGACTCAACACAGGTACACTTACACAGCTAAGCTAACCATTAGTGAAAGGCTAATGCTCGGATGACCAATGCATGGCCCATTTCTATACAATAATTGTAGATTCATCTAAAAAGACACAATTCCAGTTTAATATGTCTAGAAAATGTTCTTCCATCTTTGTTAAGGAAAGAAACATTCACGGTCAACATACAAGAAAAGCAATTCAAAGTTCAAACCAAGGAACATTTTTATCCAATGCATTAACAGCTCCAAAGACCAACCCATAATAGACTCAACAATGTAGGTGAATGAGTTGATGCTTTGGAAATAAAAGGAGCCGATAAAAATAATTCTAAGAAAATACAATCAATTCGCGAAGATTGAAATATAAAGTCGAAAACATGTGCTGATGGTTGTGTTACCCCTCATGTTAGCAGGAGTATGCATACTTTTTCACATTGCATTTATCATCATTGTAAGCCCAAGGTCACGAGTCTAGAGCCTTGTAAAAACCAAGTGAGTCCCTGTATTTAGGTGTCCTGGACCTTGTGATAGTCGGCCATGGCCTGTCCTTTTGGGCTAAGTCCTTGGTCTCTTTCTCCTGTTACCCCTCCTTCCAACAGGGGCAATTATAGCAAGAATTTTTGTTTGCAACTACAAGAGGGTTTGACAGTTGTTGAGCTTCTGGAGAATGGTTCAGGCCATGAAACAGCATATACAGAAGCAACAGATATTGCCCGTCCATTATACTATGTACCAGCCTCAGTTACACTGACTTCAGCAGTTTCTGCAGGCTTTCAAGAATCGGCAGCAATAATATTTGTTGGTGTGATGGAGTCAACTATTACACTTGTAAGCCAAGGGCTTATCATGTAAGCCAAATGTGGCTAACTTCACAATTATAGAATGTGTTAGGGTCCTATAGTCTAGGAATCATAGTGTTTGTTTATATTACTATTCCATTCTGGAGGTCTGTTTGAAAAATTTAGCCTATGAATCACAAGGTATCATAGTCTAAAGGTTTTTATATGGAAGGGTTTGTGTGTGTCACAGGTTGTCATCCCCATTATAAAGGTTCATGTCATAAAGAGGTCTTTGAATCTAAGGTTGAATTTTGTGAAAGTCTCAAGTCTAAAATTCATGAGAAGGTCATAAAGTGATAGATTCAAATGCGTAATCATGGAGGGAGAGGGAATTATTGAGAGTTCAAGGGGTCATTTCATGGGGTTTTCATTCATCATAAGTCTACTAGTGGTCTTCACTTCTCATCATTGGTCTCATTAGTAAAGGATATCCTCATGTCACCTCACTCTTCCTCCACTTAACCATTCATCCTCATGACATGAAACAAGGCATATGGAGGCACTAAATTCAATTTTTTTTAAAAGATGCGCTCATTCCCACCTCATTGCAACCTGTGCTCAAAGAAGTTGTGAATTGAAAACTAGTGTTTGAAAACTCAAAAGAAAGAAGGTGGTTGCGCAAACTAAGAACAACCATTTTGGAGGTCTGCAAGCATGGAGGGAAGCACTCAGAGGGTGCTACATCATCACCGGGTCATCTCAAGCACATCTGCGAACTCAGCCTTGCACAAAACCATCTGCAACCATATCAATTATGGAGGTCTGCCGCACTCTTCTATGAATTTTCTGCAAAACTCACTGTTTTAGCCATCATTTGCATAAGTGTTTTTGAACAAATGGAAACGAGTTTCGAAAAACTGAAAGAGTTTTTTTCCAAGCATG
Source organism: Pinus tabuliformis (assembly GCA_031772625.1). Classification (NCBI taxonomy): domain Eukaryota; kingdom Viridiplantae; phylum Streptophyta; class Pinopsida; order Pinales; family Pinaceae; genus Pinus; species Pinus tabuliformis. The sequence continues at coordinate 40,804,547 of CM062810.1, read as the reverse complement.
GGCCAAAGAACAAAAACTCCTTCAGTTTCTGCACAGGTTTTATGGTTTTGGAGATATTCAACGCACTTGGAGGCCTATTTTTCAAAAAAAAAAATCTGCATTTTTCTCCTGGTTCAACCATTGTTTTTTGGTGCACTTTCTAATAGATGGAAGTGGAGTTTTCAAAACTAAAAGAGGTTTATGTCGAACATGGGCCAAAGAACAAAAACCTCTCTCATTTTGTGCACAGGTATCATGGTTTGGGAATTACAGGTGTCACTTGGAGACCCATTTTCCACAATTTTTCGCTGACTGGATTATGAAATTATTGAAATTTGAATTGTAAATTCGAATTTTAGTAGGTTGGAAGTATGTTGGGTGTTATAAGGTGAATGTGATGGATGGCTAGTAACTACAATGTTTTGTTGAAGCAGGAAATCTCAAACAAATGCAAATTTGAATTCTGTTGCGCAAGTGTTGAGCAATCAATTGGGAGGTCAGCAAAGGTTAAAGGGAATATCTCAGGGGTTCTACACCAACGCAATACCATTTCAAGCATACCCAGTAGCTCAGTTTTGTCCAGGAGGATCTGCAACCACGTCAACTTGGAAGTTTCCTACATTCTATTGCATGACTGTTGCGCAACTATATCACTTAGGCCTATTTTTGCATTTTGATATTTCGGGACCTTCTATAATTATGTTAGTGATCAGGATAGGGATGGATATATGGATAAGTTTGATTTTCTGAACTTGATGTTACTGAGTTTTTATCTAAGCTTTAAGACATGATTTTTCCAAATTAAGTTTGTCTCGATCTTCTTAACCAATGTTGCGAACATCGCCATCGGGATAAAATCGACAAGGGTCCGGAAAACAAAAAGATCATAAAAATCGGGAAAATATCGGTAAAAATCAGCAAACATCGGCAAAATTAAGATACCATCAAAATATCTTTAAAAATCGACAAACATCGGCTAGGCCAAAAAATCGTGATTTCGAGATAAAATCGAGATGCTATCGAGATGTTCGCAACACTGTTCTTAACCGATAGGAGATACATTGTATCTAGTCTTTCATTCTCCATGTAATAAATTCTTCCTAATTGTATTTAAGAAGAACAAGACATGACAAAAGGGTTCAGTTGGGTTTGAACTATAAGAGCTGAAGGTTATTTTGTATTTTGCCAAATGAATAGAAGAAGGTGAATGTTGTTTGAACATGGATTCTTGTGTCATGGTTTACTATTGTGTTTTCCTTCGTGAATCACATATATTTTGTTTTCAGATCTTTTCTTAAATCTAGTTTAATATTGTATAATTTTTTCCTACTCAGTTGAAAGAAATTTATTGTAGAATTCATGTATTTGCTCTGCCTAGTTTTCAGTTGGTTATAAGTGTTATGTTTCTTCTATGGCGAAACTGAATTCATCTACGGTTTGATGCTCAGTTTGTCATTTTTCTCCTACCCATTTATCTTTCTGCTACAACAAACTTTTGATAAATCACCAGTAAGTTTGCATATCTTTCCCTTGTTACAAATCGCATTATGTCCTTTATTCATTTGGATCTATAAATCTGATCCAAAATAGTTCTCAACCTCTGCACCCAATTTAAAAAAAATCAAAACAAAAATCAATTTTTGATCATTCATAGTCAGCCTAAAACCCAGATCTATTAGTCCCCTAGGTGATTGATAGCACGAAACCGTGAGAGAGCCCTCTCCAAGGCTAGGGGGTTTGGACCTTAGCCTACAAGTTGTTTGTGGTTACCCTTGTAATCCTTTTCTCAGCCTAGAGGTTAAAAAATAGGGTGCTAACAGAATGGAGGCAACTTTATATTTTCGTTTTCACATGAACCATTTTTTAGTATTGGTTCAGATCTCAATGTTGGTTTTTGTAGCATCAGATAAGTGTTGTAGTCTCAATTTGTGTCTAAGAGGCTAAGGAACATGAGATCTCTAAAACCCAAAAAAGGTTTTGGAAGAAAACACCTAGAGACCACTCAATTAAATTAATTAATTGATAATTAAAAATGCCTAAGTCTAACTTAGGGAAATCGATTAATTAAAGGGAATTAATTGAGGATGATCAAGAATGCTCTAGAGACTCACATGGATCGAGTCTAAGACAATATCAGTCGTTGATGAGGATTTAATCATGGTCGTTGAAGCTCCTACGAGAGATTATAAGAGTAGATCGATGGGATGAAGAGAGCAAGCATCCAGGCAGTGCGAACTTCCGAGTGCATAGTGATTCAGTGAGGGAAGAATTTGAGCCAGTCGATGAGCATCAGTGATTGAGAGGCAGCAGAGAGAATTACGGAAGAATTCTCAACATATTTCCAGTGCTAGAGAGGCAGGAAAGAGGGGGCCCAAATTATTCTGCAGAAAAGTCATCTAGGTAGTGCGAGTGAGCCAGAAACCCCAGTGTGAGTGTTAGGAGAAGTTTGTTTCAGTTGTCAAATGCCAGATATAAGCAGGGAAGGCAAAGCGAAAATTTTCAAGAGGCACAGGGAGGCTAGACGGCCTAGTAGGAGGCGGTTTTTGGTGCTGTCCAAAATTGCGCAAAACAGCAATACGAGCAAGCAGAAGGCAGTGAGAGCAGGCCAGTTGATTTGCAGAGGGAGAAAATTCTCTCCCACAAATATTACAAATTATTTTCCAAAGGATTTCCAATAAGGCATCCAGATTATTGTACTCGATTTGAAATGTTTACTGATAAATAAACCCTCATCTATTGCGCTAGTTTTCCTTTCGGGTGTTTTTCCGGGGACATTGGTCTAAAATAACTGTGTTAATTGTGTGCATGAGTTTCTCAGTTCCAATTTAATTTTTCAACAATGTATATATCTTATTGTGAAGATTGTAGTAGTGAGCTATTTGTTATTTGCAGTTAAATTAATTAACTGAAGACAAATAAACTGCATCATTTAGAAGAATAGCTTCCAGTTATTGCAATCGTGGATCTTTCACATGGTATCAGAGCGTGGTTGATCAATTTTGAAGCTCAAAGATGAAAGATCAATAGATCATGCAGTTTCAGAGGGAGATTTGAAGCACAAGGTTCAAATTTGAGCAGTTTCCAGCCAGGGGTGCGAATTGCAGAGGCAGAGGGTTCCATTTCCAGATCCAATTTGGGGAAAAGTTCGAATAGCCTCAGAAATAGAGTTTGCAGGCAGTGGATTTGTCGAGAAATAGTTCTTGTGAGTAGATCATTTGATTCGTTGAGAAAATCTATCAGATCTGGGTGCATAATATTTGCAGCAAGGGTTGCAGTTGCAGATCTACACACGGGTAGAAGAGAAAAGCACACAGAGTGAGATATTTAGATTTCTTCAAAGAGGATTTCCAATTTCTAGGAGTAAATCCATAATTTCTAGCAGTAGGAAGACATAGCAGCATGCCAGCTAGTGTGAGTTCCCCATTTGAGGAGCTATAATGTGTAGTATACCTAGGGGGGATAGTATGGGGTACAAAGGGAGGTACCCAAGGGAATAATGTAATAATGGGATGGGTCATAGTAATAAATAAAGTGGTTAACCCGTATCATGTAAGGGACCATAAGTAGTTAGCAATAATGTAATAAGCCCATTGTATTAGATAGATGGTATTGAGGGAACCATGGTAATGACCCATGGTATTGTATGTATGAGACCTATATAAAGGCTAGAGACTCCCCATTGAGAGAGGTCAAGCAATATTGTATGGACAAGTATATGGCTTGTGGAGTGATTGTACGGTGTTGCCCTACCTTAAGGGTTTTGATCAATAAAAAAGCATTTCTATCTATATTCAGATCTTGTTACTTTTGGTGACTATTTTCAGTTATTGGGTATATTGGTATCATTTCATATATTTTCAGGTCAGATCTATAACAAGTGGTATCAGAGAACTTTCTTGGGCAAGTAGAGAATTTAAGTATGGGGGATTTACGCAGTGCATTATATTAGATATCATTTTTGGGATTCAACTGCGTTAAGTAAGTCATTCAAACGTATGACCATTTCCATGAGAGGTAGTCGTAACTGACTAATTTAGTCAGTTACGACTACCTCTCATGGAAATGGTCATACGTTTGAATGACTTACTTAACGCAGTTGAATCCCAAAAATGATATCTAAAGTAGAGAATTTTTTTTTATATTTTTTGCAAGAACTTTTTGGGGCGACGAGTTTGCAGATCAGATCTGTACGTTCTGGTGCAAAATTTGCAGAATCTAATTGCAGATCTGGGTTGTTTATGAAAAAATACCCAATTTGAAAAAAAAATCGGCCGAATCGGAGTCCGAATGAGGGAGATATCGTTGATTTAAAAATTAGCTGGGTTGCAGACATTTTTCGCGGCGGTGAGTTTGCAGATCATATCTATATATTCTAGTGCAAAATTTGCAGAATCTAATTGCAGATCTGGGTTGTTTGCAAAAAAGTACCCAATTTCAAAAAAACAATCAGTCGAATCAGAGTCCGGATGAGGGAGATATCGCTGATTTAAAATTAGCTCTTTTTTCAAAAAAAAATGTGACGGCGGGACAGTTGTAGCACAAATCTAAAATTCCAGTGCCTATATCGAGATTTCTATCACATGGGCCGATACAGAATGGTTGTTCCATTTCTGAAAACAGGTCATAATAGGGATTTTGAGCAATATTGACTGAATTGTGGCCATTTCAAATTTTCGCCAAGTAAGCGATTTGTTTTCAAAACCCTCTTCATGGCTTATAACAGTAAGTTTTTTACAGGAAAAAATGATGGGCTGACTATTGAAAAATTTATACAAAATCAGAAGTGTGACAGGCCATTCTTTTGGAAGGACACCATAGGGTATTATTTGAAAGATGAGGTTGCTATATGGTGGAAATCACTTGACAGTGAGATTCTGAAGTTATGTCGTGCTGACGAAATTGAAAAACTATTTTTGGACAAATGGTCTCACACTGGAAAGAAGGAAACCAAAAAACCTAGCAAAGATTTTATTTTTACAGGAAAGAAGGAAACCAAGAAACCTAAAGGGTTATTTTCTGCTGGTATCTCCTTATTACAGGTTCATGGATTGATTCAAAAGGAGAAGATCATTGTGTCTATAAATCCTAGTTGCAAGCATAATTTTATCAATGTTAATTTGGCAAAAAAATTGCAAGTTCCAGCAAAACACATTGAAAACACACAAGTTGATAATGAGGATGTTCAAGTTTATAAAGATTTGAAGCTTTCTATGGATAAGTATGTGTTGCATTGTGATTTTTATACTTCAGATATGGATAACATGGATGTTGTTTTAGGATATCCTTGGATGGAATCTGTGGGTACTGTCAATATTAATGTGCAAAAAAAATTCATGAAACTCTAGTATAAAAAGAAGAAAAGTACATTGCAGGATATTTCTATTAAGACCCAAGCAGAGACTATGGAGGCAGAAGCACAAAGCTCTAACGACATTGACACATCAGATGATGAGCCTTTAATGGTCGACAACCAAACACAAACATCAAACCATGGACCAGAAAAATAGGTAGAGTCCAAGGAGGCTGAAGCATAAAATGTTACAGGTACTGATACATTAGATGAGGAATCCGCAGTTGAAGTAATATCGGAAGATAATAAACAACAGCAAGCACCACAACATGTACCAGATACCAATCAGGCTCCATTAGGTGGTGAATTAAAGAAAGACACGCCGTTGGTTAAAACTTCAGCATATCACCACCCACAGCACCCCGCAAGAAAACAAGCAACAACATGGCAACGAATCAGCAACGAGGACAACAACCCCCACATGACAGATAGAGAGGGGTGACGATCCACCCACAACACAGCAACACAGAAGGACCGCCAGGGTCAATTTCCATCTCAAGCGAGTGAGGCACCAGTTAGATCGAGGGTTCACCTTTCTCTTAGATGGCTAGATGCACGTGCATGGTACCAGTGGACTATTCTTTTGAGTAAATCTTATTATTTGTGTTCTTCTTATGTTTCGGGGATGAAACATGTTTAAGGGGGCTGGAATGTAGTATACCTAGGGAGAATAGTATGGGGTACAGAGGAAGGTACCCAAGGGAATAATGTAATAATATACCTAGGAGGGCTAGTATGGGGTACAGAGGGAGGTACCCAAGGGAATAATGTAATAATGGGATGGGCCATAGTAATAAATAAAGTAGTTAACTCGTATCATGTAAGGAACCACAAGTAGTTAGCAATAATGTAATAAGCCCATTGTATTAGATAGATGGTATTGAGGGAACCATGGTAATGACCTATAGTATTGTATGTATGAGGCCTATATAGAGGTTAGAGACTCCCCATTGAGAGAGGTCAAGGAATATTGTATGGATAAGCATATGGCTTGTGGAGTGTTCTCCTTCCTTAAGGAGTGAATGTAGAGTTTGATCAACAAAGAAGCATTTCTATCTATATTCAGATCTTGTTACTTTTGGTGACTATTTACAGTTATTGGGTATATTCGTATCATTTAATATATTTTCAGGTCAGATCTATAACATAATGTCGAAGAAGGATTTCCATAGGCAAGTAAGGCAGATCTACACATTCCAGTGAGGGTGCAAGTAGTAGAAGGAAAGCCGAGTAGGAAGGAGAAGTTTTAGCCTTCAGATTACTTGAGTTTTGTAGAGATGGTCGTAATAGGACTTGTTGCTGCACAAATTAGCAGGCCTAGTAAATACGCTAAAGCTAGAGGGCACAACAACACCCTGGGACAAAGGCTCACTGTCACCATAGCCTATGTCCCCTTCTCTTCTCAGATTTTCATTGACAGGAGTCCCAGTATCACTTATGATAGATGTGTCTAGGATATGCTTTAAGTGAAGCAAGGAGGCTCATTCAATGGAAAGGTTCTGTTGCTGAAAAGACTAACATGCCTAGTTAATATGATAAATCTAGAGGGCACAACAACAATTTGGGACAAAGGCCCCTTGTCACCACAACCTATGTCCCATTCTCTTCTCAGATTTTCAATGATAGGAGGAGTCCCTATTAATTTCGCAGCTCAGTGACAAATTCCAGCCATGGGACTAGATTCCTCTTTTTGAGAGGACCTGTTGTCTCTCAGATTGTACAGGCACTCCGACAACGAATCAGGTCGGGGGTTGTCACTCTGATCCCCGACCTCTCCGTTCTAGTTGTCTCCCAACAATAGGCTATGGGGGGTAGTCCCTAGGAAATGTGAAGATGAAGGACAAGTTGGCAACCAACAAGTCTGGGAGACACGATTGAATGGCCTAGCTACTTGGTTAAATTTAGCAAGACTTAAAGATTAGATTAGATTTAAATGTGAGACCAGTGCCTTATGGAGTCAACTTCTTGCTTATTATCAATTTGATGCCAAGTAACCAGATGAACAATCGTTGCTTGGATGCTTGACTATCCTAGATGAAATGCAAATCCTACAAGCTAGGTGAAATGCAAAATCTTGGTTGATTTTAAGTTAGATGCCTATTCTAAGTGTAACCTTCCTCTTAACTATTTTGGAACTAGTCTCTAGAGTAGGTTGTGGGATAGAAGCCAATGGGAAGCAAGCAGAGGCTTAATGATACCTCCCCCTATGTTCCAACCCTCCGATGCCTTCGGTGCTACAGAGATTGTGGCTCTGACGACTGCAAGGTCACCGTGTTAACCACTAGAAAGGTGTTGAATCCCTCAAGCTAAATTGAGAAAGGGTGGCCCTAAATGTCTATCAACCAAGCTTATGCTTGGAGGTATGTTATTAATGCAACTAGACTTAGGATGCTTGTGCAAGGTGTATGAGTGATTTCTTATGCTAAAATTGCTTAATGCTTAAGTACTTTAGTTATGATTAGCCTTTATGACAAGAGTACTTAATAATAAATGGAGAGACAATCTTATCACCAAGAATGTGCCAAATTATCAAGTGTCAATACTCAAAAATAGATCAATTCAACTTAAGACAAAATTACCTTCCACAAGATGCTTAACAAATGTAAATGATAGCAATTTAGAGCACTTATTTGCTTCAATGATTCAATACTGACAATTACTTGAGGCAATTTGAAATCTTCCCAAGATATTTCAACGAAGTAAATGCCAATGATACCAATATTACTTAATGCCAACAAGATACTTCAATGGTAATTAGATTTCAATTCCCAAAGTAACTTAAACCATTCAACAAAATTAAGAGATTGGAGCTTAGATGTGTAAGTGTTTTATGAGTGAATCAAGTGCAAAGATCTTTAGAACTTACACAAGACAAGCAAATGTTAGATCCCAATGTTCGGCAATCCTTCTTCACAATAGCATTTAAAACAATAAGGGCACATATATAACTTGCATTGCAATTAATGAACCATTATTAACCTTTTAGGACAGCAGTAAGATTATGTATGACAGCAGTAGATAACTTATGAAAACAGTGAGCTACTAGTATGTCAAAATATGCCAAAATGCTTCTAGATGCCAAACCAAACTTGCCAATATGAAATTGTAAGTTAATAAACCTTCTTATGATATAGCTTCAGTATTATATCAGATCTGATCATGCTTGTTATGCAGAGATATCAGTCATGAAAACTTGAAGATTTATGCCAAAAAATTAATGCCCGAGTTTCTTAAATGATTTGACAATGTGCTAAATATCCTACCAATCAATTTTATTCCTCTTAAACGTGTTTGCCAGTTGTTGTAGCATTTTTTGGTTTTGGTAAGTTAATATCAATTAGTCAAAAAATGAAAATATATTTCAGAAAATATTAAGTTAGGATATGGACAAAAAAGAATATTAAATAAAAAAATGTTAGGGATATTTTTGAATAGATGCCCTAAAAAATGAAGGCAAAAAGAAAATGTTAGGAAAGATAAGGGTAGGTAGACAAATGGAATATAATTGGAGCATGAAAGGATTTTATCCTAAGTTATAACATTGCAAAGATGTGCATATGGTATGGGTTTTAATTAACCATAAATCCTAATTATCAATGTAATTTTTTTCCACTGGAAAAATCGTAATTTTATTCATTATGAGTAAAATTACATGTTGTAGATGCTGTATAGCATATGCTGTAACAAAACTTGTCCTGCTAATCAGGAGCTAATAATCAATCAAATAGACAATCTAGACTTTCCTACCCTTCTTTTTTTCCACTTTCCGCCAACCTTCATTGTTAGGCGGAGCTGTTACAATAATCATTTGTGTTTCATTTGTGGCAGCCATGATGTCCTTTTCAGAATCTGTGCTTGTTGGCGAGTATGCTCGTTTGCTGCCTCCAATTTCCTGCCTGGTGTTCTCATATTGCTGCTGTGGGTTACCTGCATTTGTGTCTATTGCTCCTTTGATCAGATATTCATTATTCTGTAGATGGTGTGGATAGCTTTCTTTGCTGATTTTTGGGTTATTCCTTCCCTCTTCATCTTCTTGTAGATTGCTGGTGGTTCCTGCATTCCTTTCCTCTTCTATATCCTATTCTACATCCTCTGCCCATGTGGCTGAAAACTGCCATCCTTTTGGCTTTGGTGGTTGTCTCCTTTTCCTATCCTTTTTGTTTTGTGGGCATGCACTCTGAAGATGACCTGTTTGTCGACATATGCGGCAGCGAAAGGCGGTGTTTTCATAATCGAGTGGTTGTGCCCATTGTTTTCCATTATGTATAAGGAGAATGTGCTCTGGTAGGCCTTGACTGAAGTCTACCTCCACACATATCCTGGCAAATGTGTAGATATCCTTGGATAGGCGCTCATGATCTGCTTTTATAAAAGATCCCAGGGTATTGCCTATTCCTTCCAGTACTTTGTAGTGCCAAAAGTGTATAGGAAGGTTAAACAATTTTACCCAAACTGGCATTTTGGTGACCACCATGCTGTTTGGATCGAAATCCGGAAACCAAGGTTTCACGAAAAGGCCAGCGTTTCCCCAAAACCATGGTCCTTCGTTCAAAGCATATTCTTTGTCCTTTATGGTGTCAAATTTGACAATAAAGAATCCTTTTGAACAGAGATGGATATCACAGTTTTCTGTCCATATGGAGTAGATCCATTGACGAAGGGCTTCCGGTTTGGGCCAAAATCCATTGAACCTGCATATCACTGCTTTACTTGAATAATCAATTTGTATTTCATTTACCTCTGGTATGGAGATTGTTAATGCAGGGTTCTGTGTTGTCTGCTCAACAATGTATGCCCCTGGTGCTGTATAATTATCAATGTAATTATGCAAATATTCTAACTCCATCCATTCATCTGCCCACAACCCATAATTGTCACATCCGCCATAAATCCTGACCCCACCATCACTTTTTGCCTCCATTGTTAAATCCCTTTCATCTCACCTTACATCCCGCACACTCCCCCGAGATCCGATGGCCCACATCGCTCCTCGGCCCTCATTTGCCGTCCAAACTTTATCGGCGAGGGAGGAGGGTCTGAAGTGGGCAGTTTTGGAAACCACCCTCTTAAACCACTTTTCCCTCATTCTAGTCTTTCGGGACTTAAAATCCCGAAACAACTTACCACCTGAAGTTGCTCCCGAACGCGTTTACATTTGACCATTTACCGCCGCTCCAACGTCATTGTCCACATCCGCTCCATGTCACTTCCTCCGTCCAATCAACTGCCGCCTATCTATTATTCATTTAATTCGCAACTCCCGCGAATTTATGCCCCATAGACCCATTTATCAGTCCCATTGGATAATTAATGAGGATTTAGCCGTTCATTAAACAACCCCACTCCATTTTTGTTCATTATAAGCCATGTTCCTTCATGAAAACTATTACACAGTATAATTCTAAAACTCAATTCATCACTGGAGATTTCGTACTTACAGCCTAAACGACAGACTCGTCATTCAACCGAATTCGTCATTCTGTTCAGAACCAAGCCAACATCCAGGTCCACCTATCTACATTCAGTTTTTCTGTTTTCTATTTTCACTGTGTTTCAGACCAATTTCTTCCATTTCTGTCACTTTCAACCTGTAATTCACTTAACAAGATGCCTCCTAAGGGAAAATAAATTGCAGAAATCCCAAATCCTCTTATTCATCCACAAGTTGACTTCCATCATACTCCCCTGGTCAACAGAGATTGTAAAATCATTGAGTCTTCCTCTCAATTTGATTTATATGAAATTTATTGTTGGATGGAGGATCAATTAATTGATCAGACAGATGAAATAGGACTATGGGACTCCCACCTTCCCCACTACATTTTCCCTCAGATACACAGATCACCTGAATTTGTCAGGAAATGCCATGAGTCCTATGATCCCATTCAAAGAGCAATCATTTCACCCATAGGAGAAATTCTCTATTTCATCAATGCTGAGTCCATTGAAAAGATGTTGCAAGCCCCAACTATTACACCAACCCATCCTTTTTCTCATGAAAGCCTGATAGAAGCTTATCAAAAGCTAGATTTTACTAAAAGATCCTAGACTCTTGAACTTTTCCTAGGTATAGATAGTCCTCTGCCTAAAAGAAACCCTCCCTATGATTCATCCATGTTCCCTGACAAAACCAAGCAAATCACCACTATTTTTTCCTATCTGCTTGGTTACAATTCTAATCAATATGTTAATGAAGCCATCCTAGGTTTCTTGTCAATCTTTTCTGTTGATTCCAAACCCACTATTCTCTATAACTTTAGCCAATTCCTAGCTGAAACCATACATGAGCAATTTGTCTAGTTTAACACTGAAGAAGTATTCAAGTATGCTTTAGTACTTGTATACCTTTTTATATCTTTTCAGGGAGACAAGTTTGCATTCACCTTACAAAAGCTAGATGAGGAAGGCAACCAACGATCAGTGATCTTTTGGACTTCAATGGGAATGAAGGAGAAGGAAGAATTTACATATAAACAGTTCATAGAATTGTTTATTCATCCAGCTATTGGTCTTATGAGCAGCACTCTAGTACCAAGAATCAGTGATGAAATTGTGAAAGTGTTGCAGCTAGTTGATCAAGCCACAACAGGAGATTGGTATCTTTACCAAAACTATACAGAAATCAGGGTTTATGGTTGTGAGCTTCCACCCTACAAACTTCCCAAGTACCTCCCCATCAAAATCTTTGCATTGGAATATATTAGGCAGAGGTTAAATGCAGATGAAGTACACTTTGTGGCTGCAAAGAAGAAATCACAATTCAAGCTAAAATCTCAGGTCGGTCCATTCATCTGCAACACTAGAGCAGCAGGAGAAGAAGCAGACAGGTTATTAAAGGAAATGAAGTTTGGTCTTAGTTTCACTTGGTCTTATGACCCAATGGGAATGGTTTCTAAACTCTGGGTTGAAAATAAGTTTACTACATATCACCACACAGCCAGACCTGAAATAGAGCAGTACAAAAATCAGTTGGAATGGAAAGAGAACACCCTTCAAGAAGCTAAAGATCAGGCAGTTTCTACTTCAAATGTACAAACTCCACTTGCACAAGAAAAGACAGTTAAACAAGGAAGGGAAGAACAGTCATCCCCTACAACTGAAGCATCAAGCTAGGGCTTTAGGATTGTGCATAGAAAGAAGAGACCTAGGATCTCTATGATTTTTGGTGCAACAAATGAGTCTTAGAAAACAACATTTGATGGACTTGGAGAGACTTTGCTCTATACACAGTCTGGTGGACAGTCTACCCAGTCCCCAACTCATTCCACTACTTCTCAGGAACAACAGATGATTCAAACCAGTGGAAGCATTCAGAAGGACAAGGAGGAGGACATCTTTCATGTTTTCAGTGAGATTAAAAAGAAGAATGAAGAATTGAAATTGAACACCTATACCCAATTCTGGAAACATTCCTCCAACTCTCAAGCCAGACTTCTTTCAGTCTTTGACTCTGAGAAGGGAAAAATGCAAATGGATTTCCTGCAAGCTCAAATTCCACAGCCTAGGACTCATGCACATTATCAGAAGCAATCCTCATTTGAGTTTAATGTAAAAGATGTGCATCCAATTGATCAAATTGAGATGCACAAACAAACTGGTCAAATGATTTCTTCCACTTTAACTCATACTGCCATGAGTTTGTCAAAGTTGCAGGTCACCCTGGCCAATACACAGTCACAGCTCAAGTTGGAAAAAGTTTCCTCACTGGCAAAGGACACCAAGATCAAATCTTTGGAAGATCTGGTGCTAAATATGGGATATGATCCCTCAAATATAAATGTTGTAGAAGAACTTATTAAGAAGAAAAATGTTGAGCTCTCAGCATTAAGGAAATAGCTCAAACTGCCAGCTTTTGAGGATCCAATGACCAAGGAGATTGAAGAAACCGAGACTCAGAAATCTGACATGATGAAGCTCATCATGGAACAAAATCTGCAAATAAAACAGATGGAGGAGCAAATGGAAAAATTGGTCAAAGAGAAAGAGGAAGTTGTCAAGAGGACTCAAATTCCAATGGATGTAGTTCCTCTTTCAGCAGTCTCAATAACCAGAGTTTCTACTTTAGGCACAACATCAACTACAGGTACAACAGAAGGAGCTGAACAACTTGCAGAAGCTGTTCAGAATCTGTCCATTCAGACAGTTGAAATGAAGAAGTTGCAGGATGAACTAAAGGAATTAAAACATATGAAGGCAGTTGCAGACAGTTCACATGCAGCCGAGTTGCAGAGGACAAAAAGTCAAATTGAAGTTTTGCAGAAGGAAATCAAAGAGTCTTACCTTGGAAACAAACTAGGTTTGGCAAAGGAGATTCTATGGGAAGAAATTACTGAATCAGTCAAGGATATTTGGCCCTATATCAAGATAATCTTTGATAAAAAAGACCTATTGGAGAAAGCTCAGGAAGCTGTTGAAATTATTTCTAAAGAGCTTGAGGACATGCCAGAAATTGCTTCTGAAATAATCAAGTTCCTGAATTCTAAAGACAGCTATGAGCTTGAAGAATTGGGTATAAATGACAGGACAACAACTATACTGGAAGTGAAGAAGATCATTACCAAGAAAAACCTCATCCTTCAGTTGGAGGAAAAATGCAGCAGTATGATTACTATAGTGCAAAGATTTTTCAGCAGGTTAGAACCCTTGACCAGCAAGGGTTTGCCCCTCTATGCTTGAGATAAACGACGAATTAATGCCCATTGAAGATTATGTTCGAAAGCTTACAGAGGTGGGTACCAACGCAGCTTCAGTTTCAAACATAAGCGGTGCAACACCAAGGGTTGCGTTGAATGCACTTAGAGATTACTTTTTCATTCTGAATGAAATCAGACATATATTTCCAGTAAAACCCATTTTTACTAAATATACAAAGATGGATGAAGTTTATAGAAGGGTAACTAAGTTATCTATCCCATATAACAAACGCTGAGAAGAATTAATTGATTTACTTGACTAAAGGGTGATCAAACAATATTTAGTATTTTTAGGATCAACCATCACCAGCTCAATAGTTCTCAGTTTTTCTAGCAACAGTCATCGCCAGCTCAACAGTTCTCAGTTTTTCAAGCAACAGTCATCAACAGCTCAACACCAAAATATTGACAGATCGACTATCAGTTTATATTCCTGATTTTGAATTTATCTATTTTTCTAAATCATTAATACAAAAGCAAAGGATTCTGAATTCTGATTCATACAGTTTCGTTTTTACCGTAACTTTTTCCAGTTTTATTTCACAGTGTTTTCTTCATATTCTTATGTTTTACAAAGATAACTAGGTAGGAGTAATTGTGTTTTAATTATTCCTATAAGCTTCTGAAGTGATCATCTATAAAGAGAATGAATTATATAAACTGTTTGTTTTATTAATTCCCTCTAAATCATAAATTCATCAGCATCTTTTCTAAGCTTAAGCATATTTTGTTAAACCTTCTGAACATAGTTTAAAGGTTTTTTGACTTATGATTATTTAATTTTCAATTTGAAGACTGTGATAGTCATACCATCTGTCTATTTCTGCTCACCACCATGCAAGCTATATCACTGTGTGAATTTAATAGCAGCCCTTCGTTTAAATATTAATACTATTCAAAATGTTAGGCATCATTGTTTTAAATCTGTTTCATACATTGTTCCTCCAAATTAAAACAAAACCCCCAAAGCAAACATCTTAGATGCCCTGGCATCTAAGTTGCAGGAAACGTGGCCCTAGGGGTCGTTTCCCCAGGGGAAACGAAACGAAACGCGTTTCCCCGTACCGTACGGCCTGGAAACGCATTTCCGGCCGTACGGCCACGTTTCCCGAAACGAAAACGTGGCCGTACGGCCGGAAACGTGTTTCCAGGCCGTACGGGCCACGTTTCCCCAAAAAAACAGTTGTTTTTAAATTTTTTTATTTTTTTTTATTTTTTTAGGGTTTCCAAGATGTTCGTGATGTTGCGCCGCCTTGTTGAGGTTAAGCATGCATTAGTTTCTATGGTGGTGAGTCAACTTTGGATTGAGTGGAGACAAGCAGATTCAGAGCGGGGATCTATGGTGCGTAGATTGTGCCTTGATGAGGATTGGTGGAGCAAGGTAGATTTCTTGCTAAAGTTCACAACCCCTGCATTTGAGCTTCTCCGGAGTGCTGACACTGACCAACCTTTCTTGGGAGAGGTATATGATGGCATGGATTCCATGGTTGAGAAAACTATGGAAATCATTTTGCAGGAGTCTCCACAACTTTTGTTTGTTGATGATCATTTTGCTGGTTTGATCAAGAAAATCATTGTTGACGGGTGGAACAATTTCAATACACCATTGCACACTTTAGCACATGCTTTGAATCCCAAATTTTATGATGAGGAGCTTATTGCTAAAAGCAATGGGAAGAGGAAGGCACCCCATAAGGATAGAGAGGTGGCTACTGGGGTGAAAAAAGCACTTATGAGAATGTTTCCTTCTCATCTACATAGGGAGGTAAAGGATGAATTTGCCAGTTATGCTGCAGGAATAGATGATTATGCAGATATATCAGCTTTGGAGGAGAGAAGCACCATGAATCCAGTTAGGTGGTGGATTTGTCATGGAGCAAATGGTGTACATTTGCAAAGCCTTGCCATTCGTATTCTTTCACAAGTGGCAAGCTCTTCATCAGCAGAAAGGAATTGGAGCACTTATGGTTTTATTCATTCTGTGAAGCGCAATAGGTTGGGCTCACAGAAAGCAGAGGATCTTGTTTATGTGCACTCCAACCTTCGCCTTGCATCTCGTAGGGGTCCAGATTCCAGAATACAACAATGGTCCTTCTAAAGAATGGGATGTGGATGCAGAAAATCCTGATTTGGATCTCTCTCTTGCTGCCCTGAAAATTGAGGACGATTCTGGAAGTGGAATTGGTGCATCATCTTCTTCAGCACCACCATCCACTGTTGAGCATTCTGCTGCTTCTATTTTTGATGAGGATTGTTATGGATCATGATGAGGATTAGTCTTTTGTGACTTGTCTCTATAGTTCTTGCAGCCTTATAGTCTTTATTGTACTTGCAGCCTCATATACTAATATAAATAAAGGCTGATTTTGGATTTTTCAGTTTCTATATTTTTATTTTCATTATGTGATTATTCATGACTCATGGGTAAATGTGATTTAAATTTAATCTTAATGTTTAAATGTAATAAATTATAATCATATAATGTAAATGTATCATTAATGCTTTATGATTGCACATATATATATTAATAATTTTTAAATATTTTTAATATATATATATATATATATATATATATATATATTCGTGTTTCCCCGTTTCCAAAATTTGGGGAGGTCGCGTTTCGTATCGCTTCCCGTTTCGGAAACTCGTTTCCGTTTCCCTGTTTCGTGCAACTTAGCCTGGCATGATAGCTGACCATTATCATCTCATAGATACAACACCAGTGATATATCAGATCTGATTACTCTCATTACAGTCAACAATAAACCACGAAACAAGCCTAATAATGAGTGCCCAACTTAAGCAATTGACCCATTAGTATTTTAGAAAATTTATGAACTTGTTTTAGGCCAATTTAAATGAGATTTTACCACTGTTATGAAGTAATTATGACTGTTGTAGCAAAATAGAGTTGAGAGGATAAGGGTTAGAGGTCAAACCAAAGGCCTTAGACCTAGAAGGAGCTTGCAAGAATTGCCAAAAAAATTTCAAAGGCTGGAACACCTGCAAACATCAAAATTTAAGCCAATTTCTCCTGCAAAATCCACCAATATTCAGTCCAGAAATCAAATGACCAACCAGAAGATGAATGAGGGAAAACTAGGGCTAGGAAGAGGGCAATAGGTAAGGGAAAATGCCTAAATAGGCCTACGGTTAGGTTCTAGAGGCCGAAGAGGAAGACGCAGGGGCAGAAAAGCAAGAGAGGAGGGCCAAGGAGCAAGAGAAGGGGAGGTCGAGGCAAGGGGAAGGCCTTGAAAGGCCTGTGGCTAGGCCTTAGAGGCCTAGATGGGCCTATGACAAGCCTTAAAGGTTGTCGTCTAGGTGAAAGAGGGAAGTTCGAAGCCTTAGAGGCTTATGGCCAGGCCCTAAAGGGCTTTAAAAGCCCACGGCTAAGGGAGAAGGGTGTTAGGATATTCCGACACATAGGATATAGTTAAGTTCAACTTGGTCTAGTATAGAGTTAGGTTAGAGTTAGGTAAAGTGTGTTTCTTTACCGTTGTACATTTTGTAACTTACAATCCGACGGTCACGATATGTAGTGATCCGACGGTTCACTCTCACCTCGGTATTACCGACACTTGATCCGTGGCTTGACACCCGATTGGTCCATGAGTTCTATTTAAAGCGCATGGAGGGTCATTGTTCGGGTAATCCGTGCATGAGAGAAGCTTATGTAAATTTTCATTCTTTGATTAATAAATTGCCTGTAGTACCCACGTTGGGACAGGCCGTGGACTGTTTCCCTCCTTGCACTCTGAGGGTTTTAACCACGTCAAAAATACTGGTGTATTGATTTGAGATCTGGTTGTGAGCGGTGTCCTTTTGGTATTCCTTCTGTGGAACTTACCCTATAAATTCCTACATGGTATCAGAGCTATTTGAGGGCCGCGTCCGTTGGTGATCCAAATCTGAAGCCGGTAGAACTGCATGCGGCTGTCGTTTCCTAGATCTGCTGTTTCTGACTGCTTTCGGGCCGAGAGGACTGCTCTGTTGCGTTCGGAGCATCTGTTCCAGTGAGGAACCCCTTTCGTTTCACACGAAAAGGTTTCCGGTAGCCCTAGCTGCGTCATTTTTCAGATCGGGAGGTATACAGTGTTTTTTTTTGCAGTTTACTGTTAATTTCTCTCTGCTTATTTCGGTCTCAGTTTATTTAGCCTTTTTTTAACCGGATCTATACCTTTCATTTCTGCGTATGCTCTTTGCCCTGCGACTCTGTGCGATCTGGGCAAATCAGAAACAGAAAGGAAGGATTTTTCTCATGCGTATGCTCTTTTCCCTGCACCTTAGTGTGATCTCGGAAAATCAGAAACATTGAGAAAAATATTTAGTTTTTCGGCTAAAGCTAACCTTGAGATTTTTTTTAAAATTTCTAGTTTTTTGGCTAAAGCTAACTTCGAGCCGCAAGGTTCGTTTTTCTTTGCATATTCGTGTTGGGTTTTGTGTTTTGTGTTTTGTAGGGAAAAAGAGATTTCTCAAGGCAAGCACGCAAACCAAGGCCCCCCCCCTCTCTCTCTCTCTCTCTCAAATTTTTTGTATAGATCAATTGGTTCAAAGCTATTTTAAGAGAGTAGAGGTCTTGGGTTCAAGTCTCCATTTTGTGGGGGCGGATTTTTTCATTCCCGCACATTCGCGCACTTTGCCGGCAACGTCAACAATTTTTTTTCAAAAAGCCATAACTTCTTCATCCGGAAGCCTTTTTCAGAGCCGTTTTTTTTAAAACCGCCTATTTTTTCGAGATCTATCCGTTGGTACACTTACTTTCAGCATCTTCAGTTTCAGTTTTTTTTAAAATGGAAAGTCCATGCCAAGTCATTCTTGACAACACTAACTACTTCCAATGGGTAGAATACATGGAAGATTTACTTAGAAGTAAAGGTCTCTTCAGAATAGCCACAAACCAAGAGAAGAAACCAAAAGATGAAGACAAGGCGGAAAAATGGGAAAATAGACAAGATCAAGCACGTGGTTTGATAGGGATGTCTATTTCTCCTGATCTTAGATTCCACATTGCAGGACTTGAGACTCCTCATGAAGCATTAGAAAAACTTGCTAAAGTTTTTGGGATTAAAAATGAAATTAGAGCCCATCAACTTGAAAATGAGCTGCTTACTTTGGATCCTAATAATTTTTCTTGCATTGAAGATTTCTTGTCCAAATTCAAGACCCTTAGATATCTCTTGGAAGGTGTTAAAGTTAAGAAAGAAGATGGTAACCTTATTTATTCCATCCTTACTAAGTTGGGACCAGCCTACTCTGTATTTGTTTCCACTTTCCATTCTACAAGGGAAGCTTTCATTTGTCAAGGACAAGACTACAAGGCCCCTTCCTTTGACTCCTTTTGTGATTCCTTAATAAGAGAACAAGAAAAACTCTTACACCTTGGTCTTCTTAATCTTGGAAACTCTTCCACGAAAGCGTTAGCCGCCCAGCAGCAACCAAATTCAAAGAATCCTAAGAAGTCATATCCTCAAAAGAATGGTCCTAAACCATCTCAGCCTCAAAATGAAAGATCATTTCAGCAAAATGATAAGACCAATAAAAACAAATGGAAGAAGACTGATAGACATTGTAACTTTTGTAATCGAGATGGCCACTTAGAATCTAAATGCTTTAAGAAGATGGAAGCCTTGGAAGCCGCAATGAAGAAACATAACATCCATGTGGAGCCTACTTCAACTTCAACTTCCGGAATGGCACTTTCTGCATGTCATTATCAATCATCTCAGTCTGGTTATGCATTAAATGTATCTTCTTCTTCTTCTCATTCTCATGAGTGGCTCATTGATTCTGGAGCCTCTTGTCACATGGCCAAAAACCAAGCCATGTTTTCTTCTTTAAATGATTGTAACACCAAAAATATATATATTGGTGATGATAGATCTCTTAATGTTGTAGGGACTGGAACTGTTCATCTAGACAATGGTCAGTTTAATGATGTATTATGTGTTCCAACCTTATCCTGCAACCTTCTATCTGTCTATCAGATAACTCATTCAGGTGAAGGTAAAATTGTTGAATTTTCACCTCATGATGTTGTAATCAAGGATCTAAAAGATCCTAAACAGATTCTAGCTACTGGTCTTGCTGATGATTCCAAAAGGTTGTATAAGTTTCACAACTTTGGGTCATCCAATCTTCCCTCAGTATTTGTTGCTCATAATGATGAAGTGAGCAAACTTTGGCATGAGCGATTTGGTCACTTAAACTATCGCTCCCTTCAGCATCTATGTAAAGAAAATATGGTGACAGGTCTTCCTATGGTATCTTGCAGAGATGGTGTTTGTTCCGGATGTGTACTCGGAAAACATCATCGGGACAGTTTTGACAAACGTGCCTCTTGGCACGCCTCAGCCCCTTTACAGCTTGTGCACAGTGATTTATGTGGTCCTCTTCCTGTTGCTTCATTCTCTGGCTGCAAGTACTTCTTAACTTTCATTGATGATTTCTCCAGACGCACTTGGGTATACTTCTTAAAACTCAAGAGCGAAGTATTTACCACCTTTTTGGCCTTCAAAGCATTTGTTGAAAAACAATCTGGACATCAAATTCTTAAGCTAAGAACTGATAATGGTGGAGAATATGTTAAAAACACATTCATCAACTTTTGCACCGAAAATGGAATTCAAATGCAACATACTGTTCCATACACTCCACAACAAAATGGTGTAGCTGAAAGGAAAAATCGCACCTTAAAGGAAATGGCTAATTGTATGCTGCAATCTAAAGGACTCAGTCTTAGTTTTTGGGCCGAAGCAATTAATTGTGCAAATTATATAATCAATCGCACTCCTACTAAGGTTCTAGAGAATATCACTCCAGAAGAAGCTTGGAGTTCCATTAAACCAGATGTAAGTCACTTTCGTGTGTTTGGAAGTGAAGCATGGGCCCATATTCCAGATGAAAAGCATAAAGCTTTAGAACCTAAGAGTGAGAAATGTACTTTTGTTGGATATTCTGAAGATGTAAAAGGTTATAGACTTATTCCATTTAAGTCCAAAAATGTTATCATTAGAAGAGATGTAAAATTTGATGAAAATAAATCGGCCTGCGAGCCTAGTCCGGCGGATGTGCCACCTCTTCCTATCTCTTCTACTTTTGAAAACATTTCTTCTTCAGATGATGAAAGCGAGGATGATAATCCTCCCCCACCTTCTCAGGATCCTCAACTTCCAAGATGGGTCCGTGCTACTCGGGATGCAGCAGGTGATCTTGCCGGTGATCCTACAGATCAGCGACGTACACGTTCTCAGTTTGAAAGAGCCTCTTCTTTACTGGCTCAAGCTCCAGTAAATCATGATCCTGACACTTTTGCAGAAGCTTCAGGCCATCCACATTGGGAAGCAGCTATGAATGAAGAATATCATTCATTAATGACAAATGATACATGGGATCTTGTTCCTCTACCAAAGGGACGCAAACTTGTTAGATGTAAATGGGTTTACAGAACCAAGTATGGACCAGATGGGAAAGTTGATAAACATAAAGCTCGTCTCGTTGCTAAGGGCTTTTCACAGGTTGAAGGCATTGACTACACTGAAACCTTCTCCCCTGTTGCCAAAATGAACTCTATCCGCCTTGTTCTTTCCCTTGCTGCCTCTTTAAAATGGGAAGTCCATCAAATGGATGTTAAATCTGCCTTCTTGCATGGGGACTTGCAGGAAGAAATCTATATGGAACAACCCATTGGCTTCATACAAACAGACTCCAGCCTTGTTTGTCGACTTAAGAAATCCCTTTATGGCCTCAAGCAAGCTCCTCGAGCTTGGTATGCCAAAATGGATAGCTTTCTTTTAGAATCTGGCTTTTCTAGGTGTCATTCTGACAATACTGTCTACACCAAGAAAGTGGGAAACTCTCTTATCATCCTTGTTCTTTATGTTGATGATCTTATTCTTACTGGTAGTGATCCCAACCTTATAAACCATGTGAAGTCCAGCCTTAAAAAGAAATTTGAAATGACAGACTTAGGACACTTACACTATTTTCTCGGTCTTCAAGTCTTGCAATCCCAAGAGGGTATTTTCCTTTCCCAGTCCAAGTATGCTTGTGATATTCTTCGTCATTTTCACATGGAAGACTGTAAGCCAGCCCCTTCTCCCTTTCAGTCTGGAGTCAAACTTTCAGTCTCTTGTACTTCTCCTGAAGTTGATGCTACCTTATACCGTCAACTTGTCGGAAAACTCTTGTATTTAACCCATACTCGTCCTGATCTTTCCTTTGCTGTTGGCCTTGTTGCTCGTTTTATGCAAAACCCCCGTGAAAGTCATTGGAAAGCAGCTAAAAGAATACTTCGTTATGTTCGAGGTACAATACAGTTTGGGATTCATTACAGTGCCAAAGCAGCTCCTCTGTTAGTTGGTTTCACTGATTCTGATTGGGCTGGTGACCCTGATGATCGGAAGTCTACTGCCGGTTATGTCTTCACTCTTGGTTCAGGACCTATTACATGGGCTTGTAAGAAACAGGCTGCCATTTCTCTTTCGTCAGCAGAAGCAGAGTATCGTGGTGCCGTGGAAGCTAGTAAGGAAGCCTTGTGGCTTCGTCAGATCCTATCAGAGTTTGGCTTTGAGCAGCAGCATCCAACCACACTTTGGTGTGATAATCAAAGTGCCATTCAGCTATGCAAAGATCCAGTCCAGCATCAGCGCAGCAAACACATTGAACTACACATGCACTTCATCAGAAAGCTCATTCATGACCATGTTCTTGAAGTGCAATATTGTCCAACAGATGATCAGGTTGCAGACATCTTCACAAAGGCTCTCACAGAGGCGAAGTTCACTAAACTTCGATATATGCTTAGAGTTCAGGAAGTTTTCACTAAGGGGGGATAGGCTCTAGTGCCTCCTTCCTTCTCCTATTGTGTCATATTTGTAAATCCTTCAATCCTATCCCAAGTTGTTCTTAAGGGGGGATGTTAGGATATTCCGACACATAGGATATAGTTAAGTTCAACTTGGTCTAGTATAGAGTTAGGTTAGAGTTAGGTAAAGTGTGTTTCTTTACCGTTGTACATTTTGTAACTTACAATCCGACGGTCACGATATGTAGTGATCCGACGGTTCACTCTCACCTCGGTATTACCGACACTTGATCCGTGGCTTGACACCCGATTGGTCCATGAGTTCTATTTAAAGCGCATGGAGGGTCATTGTTCGGGTAATCCGTGCATGAGAGAAGCTTATGTAAATTTTCATTCTTTGATTAATAAATTGCCTGTAGTACCCACGTTGGGACAGGCCGTGGACTGTTTCCCTCCTTGCACTCTGAGGGTTTTAACCACGTCAAAAATACTGGTGTATTGATTTGAGATCTGGTTGTGAGCGGTGTCCTTTTGGTATTCCTTCTGTGGAACTTACCCTGTAAATTCCTACAAAGGGTAGGCTCAGGCCTCTAGGTGCCTACAACTAGCCTTAAAAGGCTAAAAAGGGCTGATGCAAAGGCTCAAGGAGGTTGGATGACTGAGAGAGAGGAGGACGCTGGCCCTAGGAGGCCTGAAAAACTTGAAACTGTTGCCCAAAAAATTATTTTGCTTCAGAACTTCAATTGCTACAAAATTCTTCAGTTGTTGGCCCTGCAAAAATTTGTAGAGGCTAGATCAATGTTACTTGGGAGCGGGAGCGGAAGCGGGGAGCGGGAACGAAAACAGGAGCGAGAGCGACCATTTTCAGAAGCTCCCGGTTTGGGAGCAAATCCGGGAGCAATTTTTTAAAAATATATATATTTTTCATATTTTTTAATTTTTGATACATATATGTCAACAAAATCATGGAGAATGATGAATTAGATATAAAAAATATAAAAAAAACATAGATTGAACCATACAACAACAACCATCTAGAAGTTATAATCTTCATCAACCACATCCACAAGTTAGTAACATAGTAACATACAACATATTGAGTCTTATGATTCATCAATCTTAAAGTTTCAAGCTTTCAAAATTCAATATATAACATTTATCATCATTGATCACCAAAGTTGTACTTGTAAGCTAAGTGTAACCATTACAACAAATAATATCTAACATGAAATGAAATGTTATAAAATGAAATGAAATGAAACAACTTTCAACTTTCATGAAGCATCATATCATAATTCATTACTAATGAGTTATAATTGCCAACTTCAAACTTAAATTGTCATATATTGTTTAAAAAAATATCATAATAAATATGAAAGAGTCAATAGTTATAAAAGCTACTAGAAACTAGAAAAGAGAAGTAAATCTATTATCTATTTCTTATGCTTGAGCCTCTTGCCACCACGAGAAATGTCTAATTTTTTAGTCTTGTTGGAAAATCAGGATCTGTGTCATTAATATCACCCTCTAAGCATTAATATCCAGAGGTATCTTTGTCATTACCTCTGTATCTATAGGGATCTTTGTCATTAATATCACCCTCTAAGCATTAACATAAGATAGAACAAGCATAACATGTCAAGTCAAGATTTTGTTTGGGTGATGCGTACATTTTTAGGAGGGTCATGATAGAGGAGTTCAACAAACAATGTCACTAACATCAAGGTACATAGAGGGATTGGTGTTATTGATTAAATACGAGTTCCATACCCTAATACATGACAAAAGCCAATGGAAACATTGCAATCCCCCAATCCTGCAATCCTGAAAAACTGATAAGTCTGCTGGAATTTGAATGAAATCTAAAATTCTACTTTCTCCATATGAAATCCAATGAGGCCGAAACCACTCTCAAACATCCTAAGTCATTTCATGGTAATGTTAAAAATTTAAGTAAAAAGATGAAAATGAATATTAAAGTAAAATGATGAAAATGAATATTAAGGAGAATGTCACTTTTACTTTAAGAATTTAACATTACCATGAATAGCATATCAATACTAAGGCCTAGACTTGATCATTAAGCTGTCCCACTCAAAAATTATTTGCTTCTTTAAAAAACAATTGCATTTCAAACATTACTACAAACAAAAAATTGCGAAAAAGGCAAAACGCTCCCGAAATCGCTCCCAAAAAGGCAGGGAGAGAAAATGTTTTTAGGGAGCGCGCTCCCGACCTGCTCCCGAGTCACTCCCGCCTGGAGTGCGGATTGGGAGAGGGATCGAGGGGGGGGGGGGGCGCTCCCCCGCAACATAGGGCTAGATCTTAACCTCAGAGGCCTAGATCTAGCTATAATCCAACAATTTTCCTTTGATCTCACCTGCACAAATAAATTTACAATAGCCCAAAACCCCAATATATACAAAAATTCAAAATCCCAAAACCCCAGAAAACCCCAGTTGCAAAACAAGGGTTAGAAAATAAAATAATTTACAAATTTATTATACAAAATATACAAGTGTACAATGCTTAGAAAAAATTTTGAGAATAATTTTTTTTGTAAATTTTGATAATGGCTAGATGTATTTCGAAAAATAAATGCCAAACCATAGCCTTAACGAAGTTAGAAAATCATATAAAATATTCAGAATCCAAACATGGTCAACCTGTGCCCACAGTTTGTGAACTTGGAGCCCAAGGGTTGGGGAACCTGCAAACACTATATATTTTCTCAAGAATAAACCGTTAGAACATACAATGAATTGGATCACCTAAGATAAGCCCAAAACTTACCAATAGAATGTCCCTATCATCTACAACAAAATAACAATTCAATTTAATTTTAAAGCACAATATAGGAATTCCCGTACCCAGCACATACCACAAATCAGCGAGACAAAGACACCATGAACTACACCCCAAAGTCTTTTATTATGATAGTCCAATCGTTCCCAGCGAGACAATAGCTTTGCATGAGCTTTTACAAAGTTACATTAGCCAATGATCAGTTGGCTTTAGACAAAAATTACCTTTAATTTATAATTAAATCCTCCAAGTGGAAAATAACAGCTAGTTGGCTTGATCCCTGTCAAAAAATCTCGGTTATGGATAAATCTTTCATGATCTTTTAATCTCTGTCGTCGAAATAACTATTTTTGAGGAATTTTCGAATTTCTCATTAAAACCATTTTTTATTAGTTCAAAAATAATTATTTTGAGCTAATTTCCTCAAAAATTTGACTTTGACTTGACCACCAAGGCCCAAGGGTTCAATTTTTCTTGAAATTTCCAATATTCCCTTGGTGAACCTTCAAAAATTAGTTTCTTTAAGACCCACGAACTTTTTCCACTCAAAGAATTTAATTTCTCTAGCGTTTTAATTTTTTACTTTAATTAATTAATTTTCTGGCTTAGGATTTAATTTAGTTTTTTCCAGAAAAAATTAATTAATTAACACTTGATGGGATTAATTATTTTTCCACCCTCAAATATTTTAGCCATGGTGTCTAAGTATGAGGGACCATGCACTAAAATATTCTTTTACACAAGATTTTACAAATTCAACCCTCAAATGGGGAACACCAATGTCCCAAGAACCAGAAGAGATGAAGGAGATGCAAGACAAAGGAAGTTGGAAGACCGTAGAGAAAAGAAAGAAAGCTACAACACCAATCTCGCCAAGAAAGACGAGGAGCCAGACAAGTAAAAATTAAGAAAATTGTAAGTCCGATAGACCAATTTGGTCTCAGTGGACGTTAACCATCATCATCATCATCATCATCATCATCATCATCATATAGACCCTCAAATAACTTATCCAATAAAGTGACACAATTTGATCTAGTAGACCAAGTGACTTGTAATAAAATAATTTAGCCAATTAACTTAAATTATTCCCAAATCACTTTTTAAAAAAATGCGACTAAAACACTGGGACTCACCTAAAACTTTGACGATAAATTCCACCTTAGCTTTGGGGTGAGTTTGGAAGGAAAAACTGTGTTGATCATCCATGTTTAGAAACACAGATAAATCAGTGAGACGAAAGACATCCTAGGATGAAATTTGTCGTCAAAATAATAGGCTTAGCTAGGTTGTTATATACATACACGGTCTTACTAGCATCATTTACATTACAAATTTTGCAGAATGGGTTTACAATGACTTAAAAAGCTGATGGCTGATGATCTTGATCCTTTGAAAAATACAGTACAACTGTTTCCTTGGAACTTTGACAAAACGTGTGCAACCTCTGGCTCCATATGGGGACACATTGCTTCCATGAAGTAATGTGAGAATCCCAGAATCCTGTATCCAAGAAAACAAAATTCCATCAAATAGATATCCATTCAAAATCGAAATCATCATGAATATATAGAAAATTCGCTGGAATAGAAAAAATCTACTATAACAAATTGGAAAATATAAAGAACATATAAATTAAATGTGTGGAATAAAACTAGCTAATGACATAGATGAAAAGGAGTAGGGTTAGCAATACTATACAAAGGATGCCCCATGGAATTAGATATCATTAGTATGACACGATTTGGAACATCTGCTCGCTGACAGGTAGATCAATAGATTGCTTATCAAATGTCCCTTGTTGAAACTTGACCCTCTTTGGTTGGTGTAAGTGTTCATCACTATGTTTTATATCTTTTTCAAACTGAAACCTAATTCTCTTTCTGTTCGGAAAATATGATGGAAGATGAGAAAAGTGATAAACCGACTGAATGAAGTTTGTCTCATAGTGCAGTGGATGATCCTGTGGTACAACTTCTTCACCATTTTCCAGCCCCTTTGGAACCCGACCATACCACTTGCTGCTACGGGAATAGTGGCATAAGATAAATCCATCTGAATAGATCGACCTAAGTCAGCTACAAATTTTCTGCACAGAAGCATTTCCCACACATCTGGCACATCAATAATTGCTATATCCATGGTGATGATCTTATATGGATAATTTGCCAATGAAACTTATAAACCTTTTACTACACCAAGGACTTCATTCATGTTTGAATCCATAGAACAGATGTTATGATAAGGTCTTGAGATTGTAAGATTAAGTTGATCCATAAATTTTTTAGTCATAACATTTGTCGAGGCATCGGAATCAAGCATGAAACTATGAAGCAAACAGTGATTGATATCCAAGGTCAAGAAAACGGGTTGATGATCCTCATTAATCAAGTAGTAGTTTAAATCATTTAACTTGATTTCTTCATCTTTAGAATGTGTGTCAATCTTTTCTTGTTGAGCAATGCCTAGATCTTTCAAGAATGAAGCTCTCGGTGACAGGATCTTCAAACGTTCCAAGACTGGGACTGACATCTTAATAATATTAATCCATGCGGCCTGTTGACCACTCCATGTCAACTACCCCATAGCTGTACATTTTTTCGCGCAAGGATTTCCATCATATTCGAGCACTCAGATGATCCACAGATTCATCATTATGAGCTATATGTACACTGGAGTTTTGTAAACCCATTCTGCATTTTGTAATGTAAATGATCCTAGTAAGACAAATGTATGTAACAACCTAGGTAAGTTTATCTTTCTAATGATGATTTCTATCCTAGGAGGTTTTTGGTCTCATCGATTCATGTGTTTTTCTAAACACGGATGATCAGCAGAGTTTTTCCCTCCAGCCTCACCCCAAAGCTAAGGTAGATTTCGTCATCAGGATTTTAAATGAGTCCTAGTGTTATTTATCAAGTCTTTGTAAAAGTGATATGGGAAATAATTCTAATTATTTGGTTGGATTATTTTATTACAAGTCACTTAGTCTACTAAATCATATTTTGTGTCACAAAAATGGGTAAATGTTGAGGGTCTATGACGAACAGGTGTTCCCCATCATGGGTTAGAAATGTAATATTTCATGCAAATAATCCCCTCATGAGTCAATTAATTAAAACTTCTGGCTAAAATAAATTAAAAAAAAAAAACGAAAGCCAGAAATTTAATTAATTTAGGTCCTAGGAAAAATTAAATCCTCCAACATTTAAAATTCGCAGGTTTAAAGTTTTTAATTTTTGGAGGTCCCCGGCCCAGGGAATATTGAAAATTTCAAGATATTTTGGACCTTTGAGCCTTAGTAGCTAAGCCAGTCAATTTTTTGAGGCAATTAACTCAAAATAATCATTTTTAAGTTAATTAAAATGAAATTAAAAGTGAATTTCGAATTTCCTCAAAAAGTAACTTTGTTTCAACGGTGATGATTAAAAGATCATTTGATCTTCATCAACGGTTGAGATTGCTTTGGCAGGGATCAAACCATCTAGCCGTTGGAGAATTTATCTATAAATTAGAGGTCTCTCTCCATTATTTGGATCCGATTATTGAATTGTGTACTTGCTCTGAGAAAGCTCTTGTAACTTTTTTCTGGTTAATAAAACGCAAAGACTTTGGGGTTTCAGACGGTGGTGTTCCTCTTTCAGATTTATGTGGTAATATTGCTCTTAATACTCTGCTACTTTTATTTGTATTTGTTGAATAATAGCCTTTGAGGATAGATCTGTGCACAAGTATCATGCACAGATTTTTGGGTTTTTAAAATATCATTTTGATTTGATAGAACTACCAGTGATCTCTATTTCTTGATGATTTTATGATTATTTTGAATCTCTATTAATCTAATAATCAGATCTAAGTTTGTAGAAGTTATTATTTAAGATTTGAGCATCTGAGGAAGTCCTCAGCTGGACCAACTGACTCTCAGAGTACAAAATCTAAAGAGCCTATTGTTTTTAATTTCTTAAGCCATCTTACAAAATATTTTATTTGCAGGTTTTTCTTGAGCTTGTGCCTCTTTAAAATTTCCAGTTTATTTATATATTTGTGCAAAATTGTTTAGATCTAGCTAATAAAGGGTTTTGATATGCAGATTTGCTCGATCTGTAGAATATTATTGTAGATTTGTAAATTTCAAATTTCTTAATTCATTGGGGTCTTGGGTATTTCATATTTTTGTATATACATATTTTGGGGTTTTCTAGCTTTTGTTTGTGCAGGGATAGATCTGAAGATTGCAGATGATTTTTGTGGATTTTGGAGACAGATACATGCCTTGGAGGGCAAGATATGATCTCCATTTTGTTTGCAGGTTGAAGTGTAATTTTAAAAAGATTGTTTGTTTTTGGTAGCATCAAAAGTGCTCTAGCCTTCCAAATTGGTGGAGAGGCTAAGGCACATGAGTTCTAAAGAACCCAGAAACTGTTTCGTGAAATTCCACCCGGATTGTATTTTATTAAAATAATTAATATTTTTAATGGAGTTCCTAGGTCTAAACTTGGGGAAATTAAAATATTAATGGGTATTAATCAAAATATGGGTGAGAATGATCTAGAAGGCAGATCAAGTCATGTTTTAATCTTAGCTGTTAATTAGAGACTTAATCTCGGTTGTTGAAGACTCATCAGGAAAAGTATAAATGGAGGCTTGGGGTTCATTTGAAAACACACACACAGATTGAGGAAATTGGTTTTCTGAGGTGAGAAGTTCTCAGGAGGAAAATTGATTAGGAAGATCTTGCAGCTGAGGGGCAAAGAGAATTCGGGACAAGGAATTTCCGGAAAATACAGAATAGAGAGGCGGAGAGAGCTTGTTGAGAGGCAGAGTAGTAGCTGAGAGAGTTGACGCAAAAAAGTTGCTTGTCACGCAAAAACTAGAACCGTTGGAACAACCGAAATTGTTGGGAACTGCCGGAACTGCTGGGAACAACCGAAATTGTCGAGAACTGCCGAGACTGTCAGGAGAGCTGACATAGAGGCAGCACAGTAGCCGGGAGCACTAACGTGGAAAAGTTGCCTGTCACGCAGGATCTAGAACTGTCGGGAACTGTCGGAATTGTCGGGAACTGCTAGAACTGCCGAGAACTGCCAGAACAGCCGGGAGGGCTGATATTGGCTTGAGGGGGCCTGACCCAGGTTAAGCGTTAATTAGCCAAACAAATCCCTACACTACTGGCCCTTTCGGCATCAGTGTGCGGAGCGCGGACCGAAGTCTCACCCAAAGCAGTATGGGGGGATGCTGGAACCAAGCTTCCGCACCTTGAGATGGTTGTGATGTCGTTTGATTCCCTCTATCCTTGCCTTCGCGCAGGTCGCTTCGCTCTAGTGATTGCAAGACGAGCCCTTTATTCTGTCCTTTAATACCTCCGCGAAAGGGTATGACCGACCTTCGCGCAGCCCTAACCTGCTGCTCAGGTACTTCTGCGCTGCTACGGCAGCGTGCCGTGCAGATTCCCCAATTATTCTAAGTGACTTGCTTATCTTATCAAATAATTGTAATTGACACTGCGTAAACAGATATTCGTAATTGCGTTCAGTTATTCAAGGTAATTGCATTCATTCGTGCATCACATAAGCATAATAAAAGAAATTCATACACAACATATCAAGATGCAATAACAGAACAAAGACACAGAAATTGCAGAATATCTCTCTTTATTAATATCTTCCAAGTGTTTACAAACTATGTCCACCCTACGCACACAGTTGCAGGGGACCGCACACTCAGATGTAGACTTCTACCCTAGGCCTCTGCGCACTCAGTTGCAGAGCCTCTATCTATGCTACAACCCAAGACTTAGACTTCCTACTTCAGAGCTACGACTCTCTTACATGATCGATGCCTCTAACTACTTAGAGCTTAGCTCTTTTTATACAATCCCATGGTCCGGTAGGTCTCTTGCAGCCGACTTTACTTTACAAAACTAAAGGCAGACTACCCTTTTTGACACATAATATCTTCGCGCTCCGCGATCACAAAATGTGGAGCCTTTACAATTTTATTACAAAGTTTGACTCAAACATGGGCTTTTAGCCCCAAAACTGCCCTTGGGAGATCCTGCTCCCAACAGCTGACACAGAGGGCAGAGAAGGTGACGCAGGGCTAAGGCAGAGCCAGCGCAGAAATAGCCAGGGTTAGCTAGTCTTGTGTTGGATCAGCTGGAATTCTGCCGGTTGAAGTGAGGTAAAACTCACTTAGATTTTCCACCAGTATTTTCTCTGTAAAGGATTGCTACATGAGCATACCAGATTTGTATTCAGATATTTCTCTTGCATAATAATAATCCCTCATAACTGTTGCACCCGTTTTCCCGCATTGGGTTTTTTTGGGGATTAGTGTGTCCAAAAATAAGTGTGTCCTACGTATCTTGTTCTTTGCGCTGTTTTCTGTTTCATGAGATCAAATATTTAATTAGTGTACGCTGCAAAAGTAATTTGCTTCAGTATTCAGAAGAATAACTTGATGAATGTAAATTAAAAATCAAGTAGGTGAAGTAGATTCAAATTTGTTGCAGTAGGGTTTCCTTTGAGTGTAGGAATTTTCACATGGTATCGGAGAATTGATTTTGAAACAGGAAGAGTAGATCTAGTGCTGAGCAGTGAGGCCGAAAGCTGCACTTGGCAGCAATTTGAATCCCCTTGCAGGGATTGCGTAGTCCTTGCTGGGAAGTTGATCCGAGGAAATCTCTCTCTGAGTGAGATGACAAAGAGGTACGATTTCTAGTTTGTGAGTTTGCAGAAGCAAAGGGAGTGACGCAGAGCCTCAACGTAGTGCTTGAAGGGCGCAATTTCTGCCGGGGCAAAAATCCACTAGAAAAGAACAAAGACACGTAGAAGGGTAATTTTCTCCTCAGAGAACTTTCCGCCAAAAAGTTCAAATTTCTCACTTGTTGAGCAGTGCTAAGCAGTGAATAGAGGAGTCAGTTGACAGTTGGGTGAGATGGCATCGCATGGGCTCAGAGATCAGGACAAGTTAGAAGGTGCTTCCAACTATGTCATATGGAAGACCAAAATCTTAGCAGTTCTAGAGGAATATGATCTCAAGGCCTACATCAAAAGTGTTGTGGTTATTCCTGCTGACAACGATCAAAAGAGGAAGTACAAGGCCGAGTAGGGGAAGGCAAAGAGGCTCATTCTCGATGGAGTTTGAGATCATGTGGTCTCACACTTGCAGGGCAAGGATACAACTCGAGAGATGTGGGAAGCCTTGTCTTCTCTGTATGAAAGCTCTTCTTAACAGCGGAAGATGTATTTGGAGCAGAAGTTGCAACAGACTTAGATGCAGAAAGGAGAATGGGTGAACCTCTATGTTCAACGTCTTCAGGAGACTAGAGACAAACTTGTTGCAGTGGGGTCCACTCCTCAGCCAACCGTGATGGTGAGGATAGCCCTGAATGGAGTCTCGAATGAATGGCATGTTTTCATCCAAAGCATATTTGGCAGAGAAAAACTACCTTCATGGGTGGAGATGTGGGCGGCTCTCCAACAAGAGTTAAGGAGGGACCTAGTGAAGGTCAACCTCAGTGGCAGCAGTGGGAGTGGCACAAAGACGAAGGAGGAGGAGGAGAATGCAACTCTAGCATCAAAGGGATAGTAGAAGCTGAAGCGAAAGAAGGACATTTCAAAGGTGAAATGTTTCAGTTGTGGTGAGATGGGCCACTATGCATCCCAGTGTCCTTTGAAGAAAAAGGACAAGGATGAGAAACATGATCCTAAGGTTGCTTCAGCAAAGATTGATGAGGATGAGTTTGCCATGAGTGCCCATGCATCTCCAGGAGGAAGATGGGGCGATATTGAGTTGTAGTCGGGAGGACTACATGTGGGCAGGATCCTTGACGAGTCCACCTCTTAGATCAATTCCTTGCTACGGGAGCCCAAGATTCAGCGGTAGCGAGATGGACTTAGTGTCAGATGATGCAGTGAATTGTTTGGAGGACAGATGCAGTGGCTTGGGACTAGAAATAGATCAGCGCAGAGCAAGGTTGGCAGCAGTGCAAATGGCATAGTGCAGAAGTCAGTAGAAGCGCAGAAAATTCAGAGGGCCAGCAACAGTCAGATTCCAACATTCATTGTATTATGTTGAACACAGTTAAGTTCAGCTAATTTTGGATGTTTTTCAGTTGCTTCTCATAACAACTGAGTTGTAATACGGATGCAGTGTTAGCAGTGGCAGTGCTAGCAGCATAGCAGATGCAGTGTTTGAGAGGGAGTTGTAGTACAGATGCAACAGTGGCAATGGCAGTGTCATGGGCAGCAGTACAGTAGCAGCAGCAACACAGTGTTGGTGGCAGCAACAATGCAGAAAGGAGGTGCTTCAGAAATAGAGCAGCATGCAAGTGGACATTGTTGCTAGAGCACTTTCCTCGCTAAGAGGGAGTGTTAGTTTTTGGTAGCATCGGAAGTGCTCTAGCCTTGAAAATTGGTGGAGAGGCTAAGACACATGAATTCTAAAGAACCCACAAACCATTTGGTGAAATTCCACCTAGATTGTATTTTATTAAAATAATTAATATTTTTAATGGAGTTCCTAAGTCTAAACTTAGGGAAATTAAAATATTAATGGGTATTAATCAAAATATGGGTGAGAATGATCTAGAAGGCGGATCAAGTCATGTTTTAATCTTAGCCGTTGATTAGAGACTTAATCTCGGTCGTTGAAGAATCAACATGAAAAGTATAAAATGGAGGCTTGGGGTTCATTTGAAAACACACACAGAGAGATTGAGGAAATTGATTTTCTGAGGTGAGAAGTTCTCAGGAGGAAAATTGATCGGGGAGATCTTGCAGCTGAGGGGCAGATAGAATCTGGGAGGACTTTTCAGAAAATATAGAACAAAGAGGCGGAGAGAGCTTGCAGAGAGGAAGCGCAGTAGCCGGGAGAGCTAACGCAAAAAAGTTGTCTGTCACATAGAATTCAGAACAGTAGGAAAAGCCGAAACTGTCGGGAATAGTCAGAACTACCAGGAATAGCCGGGAGAGTTGACATAGAGGCAATGCAGTAGCCGGGAGAGCTGACGCAAAAAAGAAGCTTGTCACGCAGAATCCAAAACTATTGGAACAACCGAAACTATTGGGAACTGTTGTAATTGTTGGGAATTGCCGGAACTGTCGGGAACTGTTGTAACAGCCGGGAGAGATGGCGCAGAGGGTAGAGAATGTGACGCAGGGTTGACACAAAGCCAGCACAGAAATAGCGGGGTTAGCCAGTCTTGTGCCGGATCAACGGAAATTCTGCCGGGTGAAGTGAGGTAAAACTCACTCAGATTTTCCGCTAGTGTTTTCTTTGTAAAGGATTGCTAGATGAGCATCCTAGATTTGTATTTAGATATTTCTCCTGCATAATAATAAACCCTCAAAACTGTTGCACCGGTTTTCCTGCATTGGGTTTTTCGAGGGACTATTGTGTCCAAAAATAAGTGTGTCCTATGTATCTTGTTCTTTTCTCTATTTTCTATTTCATGAGATCAAATATTTAATTAGTGTAGGCTGCAGAAGTAATTTTCTTCAGTATTCAGAAGAATAACTTGATGAATGTAATTTAAAAATAAAGTAGGTGAAGCAAATTCAGGTTTGCTCCAGTAGGGGTTCCTTCGAGTGTAGGAATTTTCACAAAGATTGTGGGCAAATTTTTTTAGGGCCTTGAGGCCCTACGCTAGCCATCTCTAGCCCCCGCTCCCTCTTCTTTCCTTCTCGGCTTTTTCTCGGCCTCCCTTCTTCTTCTCAGCCTCCCCTCCTTCTTCTCAGTCTCCCTTCTTCTTCTCATCCTCCCCTCTCTTCTTCTCGACCTCCCTTCCTCCCACCGTCCTCAACCCTCACTCCCAGCCTCGCTCTCGGCCTTTCTCCCCTTCCTTCGCAGCCTCCTCCCTTATCTCCCTTCAACTCCTCTCGGCTCCCCCTCTCCCTCGTTGCCTCTTCTCCACTCTCAAGACTAAAAATTTCCCTAAAAATTTTAACAAAAATTTAACAAAAAGTTTCTCAAAAAACAAATCTGAGTTGGCTTTTGGATTTGAACACCTTCAGTGACTTGGGCAACTTATCTCCAAGTATCTTCAAGCCCCTAAGGGCTGACTAGTGCACATCCTTTAAACCCTTACTCCATTTCATTTATCTTATTGAAAGCGAGACTAATATTGGCATAGAGTTTCAATTAACTGAAGTTTAGCAGCAAATCTAGTTTGCAACTTTTACTGCAGTACATTTCAGAAATATATTATTTTCATAAACTTTTGCATGCTAATTGACAAATTTTTGAAAATTATTTCATTGTTTTTTCAGTAATGTATCTGAGTTTTAAGATCAAATGCATCACTAGATTGGAAATAGTTAAACTCAGAAATTTTCTGAATTATTAGTTATCAATTTGTCATTTGAACTTTCTACTGTTACACATAGAAAAAATCTGAATCTTGAATGGTTATAGGACCACTGGTTTAAAATAAATTGTTGGCATTGCCATTTGTTTTAAGAGCAGATTATTAGAACTAATATTTCAGACTTTGCATCTAACTGATGTGATTTGAGTTCTTAATTTAATTTCTGAAATGCATTTGTTTTTAACATTTTCATTTAGGAAGGATTAATTTAGTTTTACTTATGCATCTAATGATCTCTGATTGAATACTTTATACAAATGGATTTCTAAATCTAAAGTGTTTTATTTCCAACATTTTACATTGGTTTCCTATTTTGTTTTCAGTGATTACTTGTGCAGACTTCATATTTTACATTGCTGGTATAAGTATTTGTTTTCACATTAAGATCATTTTTCTGAGCCTTAAGTTAAAAAACACTCCAGTGATATCTCATAATAACTCATATTTTAGGCCCTCCTTCCGCCATCACATAATTTCACCTTGCATTTGCATACTAGGCTAGTTCTTGCATATCAAAATTTTACTTCCAAGCATAAACTTGATCGATAGAAACATTAAGGGATCAAACTTAGAACAATCATTTAACTAAAATTAACCAAGTTCCTGCATTTCACATAGTTTTAAATTTTGCATTTGAATATAAGATAGTCAAATCATTTAGCAACAGTTTCCCATCCATTACTTGGACTTTATTTCCTTCGCAAGACAATTGACTCCACAAGGCACTGGTATCATTTTCCTCAAATCAAATTGAATCCTTCAAAATCTTGTGCAATCTAAACAAGTATTGGTTGCTTAACTGTGTCTCCTAGATTGGTTGGTTCCCAACTAATCTTCCCTCATTCCATTTCCATAGGGTCTACCCCCCTTAGTCTGCTATTGGGAGACAACTCAAACGAAGAGATTGGGGATCAATCTGACAGCCCCTGATCTGAGCCATTGTCGCAATGCCTAGACATTCTATGCGACAACTTTTTTTGGCGCCTTTGCCGGGGATATTTTATTCTCGGCGCTTCAACGACATTTTTCATTCTCCTCATATCATCTTTATCATTTTTGCTGGCAACGGCAACATTTTTTGGCGTCGTTATCAGGGACCAATTTATTGGACCTTGGCTTTATGATAATTCTCATCTTTCATCTTCTATCCTTCATCTTTCATCTCAAGTGTCTGAGTTAGATTTTTGTCCAAGCGGCGACTCCTCTTTATTCACTTCCTACAAGGGTTTGCACTAGAAGGAATCCAAATACCTTGATTAATCCCACTCCAGATCCTGAAAAGGTTTTTAGAGTTGAATTAAACAGGCTCTCTTCTTGTGCACACCTTGATAATCTTGGACAAGAATCTCTCTCTGATATCCATTCGCTTTTTTCAGATCCCATTCAACAAGACATCATGGATGACTTGTATCTTCCTTGCAGTTTCGCTAACATTCAGGGTTACCTGCATGACCTTCCTAATACAGGAATGAATAAATTGCCTTCTTTCCAAGGCAATAATGCAGTAGCCGATAAAGATCATCTTAATCGGTTTAGGCATTTCATTAACAAATGGGGTGGTGCTAATGTTGTTCATGAGGATGTGAGGATGAAGCTCTTTTTGCTCTCTTTGGAAGAGGATGCTTTAGATTGGTTCACCGAAAGACCTGATCATTCATTCAATTCATTACAAGCTCTTACTAATGCCTTCAAGAATAAGTTTGGAGATAAGAGGGAAGAAAGGCATTTGGCTAAATCCCTAAGTATCATAAAGGAAAAAGAAAATGAAATCGTTGAGGAATTTAACAGAAGGTTTAATGGAATTACCTTATGTTAAGGAATTTTAGAAGGTCTATTGTTAAGGAATTACCTCAAGATTATAAACCTCCTGATAAATCCCTCCTAGACTTCTACATTGATGCTTTTGACGTTGATACCTCTTATGAACTAAGACATTCTAAACATCCTGATTATAATGAGTGTCAAACTTTAGCTGAAGAGCTTGAGAAGGATAAGAAGGCATCTGGAAAATCTGAGATTCCAGGCTTTGATAGAGCTTCCACAAAGCTAAAAGAGCCTAAGGGTAAAGAAGTTAATTGATCTGAGAATGATCCTATGCAGAAGTTACTTCAAAATCTTGAAAGCATGGAGCTTAACCAAGCAAAATTAATCTCTAACCATGCTAAAGAGATAAGTACTCTACAATCTAGGTTGATCCAAATGGAAAGGTCAAAAGCTCAAAGTTCCCAACCTAGAAATAATAATGCTTGGGAGAAGAAAGGGAAATCTAGTGAACATCAACCGTCAAATCCCCTTGTGAAGGAATTTATAGCGTAAGTTCCTCTAACAGAACACCAAAGGACATCGCTCATAAACAGATCACAGATCAATACACCAGTATTCTTGACGTGGTTAAAACCCTCAAAGAGGGAAACAGTCCACGGCCTGAGCCAACGTGGCCACTTCAGGCAATTTATTAATAAAAGAAATAAAATTTACATAAGTTTCTCTCATGAACGGTTACCCTACAAATGACCCTCCATGCTCTTTAAATAGAGATCATAGACCAATCGGGTGTTAAGCCACGAATCAAGTGTCGATAATACCAAGGAGAGAACGAACCATTGGATCACTTCATGTCTAGAACATATCATGACCGTCGGATTGTAAGTTACAAAGGTACATAGTAAAGAAACACACTTTACCTAACTCTACACTAGACCAAGTTATACTTAACTATTTCCTATGTGTCGGAATATCCTAACATCCCCCCTTAAGAACAACTTGGGATACGATTGAAGAATGTACAAATATGATATAATAGGAGAAGGAAGGAGGCATTAGAGCCTATCCCCCCTTAGTGACAACTTCCTAAACTCCAACCACAAATCGAAGTTTAGTAAACTTTGCCTCTGTGAGAGCCTTTGTAAAGATGTCTGCAACTTGATCATCGGTTGAACAATATTGCACTTCAAGAACATGGTCATGAATGAGCTTTTTGATGAAGTGCATGTGTAGTTCAATGTGTTTGCTGCGCTAATGATGGACTAGATCTTTGCATAGTTGAATGGCACTTTGATTATCACACGAGAGTGTAGTTGGATGCTGCTACTGAAAGCCAAACTCTGACAGGATCTGACGAAGCCACAGGGCTTCCTTACTAGCTTCTACGACGCTACGATACTTTGATTCTACTGAAGAAAGAGAAATGGCACTTTGTTTCTTACAAGCCCATGTAATAGGTCCAAAACCAAGAGTGAACACATAACCTGCAGTAGACTTCTGATCATCAAGGTCACCAGCCCAATTGGAATCAGTGAAACCAACCAATAGAGGAGATGCTTCTGCACTGTAATGAATCCCAAACTGAACTGTACCTCGAACATAACGAAGTATTCTTTTAGCTGCTTTCCAATGACTTTCATGTGGGTTTTGCATAAACCGAGCAATAAGGCCAACAACAAAGGAAAGGTCAGGACGAGTATGGGTCAGATACAAAAGTTTTCCTACAAGCTAACAGTATAAGGTAGCATCAACTTCAGGGGAAGTACAAGTGACTGAAAGTTTGGCTCCAGATTGAAAGGGAGAAGGGGCTGGCTTACAGTGTTCCATGTGAAAGTGGCGTAGAAGATCACAGGCATACTTGGACTAGGAAAGGGAAATACCTTCCTTGGTTTGCAAGACTTGAAGACCAAGAAAATAATGCAAGTGTCCTAAGTCTGTCATTTCAATCTTCTTTTTAAGTCTGGACTTCACATGGTTTATAAGGTTGGGATCACTACCAGTAAGGATAAGATCATCAACATAAAGAACAAGAATGATAAGGGACTTACCCACTTTCTTCATGTAGACAGTATTGTCAGAATGACACCTAGAAAACCCAGTATCTAA
The DNA here is from genome assembly GCA_031772625.1 of Pinus tabuliformis. Classification (NCBI taxonomy): domain Eukaryota; kingdom Viridiplantae; phylum Streptophyta; class Pinopsida; order Pinales; family Pinaceae; genus Pinus; species Pinus tabuliformis. Next base: position 40,764,678 of record CM062810.1, on the reverse strand, counting down.
AAGAAAGCTATCCATTTTGGCATACCAAGCCCGAGGGGCTTGCTTGAGGCCATAAAGGGATTTCTTAAGCCGACATACAAGGTTGGAGTCTGTTTTTATAAAGCCAGGAGGTTGTTCCATATAGATTTCTTCATGCAAGTCCCCATGCAAGAAGGTAGATTTATGTAGGAATTTACAGGGTAAGTTCCTCAGACAGAACACCAAATGACACCGCTCACAAACAAATCACAGATCAATACACCAATGTTGTTGACGTGGTTAAAACCCTCAAAGAGGGAAACAGTCCAAAGCTTGAGCCAATGCAGCCACTTCAAGGAATTTATTAATAAAAGAATGAAAATTTACATAAGCTTCTCTCATGAATGGTTACCCTACAAATGACCCTCCATGCTCTTTAAATAGAGATCATGGACCAATCGGGTGTTAAGCCATGGATCAAGTGTCGGTAATACCGAGGAGAGAATGAACCGTCGAATCACTACATATCGTGATTGTCGGATTGTAAGTTACAAAAGTACATAGTAAAGAAACACACTTTACCTAACTCTACACTAGACCGTTGGAATATCCTAACATCCCCCCTTAAGAACAACTTGGGATAGGATTGAAGGATGTACAAATATGACACAGTAGGAGAAGGAAGGAGGCATCAGAGCCTATCCCCCCTTAGTGACAACTTCCTGAACTCCAACCATAAATCAAAGTTTAGTAAACTTCGCCTTTGTGAGAGCCTTTGTAAAGATGTCTGCAACTTGATCATCTGTTGAACAATATTGCACTTCAAGAACATGGTCATGAATGAGCTTTCTGATGAAGTGCATGTGCAGTTCAATGTGTTTGCTGCATTGATGTTGGACTGGATCTTTGCATAGTTGAATGGCACTTTGATTACCACACCAAAGTCAGACAAAACACCAAAGGACACTGCTCACAAACAGATCACAAATCAATACACCAGTATTGTTGACGTGGTTAGAACCCTCAAAGAGGGAAACAGTCCACGACCTGAGCCAACGCGGCCACTTCAGGCAATTTATTAATAAAAGAATGAAAATTTACATAAGCTTCTCTCATGAACGGTTACCCTACAAATGACTCTCCATGCTCTTTAAATAGAGATCATGGACCAATCGGGTGTTAAGACACGAATCAAGTGTTGATAATACCGAGGAAAGAATGAACCGTTAGATTGTAAGTTATAAAAGTACATAGTAAAGAAACACACTTTACCTAACTCTACATTAGACCAATGTTATACTTAACTACTTCCTATGTGTCAGAATATCCTAACAATTTAACATCCATTTGATGGACTTCCCATCTCAAAGAGGCAGCAAGGGAAAGAACAAGGCGGATAGAGTTCATTTTGGCAACAGGGGAGAAGGTTTCAGTATAGTCAATGCCTTCAACTTGTGAAAAACCCTTAGCAACAAGATGAGCTTTATGTTTATCAATTTTCCATCTGGTCCAAACTTGGTTCTGTAAACCCATTTGCATCTAACAAGTTTTCGTCCCTTTGGAAGAGGAACAGTATCCCATGTATCATTTGCCAATAATGAACGATATTCTCCATTCATAGCTACGTCCCAATCTGGATGGCCTGAAGCTTCTGCAAAGGTGTCAGGATCATGATTCGCTGAAGCTTGAGCCAGTAAAGAAGAGGCTTTATCGGACTGAGAACGTGTACGTCGTTGATCTGTAGGATCACCTGCAAGAGTACCTGCTGCATCCTGAGTGGCACGGACCCATTTTGGAAGCTGAGGAGTTGAAGGAGGATCCTGAGAAGGTGGGTGAGGATTGTCATCCTCGCTGTCATCATCTGAAGAAGAAATATTTTCAGAAGTAGAAGGGATAGAGAGACGTGGCACATTCGCCGAACTAGGCTCGTATGCCGATATATTTTCAGCAAACTTTACATCTCTTCTAATGAGAACATTTTTGGACTTAAGTGGAATACGTCTATATCCTTTGACATATTCAGAATATCCAACAAAAATACATTTTTCACTCTTAGGTTCTAAAGCTTCATGTTTCTCATCTGGAATATGGGCCCATGCTTCACTTCCAAAAACACGAAAGTGACTTACATCTGGTTTAATTGAACTCCATGCTTCTTCTGGAGTGATATTCTTTAAAACCTTAGTAGGAGTGCGATTTACTATGTAATTTGCACAGTTAATTGCTTCTGCCCAAAAATTAAGACTAAGTCCTTTAGATTAAAGCATACAATTAGCCATTTCCTTTAAGGTGCGATTCTTCCTTTTAGCTACAACATTTTGTTGTGGAGTATATGGAACAATATGTTGCATTTGAATTCCATGCTCAGTGCAAAAATTGATGAATTTGTTGTTAACATATTCTCCGCCATTATCAGATCTTAGCTTAAGAATTTGATGTCCAGATTGTTTCTCAACAAAGACCTTAAAGGCCAAGAACATGTTAAATACTTCACTCTTGAGTTTTAAGAAGTATACCCAAGTGTCTCTGGAAAAATCATCAATGAAAGTTAAGAAATACTTGTAGCCAGAGAATGAAACAACTGGAAGTGGACCACATAAATCACTATGCACAAGCTGTAAAGGGGCTGAGGCGTGCCAAGAGGCACATTTTTCAAAACTATCCCGATGATGTTTTCTGAGTACACATCTAGAACAAACACCATCTCTACAAGATACCATAGGAAGACCTGTCACCATATTTTCTTATCTTAAAAATGACGTAGCTAGGGCCATCGGAAACCTTTTCGCGTGAAACAAAAGGGGTTCCTCACTGAAACAGATGCTCCTAACACAATAGAGCAATCCTCTCGGCCCGAAAGCAGTCAGAAACAATAGATCTAGGAAATGATAGTTGGATGCAGTTGTACGGGCTTCAGATTTGGATCACCAACGGATGCGGCCCTCAAACAGCTCGGATACCATGTAGGAATTTACAGCGTAAGTTCCTCTGATAGAACACCAAAGGACACCGCTCACAAACAGATCATAGATCAATACACTAGTATTCTTGACGTGGTTAAAACCCTCGAAGAGGGAAATAGTGCACGGCCTGAGCCAACGCGGCCACTTCAGGCAATTTATTAATAAAAGAAGTAAAATTTACATAAGTTTCTCTCATGAACGATTACCCTACAAATGACGCTCCATGCTCTTTAAATAGAGATCATGGACCAATCAGGTGTTAAGCCACAGATCAAGTGTCAGTAATACCGAGGAGAGAATGAACCGTCAGATCACTTCATGTCTAGAACATATCGTGACCGTTAAATTGTAAGTTACAAAAGTACATAGTAAAGAAACACACTTTACCTAACTCTACATTAGACCAAGTTATACTTAACTATTTCCTATGTGTCGGAATATCCTAACAAATCTGCCAACTCTGTTGAGGATGCTCGTCCATATTGTAGGGTTTGTGATGCCTTGCATGAAGAAGCTACTTGCCCCACTATTAAGAGAATTGTTGAAAGTGGGATCTTTGGGGCAAGTAACCAGATTAATGTGTTGGTAGGGAATAACACCTATCAAATGAAAATTGGGAAAGGGTTAAGGAGCATAGTCATGATACCAGGCTTTTCGCATCTTCCTATAGTATTAATAATTTTGACCATGACAATGATATGCTGGTTAAATTATTCGGTGAAAGGCCTTCTCCAGATCAAATTTTAGAAATTGTGAAAGATAAGGGGCTAACTTATCAAAGAAGGGATAAAGATCAAAGTGATAATCATGCTCCCCTTCGAAATTTTAGCCCCTCCTCTGGAATGAACATTGACTTGGTTGGATAGTTGAACAATTCCAAAATTTGGGTTCCTGTCACTAAGGTTTTGAAAACGCCTTCCCAAAAGGCTAAGTTGTTAAATGCCATTGAGAATCCTCATTTTAATGTTTCTAAAGAAAAGGCTCCTGAGACTGTCTACCAGGATGCTCCTGTGTATTTGCAAAGTATGGATTCTGATAATAATGAGCATCAACCTTTTTTCATTACCTTGATGGTTAATGGTTCATGGTTGTACAATTGCATGTTAGATTCGGGTGCTTCAACTTACGTTATGACCAAGAGGGTCATGGAATAGCTAAATTTAAGGATTTCCAGGCCTTACTACAACATATGTGCCATGGATTCTAAGAAAATCGAGGTTCATGGGTTATTAAGGATTTACAAGTCCATTTGTTTGTCTACCCTGACAATATGATCATGATGGGCATAGTTGTAGTTGATGTTCCTAATGCTTGGGGTATGCTATTATCTAGGAAATGGGCCTCTGATCTAGGAGGAAGTATCCAAATGAATTGGTCATATGCTATGCTTCCTTCTCCTAGAGGTTTCGGGTTCGTTAGACTAAATAGGGAGCTAGAAAGGAGATTCTGTGTGGAAGATCCTAAGAGACCCCATAATGAGGTGATCACCGAGAAACCTGACTTGGGGAATTATGATATTTTGTCTAATTCCATAATCCCCTGATAAGTTAAAGTTGATGAAAAGATAAGTGATCTGAAGAGTCAAGTATGGTATATGCATTTCGATGGTGCATCATCTAAGCATGGTAAAGGTGTTGGGATTGTGTTGAAGTCTCCCCTGGGGCATGTTTTCAAATTTGCCTATAGATTAGAATTTGGAGCAACCAACAACGTGGCTGAGAATGAAGATTTTTTTTTGGGCCTTGAATTGGAAAAGGCCTTAAGCGTTAAATTGCTTCATATTAAGGGAGACTCTGATTTGGTTATCATGCAAGATAAAAATAAATTTACTTGTAAGAATCAGAGATTGAGAAACTATCAGAATGCAGGGTGGGATATTTTGGAATACTTTGATGCTCTTGACATTGAAGCTATCCCAAGAGAGAAAAATAGTTTGGCTAATGAGCTTGTTGTAGCTGCATCTACCTTGCAGTTGTCTAATGAATTAGTGAAGGATAATATTAAAATGGAAATTATTTTCAGACCTTCCGTTCCAAATAACTTAGAGCATTGGCAAGTTTTTTATGATGAAAAGCAAGTGATTCGTTTTTTAAATAACTTGGATGAGTTTGAGAATTTTCGGGTAAGATGTAGGGAGGATGGATCTGATGACTATGAAGATATTATAAATCCTACTCCCAGGAATGTTGTTGCCTTAGAGCAACACTTTGATCGGCATGATGCCACAAAGAAAGGAGAAGAAAATAAGATGGATCATGGTGAATTTATTGAAGTAAATATAGGTACCCCTAGTGACCATAAAATTGTTAAAATTGGTAAGGGTACTAGTATGGAAGAAAGGAAAAAGATAACCGATTTACTTCATGAATATCGGGATGTCTTAGCATTTTCTTATGATGAGCTAAAAGGTTATAGGGAAGATGTCATGGAGCACACTATCCCTTTAAAGGATGAAAATGCTAAGCCCTTTCGTCAAAAGCTTAGGCAGATAAACCCTAGGTTGGCCCCATTAGTCCAAAAAGAACTTGCAAAAATGCTCACAGCTAGAATCATTGCTCAAACTAGGCATTCATCATGGCGTTCCAATCTGGTGATTGTTAGAAAGAAGAATGGAACAATCAAACTTTGTGTCAATTTCAGAAACTTGAATCTAGCATGTAAGAAGGATAATTACCCTTTTCCAAACATGGAGACTATGTTGCAAAGGATAACAGGTTCCGGAATGATGTCCCAGCTAGATGGTTTCTCTGGGTACAATCAAGTTTGGTTTAAGAAAGAGGATCTACACAAAACTACTTTCACCACACCATGGGGTACATTTGAATGCGTTTTGGATTAACTAACGCTGGAGCTACCCTTCAAAGGGCTATGGACTATGCCTTCAAGGGTTTAATCAGTAAAATTTTTGAAATTTATCAAGATGATCTTATAGTTTTTTCTAAGAATTGTATCAGTCATATAGGTCATCTTAGGCAGGTTTTCGATAGATGCAGAAAATTTGGAATCTCTTTGAATCCTGCTAAGTCTGTTTTTGGAGTAATAGAAGGGAAGTTGCTTGGTCACATCATTTCCAAGGATGGGATCAAGATTGACCCTGAGAGGGTTGAGGCAATGAGGGTTAGTCATATAGCAGTTTAAGTTTTTCAAAATGATTTCCTCATCTTTAGGCTGAGTATCAAGTCTTTCTTGTTGAGCAATGCCTATGGCTTTAAAGAAGGAAGGCCTTTGTGACGGAATCTTTAGCAATTCTAAGGTCAGAACTGACATCTTGATGTTATTGATCCATGTTGCCCATTCTACCTTTAGTCCAAACTTATACCTTTTGGCAAGAACCTGTTTATTTTGACTCTGATCTTTACCTCTCCTTGTGTAGCCTTTACTCTTTGCAAGCTCTAGAATCTTCTCCTGAGATGGCTTTTCACCATATGCCTGAGTAATGGGGTCTTTTTCTTTAGTAAAAGTATTGATGGAAAAAGTTGAAGAGATCATATCGGCACATCAACTTTCCTTGGAATTATCTTGATTTGCGTTATGATCTTGCTGGTTTCTACTTTCCTCCAAGATTCTTCTAGCAAAAGCACATGTATTTTCCTCATGGAAACTCTCACAAGGTATGTAGAAAGGAACATGCTCATCAATCATATTGGCGGGCTCAAGTGTTGTAGGAGGCCTTTGATCATTTGGTGGATTTCTTCTTGGCCATGGATTGCTATTGTTATCCCTGTTGTTATTGTCATTTCTAGGCGACATACTCTACATTCTATGTTGAAATTTGATGACTAAAAAGTTTCCAGCAATCCCAACCCGGTTTTAATTTCACCTTATCACCCCATTCAGTTAAATGTCCTTTCCCATAAACATACATTCAACATATAGAATTCTAGAAATGAAATTTTCAAATTAAAACACATGGGACTGTCAACACATGTTGAAAATAAATATGGACATAAACAGACCAGCAACACACATAAAAATACACACAGAATTCTGGTCAACTAAGATCTTGACAAAACCCCTTCAATCTTCTCTGGGGAAAACCTATTAGAGAGCTCTTCAAATTTATTTACCTTTTGAGTTCAGGAAAAATACATTTGCAGACAAAAAAAATAGCAAAATACAACCCAAAACTTGTTGAAAACCATGCCCACTTTGCCCCGATTTCCATGCCGACTTGAAGCTAAAAATATGTACTATACAGATACGGATTGTAGGGTACAGATTCTGTACGGACTATACGAATTTTTAAAAAAAACTCAAAAAATTCTCTCGAACGGCATGCAACTCACAACGTTAAATGTTGTTCATATTGTACCTTCTAATGTCTTCTATGCCTTGATTTTCGTGCCCAGCTTTGCCCAGAAATCACTCCTTGCTGCTCTCCTTCACTTCCTCACTACTCAGAAGTTTTCTCCTTGCTCTCTCTTCTCTTTCTCTCAAATGTTCATGAAAGAATGAATGATCTTTTCCTCTTCTCTTCTCCTTTTATTCTCTAAATGACCTTTTGGGTTACCCTAAGATCTAATGGCTGAGATTCATTTAGATCTAAGGATGAGAATAAATGTGCATTTAATTCTCACTTTCTATTTTTTAACTCACCCACTTAAATAAAGACCCACTTAGCCTTTTATTTCCATAGTCACTTTTTCACTTTCTAATTCTTCATTCACTTTAATAAAGTCACCTTTAAATTAGAATGTAACTTTACCATTTATAAAGTCACTTTTAAATTAGAATGTAACTTTACCACTTATAGAGTCACTTTTAAATTAAATTGACTTTACCACTTATAAAGTCACTTTACGAGAAAAGTAAAAAATAAATTTGGACACTTTTCCCTAGGCCAAAAGTCAAAGCCTTAGGGAACCACTTGTCCTCTGGTACCCAAATTTTAACAATGTCATGAACTTTTCTCAACTATTTTTCGTTGTGTATTTAACATTGTGATTTATCACTATGTTGGCAAGTCTATTTTTCAAGTTATGGATACTCCATGAGATAGTATCTAGTACCATGATTTAGAATTAACAAGGATTTTGTTTTACAATTAAACAATGGCGACTAGTGTTTCAAGCTCAAAACATACTCTTATACCTTAATGAATACATCAAGAATTTAAATGATCACTTTTCTACTCATAAGATGCTAAAAATGCCCTAATTGTGGGTAATCGAACATTGATGGCCTTTCAATCTTTAGTTGAACAGAATTTTCCGTGATTCCTATATATCTGAAATTCATTTAATGAATTTTTCCATGTGTTTCTTAAAACGCCAAACAAGTGTAAACATTTACAAACAAAACAATTAACAAATTCTAATATAAGAATCATCCATGATGGTAAAAGAATCTCACTGGTGTAATGTGAACAAAAGTAGAACCAATACGGTCCATTTTAATTTTAGATCTATCAAGCATGGAGAGGGATCAAATCCCTTGAGGTGTAAATTTATTTTATCATATAAGATGGATTCAGGTTAAGATAAAAAGAGGGTAACAATATTTTTATCTAAATGTCATATTCAAAGTACTAAATTGTGTAAATCTGGGTCTCTCCTTCTCTCTCTATATAACAGTTTTTATATCAAATGTACATATCAAATATATATATATATATATATTTGACTAACATATTAAAATTATTATTATTTGCTATAAGTATTATATTTTATTTGAAGTTGACATGTACACATTACACATACGTAACAATAGCTCCATCACTCTAGGCTATAAAGCACTTCCTACTCTTAGTGGAAAGAAAAGTAGAATTATATTAAAAAAAGCAATGAAGTAACCAAAGAACCCAAGACATTATTGAACACAATAAATATTGCTTCTTCTCCCCTTGTGTATAAAATGCCACAACGGAAGCCTTTTTGGCTTTACATTCAAGGATAATATCTAACACTCCTGGCTTATTTTTCTTTATCTAAAACAATCAAACTCCCTGCAGATGTCTTATATTAGCATAAAGATATATCGTCCAATTAGTAGAGGGGTACTCACAGGTGCAAAGGCAGTAAAATGAGAAAACAGAAAATGCATGTTTATATACAGTGTGCACCTTGATAACAACAGATGTAACCCCTTTATCAACACAAAAATATGTTCCTGAACGTCGAGCATATTGTTCAGAAAATTTCCGCATTAATTCTACAGATTTGTCTGAAGGCTCGACTGCATTGCAACAGTTAGAAATGTCAATGCGAAAATGATATAATATCACTATAGCCTCCAGAAAATACTAAATTGATATTTATAGATAATATAGGATCCGTATTCAATTAAAGTTTCAGTCATGTAAGATTTTTTTTGTCCGACTCCTGAATTATGTATTGACTCAATGACAAATGTAGAATTGTTTACCAGTAACCCTTATTTATAGATAAATGTTGTTAGAGAAAACATCCAAAAATATTCTGTCTTGCGAGATGATTGCAAGTCAAATAAAGAAACACTTCTCGGTAATTAATTACTCTCAACCTTGTAACAAATAAGGGGCACCTATTGACAATGCATCAATAACATTAAAATGCAGGATATGGGCAGACGTTAAATGACCAAACATTCATTCTTGAATAGCTACATCTAGAATAGGTCAATTCAGCATACAAACTCTGGCAAAGGTATTAGAATGAGATGCACAAGTTTATTGCAAATCTTTATTCATCGTCCAATGAATGTTAATTACTTAGCATTAATTGTTACTGTATAACTAGCAGGTAAAATAAGTAAGAACTGTATAACGTTTTATATTAAGAACTATGAAATTTTATCTATTGCAGTTATTGGAAATTATTCTTCTAACTCAAAAATTAATTATGCAGTTTGTTTGCTACGGCAAATAACGAAAAAAAGCACAACTGCAAGTTTCACCATAAAAACACTGTGGAAAATCAAATACTGGAAACTGAGAAATTCTAACACACACACAATAGTTTTGACAGTTATTTTTTGACAATTGTCCCCGGAAAAACCCAACTTGGGAAAACTAGAACAGCATATGAAGGTTTTATCATTAATATTTAGCAACAATTTTGAGTACAATGATTTAGATGCCCAACTGGCAATCTAATCTGAGGAAAATACTGGCAAAAATATCGTGAGCATTTTTTCTCACCCCATAGCTATTTTCTGCCTCCAAAATCGTTTCCCCAGGCTCTGTGTTGTTGGTCAATAATTGTCATTGATGAAATATATATTGTTGAGCTCTCCTAGTAAATGTCACCATGAAGTCTTACATTTCCAAATGACCTTACTCTCCATGAAGCCACTCTGTCCTACCTCCAATTCTGCACTAATTAATGACCAGTCACATTAAAAAATGTTTTTCACTACCTTAGAGGCAACCTCTCAATTTGATACCTATACCATCTTTTAGAGCATAATTTTGCCTTTCCAATGAGCTCTTACTTGGCCCGAAACTCCAAATAGTTTGGGAGATATGAATTTTTTAAGTTAAGAATATTATTCTGGACAGTGAGCTGACCTATACTGGCCTACTCATGTCGGCCTATTTGTAGAGACATAAACACTATATATTAGGCATATGTACTCACTCTTCTGTTGAATTTTGTAAGTCTATCCGTTAGAAAATTAATTTGTATACTGTTGGTTTATTTCTTATACTTGTAAATTCTGAACAAGTTATTTTAAACATTTAAATACCGAAATAAACACAATACAATCACAACATCTACAGATCATCAACTGAAAGAAAACAAACACACAAGTGACGCCGTTATTTTTGGACAAATGTCCCCGGAAAAACCCAATGCGGAAAAACTGGTGCAGCTATTATGAGGGTCTATTATTATGCAGTATTTCCTCAAGTACAACTGGGTGCCTAATTGGCTCACCCGACAGATAAAAATACATGGCAGCAACACCTCTCTATTCAGAAACAGGTATTCAGAAAGCCTGTCCCACGAAACCCTCTCCGACGACTCTAAAGCTCAGCGCTGGCCCTTCTGGCCTCTGCGTCATCCCTCTGAGGCACTGCGTAGCCTCTGGGACCCTCTACGTCACTCTAGCAGCCTCTGCGTGGATGGCGCAATCCCTTTGGCCTCTGCACTGTCCCTGTTGGGCTCTACGTGGCCTGAACTGGCTGCTACTCTTGCTCTCTCTACTTCTACACTGGTCTCTTAGTATTGTCTCTGCCTCTCTGTCCAGTACTCACTGCCCCTCGTTGTTGATCACTGATTCACTTTTGCTTAGCAACCCTGCTTTAGCAAAATGAATGACAGATCATTCTGGTGTATCTTCCAACTGACCCTCAAGCCTCCTCTTATACTTTTCTTTTGTCCTTCAACAGCCGAGATTAAATCTCTAATCAATGACTAAGATTAGATTTGGCTTGATCCATGACTTTTGGAACCTTCTAACCCAATTTTATATTAATACCCATTAATATTTTATTTTTCTTAAGTTTAGACTTAGAAACTCCATTAAAAATATTAATTATTTTAATATCTCCCAAACCGGGTACAATTTATCCAAACCATTTTTGGGTCTTGGAGATTTCATGTGCTTTAGCCTCTCCATCAATTTTCATAGCTAGAGCACATCTGATGCTACCCCAAATCAACAATGAGCCGACCTATACTGGCTTACTCATGTCGGCCTATTTGTAGAGACATAAACACTATATATTAGACATATGTACTCTCTCTTCATTCATCAATTCGATTATCAAACACAAAACAACAAGAAATAGTTCACATCTCGTGAACTCTAAGGAAGGAGAACCTAAAAATAAGAGGAAAAGAAGCTTGGACTATACTCTGATTTTCGGACCGGAAACTCTGATTTTCGGACCGGCAACTCTGATTTTCGAACTTGCAACTCTGTTTTTTTTCGGACCTGCAACTCTGATATACTCAGACCTGCAACTCTGACATACTCAAACTTGCAGTGCATTTTCTTGTGGTGTGATCTCCTTGCTCGGATTATGGTGATCTCCTTGCTTGATTCTTCCTGTGGCTTGGATTTGTGACTGTGACATGATCTCTTGGCTCGGACTATGGTGAATATTGACTGAGCCTTAATCACAGTAAATTGAATATCCTAATTGTGCCTTCATTAACATAGTGACTCGGCCTTTAGCCTCCAGCATTGCTCAAACTGTGGTACAGTATTTTGGATTAATACTTGTACACTCTTCTCGGACAGTGGTGGATTGTCTATGGTGCAGTAAAGCGTAATGCCCTGTTTGTACAGTGGCTTGGAACTTGAGATATAGCTGGGCTATGGTATTATGAACTGAGTTTGCAGCAGCAAGTCTAATGGTGGACAAGGTACAGTGAAGAGTAAAAGTCAATCTCAAGTATTTATGGAATAGTGAAGAAGTTCGTCAAGGATATTCATGTAAGTACATCACACATTCTCTATTAAAAGAAGACAAAAGGATTGGTGTCCTAGGGGTTGGTGCCTCCAAACCCAAGGTTGGAGCCTTGAAAAGAATAGGGTCAAATCCCTAGAGGTTGGAGCCTCACTAAAGTCCAAGTTGGTGCTTGGCAAATAGTCATCATTTATTGTACTCAATCTTTTCTATACTTAATAAAATCATTATTATACATTTCTCTGATTAAATTGTGAAGAATCTAACTAGTAAAAATAACAATTGAAAAGAAATAATGATTCAACCCCTCTCAGTATTTCCAACATGCACTGAGCTCCCTGCATCACTCTCTGCACAGAGCTTATGTTGGTCCTCTAGAGATTTCAGCCTTCCTTCCTTGGCCTCTTCTGGGAACTGGAAATCTTCCTTCTAGAATGCTACTGCCCCCCTCTTCCACCTGTTACTCACCCTTTGGCTCTATCTTCTCTGCTGAGTTGCTGCTTCTAAGAAATTCGAACTACCTGGGCAATTAAGTATATGCACTAGATGATTTTTCTAGCACCACATCGACCTCCTCTTATAATCTTCTGTTGTGACTCTAACAACCAAGATTAAATCTTAATCAATGGCTAGGGTCATCTCTGGATCAATCCGAGTGAGTTTCAAGATGATTCTCATCTTATCTCAATTAATATTGATAAATTAACCATATTCTCTAAGTTTAGACTTAGAAATATTTAAAAATCGGTTAATAATCTAATTGAGACACTTCTAGGTGGAATTTTCAGAAACGATTTCTGGGTTTTGGAGACCTCAAGTATTCTAGCCTATCCACAAAATTTCAAGGCTAGAACACATTCGATGCTACAAAAACTAACAAAAATTGTATAACATTTTCTTCCTGCTTCAACAGATAATTAATTTTAAATCAAGGTCCAAATCTTTTTTAAGTTATAACATGCATGTGAATCAATGCCATTTACTATCATGATGTCTTGCTGCTTTAGTTAGACAGTTTATTTTCTCGACTTCAAATTTTCTCCCAGACCAAATGGAAAGTTCAACACATCTTACTAATTCCTCATTGTATGAGCATCTTGATTCTTTAGCAATGAGAAATGAAGCAATGTTGATACTTTGGGAAAAGAAAACTGGTTTCTAGTTTTCGACATGATTCTACTTATGCCTGCATTTGGCATATCCTTTAACTTTGATGGCTTTAATACTGCACATTCATATTCGTACTTTATAATGGTTCCTATTACCCCTCATTTTGCATGAGGCTTATTCTTGTGAATTTCATCACTAACCTTGTGAGCTTCATTACAAAGAGCTTTGGATGGTTGGGGCATTCACTTGGTTACATGAATTGTTGATGACACAATGATGATGTGCTAGAAGTTGTAATATCCCCAATTTTGTCAGCATGGGAGTTGTTGCACCGGATTTGTCAAAGTTCCAAAGAAGTGGAAGTGCCAAATTTTTTCAACAAGATCAAATCATTTGTCAGCAATCTATATGTCGTTGTAAACCCATTCTGCAAGTTATCTAATGTAAATGATCCTAGTAAGACCTTGAATATATGTAACAACCTAGCTAAGCCTATGATTTTGATAACGAATTTCATTCTATAAGATTTTTTAACCTTGTTGATTACCTGCATTTCTAAACACGGCTAATCAGAATATCTTTTTCCCTCCAGCTTGAACCCTAGGTTTAAATTTATTGTCAAAATCTTAGGTGAGTCCTAGTGTTTTTAGTCGAGCCTGATGTAAAAGTGATTTGGGAATAATATAAGCTAGTTGGTTTAATTATTTTATTACAAATCACTTAGTTTACTAGATCATATTGTGTCGCGGATGGGTTATGTGTCTTGCTATGAAACCGAATTCGTTGAAAATTGCCGACGCTTCGCGAATCCGTCGAATCTAACACGATTCGTGCCAAATCGAGTCTGGAAATTGTGACATGTCATGTCCGATTGGGACACGATTGAATCTGGATCGTGTCCTAATCGGACACGACATGTCACCATTTCTGTTGATTTGTGGTAGCATCGGATGTGCTCTAGCCACGAAATTTGGTAGAGAGGTTGGGGCACATGAAATCTCCAATACCCAGAAAGAGTTTGGGCAGATTCTAAACAGTTCAGGAGATATTAAAATAATTAATATTTTTAATGGAGTCCCTAAGTCTAAACTTGGGAAATTAAAATATTAATGTGGATTAATATAAAATTATGTTAAAATGGTCTAAAGACATGGATCAAGCCAGATCTAATCTTAGCCGTTGATTAGGAAATTAATCTTGGTCGTTGATATGTCAACCAAAAAAGTATAAGAGGAGGCTTGAGGGTCACTTGGAGAGTACACCAGATGATCAGTCGTTCTATTCTCTAGAGTGGGATTTGCTAAGAGAGATAGAATCGGTGATCGGAGTTGCAGTTGAAGGGAAGTGAGTACAAAGAGACAGAGAGGCATAGATAGTGTCGGGAGATCAGCGCAGGAGAGTGACGCAGTAGTAGCCAGGGCTCATGCAGGGTCATGCAAAGGCAGCGAGGAGCTGCCCAGTGCTTCAGAGAGGCCAGCGTTGCTGACGCAAAGGGCCAGAAGGTTGACGCAGGGCCTCATGAGGCTGACGCAGGCCCATTCAGGGTGACGTAAGGCTAGCGCTGGGCAAAGAGAGGCTGACGCAGTCTAGAAAGGCAGACGTTGGGATTTTTGGGGCAGATTGGAGCTGAGGAACTGCCAGAGGGATTATCCGGGGTTTCAGCCGAGATATTTGTCTTAGACTGAGAGGTACTACTGCCAAGGGAATTCTCTGTTGGGTAAGCCGGATTTGGCACCCAGATTGTACTCTGAAATTTCTTAATAAGAAAACCCTCAAATAGCTGCACTGGTTTTCCCGCATTGGGTTTTTCCGGGGACATTGGTCCAAAAATAACGATGTCATTTGTGTGCTTGTTTTTGTTTCCTTCAGTTGATGATCTGTAATATGTTGAGCATGCACTAGTGTTTATTTTCAGTATTTACATTGTAAATAACTTGTTAAGTAACGGAACAAGTAGGTAGGAATAAATCAGTAAAGTGAGTGGAGGGTTTCTAACTAGTAGATTTAGAAACTTCAACATGGTATCAGAGCGTGGTTGCAGATCACAGAAGAACTGAGGACATCAGCCGAGCGGAGCAATAGCAGCAGAAAACAGTTGTCCCGAGTGACAGAAGCTGTTTCTAGCAGAGCAGCAACAAGGGAAGTGTAGCAGAGCAGCAACAAGGGAAGGGTGACGCAGTGCCTGCGTCATCAAGGGTGAGCCAGGAAGACGCAGCGCAGAGGCTAAAGGAGACAAAGGGAGACTCACGCAGAGCCACGTAGAAGATAGGAGGGCTGATGCAGTTGGCTGAGGAGGCCGGGTTGCTGGTATCGGGATTGCGCAGAGCCTAGGAGTTCTCACCTTCAGGTTGTTGGGGTTTAGGAGGTTGTGGGAAAATTGCAGAGTGGAGCTGAGGTATTGTAGTCAGAACAGTACCTGACTGGGCAAGGCCAAGAGGAGGGAGTTGCTACTGAGGGTTTCTAGCTGAGAAATCCGGATCAGTGGTGCGGTTGCACAGACGATCAGAGTAGGGGGCATCTCGACATCAGCAAAAGGATTTCCAGGAGGGAAATCAAGACTCAGAGGGAGTCACGTCGAGCACTTCCAAGAGGGAAGTAGAAGAGCATCATGGCACTACACGGAGTAAGAGACCAGGACAGATTAGACGAAGCATCAAACTTCGCAGTCTGGAAGGCTAGAATCTTATCCGTACTTGACAGAAATTGTGTCAAGCACTTTGCCTTGAAGACGATAGCTATCCTAGTCGACCCAACTGAGAACGACAAGTACGAGGAGGCAATGGTGAGGGCCAATAGCATCATCCTTGAGGGGGTCAAGGACCATGTAGTACCACACATTGCCGAGAAGGAAACGCAAATGAGATGTGGGAGGCCCTAAAGAAATTGTACTAGCATACTTCTGTGCAGAGAAGGATGTTACTAGAGAATCAGTTGAGGTCATATCAGATGAAGAAGGGAGAACCGATTGACACCTTCCTTGGAGGGCTAAATGAGATTCGAGATCAGTTGACCACCATAGAAGCCACAGTGGATCACGAATTGATGGTGAGGATAGCCTTGAATGCAGTCTCAGAAGACTGGGAGGTATTTGTCCAAAGTATACTTGGCAAAGGGACACTTCCCCCTTGGGATGAGATGTGGGCGGCTCTTCGCCAAGAAGAGATCAGACGACAGACAAAGGTGGGAAGCAGCAGTAAGGGGATCAGAGTCAAAAAGGAAGAGGAGGAAGATGTTGCCCTAGCATCTGAGGGAAAGCAAGAAAAGCGAAAGAAGAAGGATCTCTCCAAGATCAAGTGCTTCCACTTGTGGGGAGCTCGGTCATTATGCGACCCAATGTCCAAGGAAGAAGAGTAAGGGAAAATCTTCCGAGATTAAGGCAGCGCCAACAAGGGCAGAGAAGGAAGTGGAGATAGACGATAACTGTGCCATGAGCGCACACACACCACTTGAGCGGAAATGGGGAGACATCGAGCTGTAGTCAGGAGGACTGCAGGCGATGAGGGGCAGGATCCTTGAGGTACCCAGCCTCTTGGATTAGACCTTGCTACGGGAGCCCCGAAGAGGAGTAGCAGGACTGGCTGATGTCGGTAGAGACGGATGCGAATGGAGCACCTGAGAGAGCTACAGTGCAGAAATCCCGAGACAGCGCGAGGCTAGCAGGCTACAGCAGTGCGAGAGGCATAGGAGTGTTGCACCAGTGCAGGATGGCACAAAGAGGGGTGCAACGGTGTCAGATGCAGGAGGTTGTTGCGGCAACGCAGAGGTCAGAGAGGGAGCACTTGTCAACAACAGAGGGAGCTTCAGCATCAGGAGGGTCTCTAGCCCAACAGAGAGGTCAGAGTTGGGAGATCAGTTACTTACTTCTCAGTAACTGAGTTGCAGTGCAGCAGTGGGCAGCACGATGCAGCATGATGAGAGGAGTTGCAGTGTGGATGCAGTGTTGGGAGAAAGGACCAGCAGCGGCACGGATGCAGAGGGAGTTGCAATACGGATGCAGCAGTGGCAGTGGTAGGGCCATGGGTAGCAGTACAGGATGCAGCAGTGCAGAGGATGGCGGGCAGCATACCTAACATCAACACAGGGACCGATGCCGGATGATCAGAGTAATGCTCAGTGAGGAGTATTACTAGAGCACAGTCCTCACTAAGAGGGAGTGTTGATTTGTGGTAGCATCGAATGTGCTCTAGTCACGAAATTTGGTGGAGAAGTTGGGGCACATGAGATCTCCAATACCCAGAAAGGGTTGGGCAGATTCTAAACAGTTTAGGAGATATTAAAATAATTAATATTTTTAATGGAGTCCCCAAGTCTAAACTTAGGGAAATTAAAATATTAATGTGGATTAATATAAAACTGTGTTAGAATGGTCCAAAAGACATGGATCAAGCCAGATCTAATCTTAGTCGTTGATTAGAGACTTAATCTCGGCCGTTGATATGTCAACAAGAAAAGTATAAGAGGAGGTTTGAGGGTTAGTTGGAGAGTACACTAGATGATCAGTCATTCTATGCTCTAGAGCGGGGTTTGCTAAGAGAGATAGAATCAATGATCGGAGTTGCAGTTGAGGGACAGTGAATACAGAGAGACAAAGAAGCAGAGATAGCGCTGAGACATCAGCGGAGGAGCCAGAGAGAGCGACGCAGTAGCAGCCAGGGCTCACGCAAGGTCACGCAGAGGCAGCAAGGAGCTGCGCAGTGCTTTAGAGAGGCCAGCGTTGCTGATGCAGAGGGCCAGAAGGCTGATGCAGGGCCTCCTAACGCTGACATAGGCCCATTAAGGGTAACGCATGGCTAGCGCTGGGCAGAGAGAGGCTGACGTAGTCTAGAAAGGCAGACGTTGGGGTTTTTGGGGCAGATTGGAGCTGAGGAACTGCCAGAGGGATTATCCGGGATTTCAGCTAAGATATTTGTCTCAGACTGAGAGGTACTACTACCAAGGGCATTCTTTGTTGGGTAAGCTGGATTTGGCACACAGATTATACTATGAAATTGCTTAATAAGAAAACGCTCAGATAGCTGCACCGGTTTTCCCGCATTGGGTTTTTCCGGGGACATTGGTCCAAAAATAACGGTGTCATTTTGTGTGCTTGTTTCTGTTTCCTTTAGTTGATGATCTGTAATATGTTGAGCATGCACTAGTGTTTATTTTTAGTATTTACATTGTAAATAACTTGTTAAGTAACGAAACAAGTAGGTAGGAATAAATCGGTAAAGTGCATGGAGGGTTTCTAACTGGTAGACTTAGAAACTTCAACAATTTCCGGACATGAATCCGGAAAAAGTCACCCGCGCAGCATTAAAAAGGCGATTTGTTGTTGTTTTGTTTCACTTTCACTTCTCTATTTTCCTGTGGGTTTGTTGTGATGGGTTTGGAGCTATGTTGCGGGGGAGCGCCCCCCCCCCCCCCCCTTGATCCCGCTCTCAATCCGCGCTCTAGACAGGAGCGACTCGGGAGCGGGTCGGGAGTGCGCTACCGAAATGGGAGAAATTTTGGGAGCGTTTTGCCTTTTTTGCAAATTTTTTTTTGTATTAATGTTTGAAATGCAATTTTTTTTGAAAGAAGCAAATAATTTTTGAGTGGGACAGCTTAATGATCAAGTCTAGGCCTTAGTATTGATATGCTATTCATGGTAATGTTAAATTCTTAAAGTAAAAGTGACATTCTCCTTAATATTCATTTTCATCCTTTTACTTAAATTTTTAACATTACCATGAAATGACTCAGGATGTTTGAGAGTGGTTTCAGCCTCATTGGATTTCATATGGAGAAAGTAGAATTTTAGATTTCATTCAAAATCCAGCAGACTTATCAGTTTTTCAGAATTGCAGGATTGGGGGATTGCAATGTTTTCATTGACTTTTGTCATGTATTAGGGTATGGAACTCGTATTTAATCAAGAACACCAATCCCTCTATGTACCTTTGATGTTAGTGACATTGTTTGTCGAACTCCTCTATCATGACCCTCCTAAAAATGTACGCATCACCCAAACAAAATCTTGACTTGACATGCTATGCTTGTTCTATCTTATGTTAATGCTTAGAGGATGATATTAATGACAAAGATCCCTACAGATACAGAGGTAATGACAAAGATACCTCTAGATATTAATGCTTAGAGGGTGATATTAATGACAAAGATCCTAATTTTCCAACAAGACTAAAAAATTAGACATTTCTCGTGGTGGCAAGAGGCCCAAGCATAAGAAATAGATAATAGATTTACTTCTCTTTTTTAGTTTCTAGTAGCTTTTATAACTATTGACTCTTTCATATTTATTATGATATTTTTTTAAACAATATATGACAATTTAAGTTTGAAGTTGGCAATTATAACTCATTAGTAATGAATTATGATATGATGCTTCATGAAAGTTGAAAGTTGTTTCATTTCATTTCATTTTATAACATTTCATTTCATGTTAGATATTATTTGTTGTAATGGTTACACTTAGCTTACAAGTACAACTTTGGTGATCAATGATGATAAATGTTATATATTGAATTTTGAAGGCTTGAAACTTTAAGATTGATGAATCATAAGACTCAATATGTTGTATGTTACTATGTTACTAACTTGTGGATGTGGTTGATGAAGATTATAACTTCTAGATGATTGTTGTTGTATGGTTCAATCTATGTTTTTTTATGTTTTTTATATCTAATTCATCATTCTACATGTTTTTGTTGACATATATGTATCAAAAATTAAAAAATATGAAAAATATATATATTTTTAAAAAATCGCTCCCGGATTCGCTCCCAAACCGGGAGCTTCTGAAAATGGTCGCTCCCGCTCCCGTTTTCGCTCCCACTCCCCGCTACCGCTCCCGCTCCCAAGTAACATTGGTTTGGAGCAAGGAGCAAAGGGTGTGGGAGCATTTTCAAGGAGATTCAAATAACAGGTAAGTGCATTTCCTCTCTATTTTTTTTGCATTTTTATTACAGCAGTTTGCATATGCATTTCTTTTACAAATTTGTGCATTTTTAGTTTTTTTTTTTTACAGTATTCATGGCTCAATCAAGGGCAGTCGGGAAGAGGCAAAAGGAAGGGGAAGAATGTCCCCATTGAACATGGCCCTCCTCCCCCAATTTCATCAGAGTTTGTCGCAACTTGCAAGTATTCCCTCTATTACAAGTAATGTTGAGGGAAGACTTCCTCCTGAATATGACATTGAGAAAAATCCCTTGTGGAAATATGTCACAAGAGAGCAAGGGCCAAGCAGCAAGGTGAAGGGAGGAGGCAATGTGAATTGGAGATGAAACTTTTGCCACAATACTTTCACGAGCACATATTTATGTGCGAAAAGCCATTTGTTGGCTTTATCAGGTTGTGGAGTTGGATCTTGTACAAAAGTGGCTTTACAAAAAAGGAAAGAAATGGAAAAAGAATCCAATGTTGGTATGGAAAATGTGGCTACAAAATTAAAAAAAAAACCAAGAATGATGACCCCCTTCCATTTTTTAGGAAAGGCAACAAGAAATTCCCATTTGAGAGTTTTAGTGGGGGACAAGCAGCAAAAAGAAAGACAATTTCACTTGGTCCAATGGACAAGATTTTTTAAAAGGAGAAACGGGAAGAGCTTGATCTCACCATTGCCTTTTTTTCTATCAAAACTTCATATCCTTTAATGTTGCACGCTCACCTATATTTATTGAGATGTGCGGAGCTCTAACTCAAGGGGCTCCATCAGGGTATGTACCTCCTGGTTCAGAGAAGCTTAGAACCACATTGTTGACGAAGGCAAAAAAAGAGGTGCAAAAAATGCTTGAGCCTATTAAAGCATCATGGCCAATATCTGGAGTTAGGATTGTTTCTGATAGATGGACAGATCCAGCGTGCCACCCACTCATCAAATTCATGGTGTCTTCCTTGAACGGTCCAGTTTTCTTGAAAGCAGTGGATACACTTGGAAAATACAAGAATGCACAATATATGGGTGAGTTTATTAAAGTTATTGAAGATGTAGGTGTTGATTCTTGTGTGCAAATCATTACAAATAATGCACCTGTTTGCAAGTTTGTTGACATGATTGTGGAAGCTAAATATCCACAAGTGTTTTGGACACCTTGCATTCTTCATTCATTGAACTTAGCACTGAAATCCATTGCTTCTAATGTGATTTGGATTGGTAACATTATTGAGGATGCACGGCATATCCGTAACTTTGTACAAAATCATACAAATTCCCTCACTATCTACAAGGAGTACAACAATCTATCATTGTTGAAGATTGCAGATACATGGTTTGCCTCTTCATTCATCATGTTGAAGAGGTTGAGGGAGGTCAAGACTGCTCTTGGGGCCATGGTTATTTCAAAGTTTTGGTCTTTTTGGAGAAAGACAAATCAAGTAGCCTCTAAAAGAGTGAAGGACACAGTGCTAGATGATGCTTGGTGGGAGAGGGTAGATCTACTTGTTCAGATCATGGACCCTATCAGTTCTCTGCTTCGATTTGCAGATACAGACCAACCCATCCTAGGAGAGGTTTATGAGGGATGAGATTCCATGATTGACTCTGTGAGGAGCATTATTTTACAGAGCAAGTGCCCCGAGTATGAGACATCACCAAAGGCCTTCTTCGTCACTATACAAGATATTATTTTCAGCAGATGGGACAAGAATTGCACACCTTTACATTTTTTGGCTCACTCATTGAACCCAAAATACTATAGCTATGAGTGGCTGAATGGTGGACCTTCCTGCAAATTCCCTCCTCACATGGATGGTGAAATCTTACAGGGAAGGAAAGATGCATTTAGGCGGGTTTTTTAGGATAGAGCATTGCTCGATGAGGTGGAGGATGCCTTTGTAGAGTTTTCCACTGGCAGTGGTTGATTTGCAAGATATGATCTGATTAGAGACAGGGGGGCTAAGAAGCCCTATTCTTTGTGGGCAAATCATGGGGCAACAAGCCCTCCTCTACAGCAATTAGCCATGAGGCTCCTCTCTCGGGTGACTTCATCCTCTTGTTGTGAGAGGAATTGGAGCACATATGGGAATTTGTAGTGTTAAGAAGAGCAGGCTTGAGTAGTCCAAAGCAAAGACAATGGTGTATGTGCACACCAACCTTCGTCTTATTTACAAGCAGAGGGAAGAGTGGTTGAAGGGAAAAACAAAGATGTGGGATGTCTTTCCTGATGATATGGGTCTAGACAGTAGTGTTGAGTTGGCATTGGCCAACATGGATCTCAATGATCTAGTGCTAGAGCCTGTCAGATTTGATGATGGTGATACTATAGAGGGGTCATCCTCCACACCAGCTAATGTAGAGATGACTTTGGCTACAGGGGAGGAGGATACAGCAGAGGAGAGCAGTGGTGACCATGATGATGAGGACAGTGATGCTGATTTTGATGATGACTCATGAGTCATGAGCTACCTATTGCCTTGAGGCTTGTATACTTGTAGTTGTTTTGTATTTTCTATTTCTATTTGCCATTGGCATTGCACTACCTATGTAACACATTTTGATTTTGATGACTTAATGAGAAAACTACAGTTGTCAGTATCTTTATCTTACTATCTTGTCTTTCTCCTATTGGATCATTGATGAATTGAATATGTATTATGAATTCAAAATTTATGATTTATCATTTATGTGACATGTCACAAATTACAATTGTATTTGAATTTTGTATGTACTATGCATAATGTTACTTTGTAAACAGTAAAACTTACATCTAGATGAAGATCTATGTTTGAAATCAATGAATTTGTATCATGAATGAGAATTTGTGTAAGAAATATCTAATTTTTAATATATATATATATATATATATATATATATATATAATGTATCCGAACGTGCCCTATTCCGAGGGGTCAACGTGTCTGTATTCGACACTTTATCCCCGTATCCATCGAATCCCGAATCCATGTGTCAGGTGACTTAGGTGCCTTGAGGGTCTAAGCCAAATGTGTATTCTCCCTTTGAGGGTTGTAAATGTAAAATCTTATGTATTAGAAGGTGGAAAATAATTAAATCCCCTCGTGTAAATTAATTCATTTTTCTGGCAAAATTAAATTAAATTCTAAGCCAAAATTTAATTAATTAGAGTCAAAATTAAATTTTCTTAGGAAAAATAATTCTCCAGGTGGAAAAATTCGTGGGTCCTAAACGAATCAATTTTCGAAGGTCCTCCACCAAGAGAATATTGTATATTTCAAGAAAATTTGGACCCTTGGACTTTAATGGTTAAGTCAAAGTCAATTTTTTGAGGAAATTAGCTCAAAATAATTAATTTTGAGCTAATAAAAATAGAATTGAATGATAAATTCGAAAATTACTCAAAAATAAAAAAAATCAGGGGCCAAGATTAAAAGATCTTGAATTGTTTATCAACGATCAAGATTATTTTGACAAGAATCAAAGAAACTAGACATTATTTTTCCACTTGGAAAATAAATCTATAAATTGGAGAGTCATTTGAGTCTCTAGCATTTTGATCTCTGGCTAGAAAATTTCTGTTGAAGCAAATTTGTAACCATTGTCCCACTGGGAACTATTTTTTCAATCATAATAAAGACTTTGGGGTGTAATTCAAGATGTTCTTTCTTATTGATTTGTGGTATGTTTGGACTATAGACATCTCTATGTTGTGCTGAATATTGGTAAAATTTGTTTTTCATTAAACGAAGATAGAACCATACTATTGATAGTTTTGGGCTAATCTTAGGTGGTTTGATTCCCCATGTGATCTAACAAATTATTTTGAGATAAATTCATGGTGCTCACAAGTACTTCAGTCATTGGCCTCCAAGTTCACAAACTTGGGCAAGAATCATTGTTGCTTAGATTCTGAATATTTATATGGTGGATTAAATCTTTGGTAAGGCTATAGTATAAATTGGAGTTTCTAAAGTATTTTTAGTCATTCTTCAAAGGAAAAAACTTCATAAAAATATTTTTCTTGAAAATTTAAATTTTTTAAAACCCTTGTATATTTGTAGATCTTGTGAATAATTTTGTAGATCTAACTTGTAAATTATTTTTTCTAACTTGGGTTTTGGGGATTTTTTGTATTTTTGTATATATTTGGGGTTTTGAATTTTTGTACAGTATTTGAGGTTTTGAAATTTTGAAATCTAAATTTTTTATATTGGTTATTTAGGTTTCTATTCTAAATTTGTTTCAAGATTGAGGAAAAAATTGACATTGGAGACCTCAGAAACCCTAGACGACTAGGGTTTCAGCGATTTTTGTAGGTTGCTTATTTTCAAATCAGGGAAAAAACTCATTTTCTAAAGGACCTAGCACTTACACAACTTAAAAGGCTAGTGTTTGGGATTTATTTTGCAAGCATTAAAAAGGCCATAAGCCCTACAAGGGCTAGATCCCATTGCAAACAAGGGTTTCTTCAAAGGAGGATTGGCATTTTATCTCTAATAATTTGTTTTCTTGCAATTTTGGCTCAAATCTTGTGTTTTCAGGTGCCAAGTATAATGGAGAAATTTTGGCAAATTTGGGCAAGTAATCAACAAAGCCTTGGGCATAGGGTTTGACCTCTAAACTTAGTTTTATCTCTTATTATTACAACAGTCAAATCAATAACAATTAAGCCCTAAAATCACATGCTACATAGTCAAAATTATTTAAAATTGCAAAATCTTCATTTTCATAAATTGAGACCACTTGGGCATCCCAGATCTAATCTAGATCTAACTTTTATGCTTGTTGGAATCTACGGCATAACTGAAGTTTTCAAATCTGAAATTTTTGAAACATACACTTAATAAGAGTATAAAACTTGAAATTTTCAGTTTCCGGTAATTTTTTCTATTTCTAGGCAATTTTGGCATTGATTGTAATTGCATTAGCTTGTTGATCTATCAATTATTCACTGTTGTAGTAAATAGATCAGATCTGAAATTTTTTGAATCACTCTATGAAAACCCTAAAAATTGAAAAAAAAAGTCAGGTTTGGTGAATTTTACTATTTTTGGGTATAGTGGGCATTGTTTCTGACATCTCTAGCTCGCTGATTTGTGGGTCTATTTACTGCTGTAGTAACTTATTACAAGTCTGAAATATTACTGAATACATCTTTATAAAGTAAGCTAGACACATAAATTTACTTATGTTGGTCAGTGGAAAGTTTTTTACTTCATATGTTGGGAAAATTTTATAATTTTGAGTGATTTTTCCACTGCTGTCATAACATTAATAAGCACTATTTTTTTTTGAAGTACTACTACTGATTTAACTATTGATATCTAACACTTGTGTGGTTTACTTGGCACCTAAATGTTGGAATTTCTAAGTCTAGCTGTTGAAATCAATCCTGTACTTTCTGATTTATTTCTTCCTACTTGTTCTGTTCATTAACAAGTTATTTACCATGTAAATACTGAAAATAAATACAAGTACAGTCTCAACACATACAGATCATCAACTGAAGGAAAAACAAGAACACAAGTGGCATCGTTATTTTTGGACTAATGTCTCTGGAAAAACCCAATGCGGGAAAACCGGTGTAGCTATCTGAGGGTTTTATTATTAAGCAGTGTCATAATATAATCTGGGTGCCAGAAACGGCTCACCCAACAGAAAATGCCCTTGATAGGAGTACCTCTCAGTCGGAGACAGATATTAGGCCCAATCTGCCCCACGAAATCTCCTAGCATCAACCTCTAGGGTCTGCGTCAGCCTCTCTGGCCTAGCGTCAGCCTCTCCGGACTGATGTCAGCCTCTCTGGACCAGCGTCAGCCTCTCAGGGCTCTGTGTCAGCCTCTGGAGCCTCTACGTCTCCCACCCTGGCTCTCCTCAGGCTCTACGCAGCTCCTGTATGCCTCTGCGTGGCCTCTGGCTACTTCTGTGTGGCCTCTGGCTGCTTCTGCGTGGCCTCTAGCTAGCTCTGCGTCAACCCTCTCCCGGCTTCTGCGCTAATGCTCCCAGTACTATCTCTACCTCTCTGCTACTGCATTCATTGCCCCTCAGCTGCAACTCTGATCACTCCTTCGATTTCCTCAGCAACCTCTGCCCCAGAAAATCGAATTCTTGATCAACTTGGTGTGTTCTCCAAGTGACCCTCAAACCTCCTCTTATACTTTTCTCGTTGACATTTCAACGGCCGAGATTAAGTCCCTAATCAACGAGTAAGATTAGATATGGCTTGATCCATGACTTTTGGACCATTCTAACTTAGTTTTGTATTAATTCACATTAATATTTTATCTTCCCTAAGTTTAGACTTAGGGACTCCATTAAAAATATTAATTATTTTAATATCAACCAAACTCGTTAGATTCTACCCAAACCATTTCTGGGTATTGGAGATCTCATGTGCTTTAGCCTCTCCACCAATTTTCGTGGCTAGAGCACATCCGATGCTACCCCAAATCAACACTAAAGCACTCCTACATTTAAGCTCTAGATCTGATCTTGTGATGATTGGAATCTAATTGGCATCTTTGTCTTTGGTAATCACTCTAAATCTTGGCATCTAAGTTTTCATTTGGCTATCTTGAATGGTGATTAGTTTATCTTAAAGTGGTATTGAACATTGTTGAAAAATTAACAATTTACATCTTTTGAGAATTTGTTGAAGTTTTGCACTGGTGTCTCTAAAGCAATTTATCTTGTTCAAGATTGTCATCTCATCAATGTTAAGCATTCTCGCTATAAGCTAATTCACACGAAGTACTTAAGTAACATAAACAATCTTAATTCAAGATAATCTCACTCATAATCTCTTGCACAAGCATCCTAGATCTAGCTTGTATTAAAACCTACCTCCTAGCATAATCTAGGTTGATAAAAATCTAGGGCAACCCTTCTCACCTAGCTTGAGGGGCTTGGCAACTTTTCGATGGTTAACACGATGACCTTGCAATCGTCCAAGCCATAGTCTCTGCAGTGTCGAAGACATCGGGTGATAGGAGCACAACAGAAGGTATTGTTAATCAGACCCTAGCTTGCTTACTGTTGACCTCCTTCCCACAACCTACTTTGGAGCCTAGCTTCAAAATAGTTAAGGGAAGACCATACTTAGACTAGGCATATAATTAAAATAAACCAAGATCACTGCATCTCACATAGATCCTAGGACTTGCACATTTGGTCACTTGGTTTCAAATTACCATAAGCAATAATTGTGACTCCATTAAGGCAATGGTCTCATACTTAAAATCTAATCTAATCATTAATCTTGCTAAATTTAACCAAGTAACTAGGTCACTCATCTGTGTCTCCCAAACAAGTTGGTTTCCAACTTGTTTTTCTTCACCTCATTCCATAGGGACTATCCCTCATAGCCTGTTGTTGGGAGACAGCTAGAACGGAGTGGGCGGGAATCGGAGCGACACCCCCCACCCTGAGCAGTTGTCGCGGTGCCTATACAATCTGAGCGACAACAGGGGTCACTAAGGGATTTTGCCCAATTTTGATAATATTAAAAAGGGGAAATATTATTGGAGAAAGGTGGCTAGTGTTATTTTATTGGACAATCGTGGCATATATTATTTGATTGGAAAATTGCGACAAATTATTATTTTATTAAAATGGCGGCAAAAGTCACTTAGTGGAAAATGGCCCCCACCAATAAAATAATATTAAAAAGGAGTATAGAAGCATGGGGAGAAATTATAAGAGGATGGACTCATTTGTGGATCATCTTTTGGCTATTACACTTCACATTTCATCTTCTCTTGGGGTTGTTTACCATAAGTGTAGTATTGTTGTTTAGCATAGGGATTTTAGGCGAAATCTCACCCTTATTTTGGAGAACTTCGAGTGTCTCCCTAGTGAGGAATTTTGGGAGTCCAATTTAGGGCTCTCCTGGAGCTACATTGCGGGAGTTTACCCAGTTCTGTGCACTTCCTGGGAGCAAAGGCAATTTGTGGAGCATCGATTACATCAACTGGAGTGGGTTGGGAGATCTGCTTTGCAGAGCGATTTCCTACCATGAGACCAAGTTTTGATTATTTTGGTAGGGCTAGAGTTGAGAGGATATTGAGAGCTGAATTTTCCTTTACTTGGCAATGCACAAAGCTCACTGGGAAAAGCCTCCACAGGGGTTAGAGGAAGAGGAGATTTGAGGAGTTTGGAGCAGAAAAGGTTGGGTTGTCAGAGGATATTTTTACAGGGAATTTAGGAGGCATTTTGGTGGAGCATTTGGAGGGTTTGTCAGCAACTTTTCTTGCAGCAATTCGTAAAACAATCCAAATGGGGAAACTCACACTTCTTGGGGAAATTTCAAGCACCCAGAATAAGTTGAATTCCCTTTTGGGCTTTTGTGGGTTTTGTGTGAGGAGCCCAGAGCTAGTTTTTCATAATTTTTTAGCAGGATACAAGGAAAATTTCCGATAATGCGTATAGCCAGCTAGATATCCACTTGCACCCCCTTTAGAGAGCTTCTTCATCGTCTAGATTTAGTCCAAACCATTTCTTGGTTTTTATGGGGTTTGTGAGAGATGTCCAAGGCTAAAATTTCAGAGCAGTACGAGGAGAATTCAGCCCTAAGATCAACGCTCTACACACTTACACACTTGGGTTTAGAATATCTTTTTTGAGTTTTGATCATCTTGTATAGCAAGCCTGGGTTCTACCATTTCAACTCATTTTATGTAACAGTTCTCATTCTATTAATAAAATGGCTTAGAATGTTTTGCTAGTGTCTATTGTGTTTTGAATTGGGTTATGCTCCCTCGTCTATTTTTTTGTTTCTTATACATTGTTTTGGTATTACTATTAATTTTTCCATTAGGAATGTTACAGTGGTATCAAAGCATGTTCTTGGCCAGTTGTGGGCACAGGAGCAAGTGATGCCACCCAATAAGTTGGAGTAGTATTTCACGGAGGTAGAGGCCAAGGCAAGAGAGGTCGAGGTAGAGGAGAGAGTTCTAACCCCTTTTCGGATATTGAGCTTAGGTATGCTGAGCTTGAAGGTTGGGACAAAGAACACTCGGAGAACCAAGAGAACAATGGTCATCCTGAGTGGGGTGGAAATGGGCAGGCTCTAGAGGAGTTGGTGAGGCAAAATAGAGTCATGATGGACATGCTAGCGTAGTTGGTGGGGGTGCAATTACAAAACCATCAAGGTCAAGTCAACAATAGTTGGTTTCCAGACAAGAGAGGGAAGCCACACACATGTACACACAAACTAGCAAAACTACGAGAATTTCTAAATCTACACATCAGAAATCCTACTGCAATCACTAGTTTATCATCTCCTACTTGTTCTTTACATTCAACAAGTTATTTAATTATTTAAATAGCGATGAAAACACTATTGCAGACTACACATACATACAGATCATGAACTGAAAATAGAACGAGACAAATACACAAGGGACACCGTTATTTTTGGACAAACGTCCTCGGAAAAACCCAATGCGGGGAAAACGGGTGAAGCAACTCTGAGGGTTTTATTATTAAGCAGTAGTTCTGAATACACTCTGGATGCCCTCTTGGCTATCCAGTTACAGAGATAAAAATATACTAGCAGAAGCCTAAGTGAGATTACATCACTTCACCCAGCAAAAATCTCTTCATTTTGGCAACTACATTGATCGGCCCCAGCTACAACTGTGCTGCCCCTACGTAGTAGATGCGTGGGCCTACGTGGAGCATGCTGTGACATTGCATCAGCACTGCGTTGCCTCCTCTGCTTCTTGAAGCTTTGACGTTAGCCTTTCCGGCTAATTCTGCTGCTCCCTAAGATGAATTCAGATTTCCATTTGAGGGTGGATCTTCCCTTTCACTAGAAATGTGTGGGCCCTTCCTGGCCTAGCGTCAGCCTCACAGGGTCTGCACTGCCTCGTCTGTCGTCTCTATGCCTCTCCCTATTGTGTATTCGAGGTTCCGGAGAAGATCCTTCGACCTCAACTATCCCTACCCCTCTGCTGCAACAGATCACTTGTTCTATTTTCTCAGCAAACCTCGCCCCGGAAAAATTGAACTCTTTGATCTCTCAAGTGTATCTCCAACTAACCCTCAGGCCTCCTCTTATACTTTTCCTGTTGATGAATCAACGATCGAGATTAAGTCCCTAATCAATGGCTAAGATTAAATTAGACTTGATCCTCGTCACTTAGAAGTTTCTCACCCATATTCTTATTAATACTGATTAATATTTTTATTTTCATAAGTTTAGACTTAGGAACACATTAAAAATATTAATTATTTTAATAACTCCTCATCCGGGTGGAATTTCTCCAAACATTTCTGAGTCTTGGAAATCTCATGTGTTCTAACCCCTCCACAAAACTTCAAAGCTAGAGCACACATTTGATGCTACCCAAAATCAACAAGAACAACACCCTTGCGTATGGCCAGCCTAGTTGCGCCACCATGCCTCAGTTTCTGGATGAACCTAAGAGGGAGAGAGATTCGGATACCTTTGCAGATTTGTATAGTCATCGCCTTATCCTCCACAGCAACGATACACAGGGTTATATATATGCATTGGTTTTAGGGCCTGTTACCCACCATTTTGTGGGTGATATCCCTAGGAGAAAAAAAATCTCCAAAATGATCCTCAGCTGACAGCTAGCAGCCCCTTGCAGCCACCAACTAGCTCGTTGTAACCTGTGAAAATTCCTAGATCTGACAATCTCAGGAATCCTACTGCAACCATGTAAAGACTGTACAGCCATTGTAAAAGCAGTAAAGGGTTTCTTAAAAAAACATCATGAGCCTGTGATAAAATTTCCTGAAATTTTATAAATTTAACTAACAGAATTGATGAGAGTACCTACCTGTATTCCTGTGGTTGATGATGCCTCAAGCTGCTCTTGCTTCGGTTACCAAAAGACCGAAACCACCCAGCCAAACTGAGCAGAACCTCGCTACTCAGTCCAGTAAGCTTCTCAGTTGAAGCAGATTGTTCCCCTGTGCCCAGAAACCTCAGAACAAGCAAGGCTCAATTGTTCGATAAACTCTGTGTACAAATTTTTCTCCTCTTTCTTCCCCCTTTCAAACTTGTTCCCTACTCCCTATATGTTGTTTCTTGGCGGTGGTCGCTCCCTCCACCTGCAACCCACTGCTTCTTCTTGTGGTGACACCCTTTCCATGTCACGTGATATATATATTTCTTTTAAAGGTATATTAATTTTTGGTTTAATATCCTTTTTGTTTGTTTTTAATATAAAGGTTTAGGTTCATATTAAATACTTTATCTTTAATTTATTTTTATTATTTTATTAATTTATTAATATTCTAAGATATATAATTATATAACCATCTTTTAAGATTAGCTTAATTTTTAAACATCGATTTTATAATTATTTTTACATTATACATTTTAAATTTATATCAGTGGTATTTGCCCATTAATCATGACGCATTAAATAATATGGATGTTGATGGGTGAATATAACTTCTATTTGAAGGAGTGTCATGATATTTAATATTTATAGTTAATTTAGTATATACATACTAGTGCGGTGGATGCAATACATGCATACGTAGCTATCATATGCATGCATCGTATGCATGCTAATATTCTTGTGTTCTCTATATTATAGATAGGTCGTTACAAACCAATTGAATCTACTTCACCTAGATTGTAAATTGCATTACAAGCTTATTTCAGATTTCTTCTTGAAACATTTAAGTAAATTACTGAAGCATCCTACACCAAATTAAATATGATTCTGAAACATAGAAACTGAGCAAGGAAAATAGAAACACATAGGACACCGTTATTTTTGGACAAATGTCCCCGGAAAAACCCAATATGGGAAAACTGATGCGGCAGATCTGAGGGTTTACTATTATTAAGCAATAGAAAATTATGAATACATCTCTGAATACCTCTTCGGTTATTCAATTACAGAGAGAAATACTGGCAGAAAGATTTGTGAGATTACCTCACACAATCACTGAGGAAATCCCGGCTGATCCGGATTCTAGATGAAGTGATTCTGGCAGGCCCTCCGCTACCTCTGCGCAATCCTCAAGCAGTCCCTGCGTCAACCTCTCTAGGCACTGCGTCACCCAGTTTGTTGATCGATTTGCTGCCAGGGGTCTGTTCTCTCAGCCTTCTGGTCTCACACCCCGGCTCTCGGCTTCTGAAACAAACTCTCCCCATCAAAATCTTGGACTCTCTCTCACCCTCTACGCTGCCTCTGCGTGGCCCTATGTCAGCCTCTGCGTCTAGGCTACTGGATCACTCTCTGCCTCTCTCTGCTAATGATTCTCCGGCTGAGAAAATCTCCCTCTGGATGTTATCCCTGCCCCTCAACTGCAAAAAATCTCCTCGATCAAAACTTCCTCCTAAGAACTTCTCACTTCATAAATTCGATCTCTTGATCTCTCAGTGTGTTTTCCAAATAATCCTCAAGCTCCTTCTTATATCTTCCTGTTGGACAACCAACAACGTAGATTAAATCTTAATCAAAGTCTCAGATCGTTTTGGCTTGATCCATGTATTTTTCTAGAAGTTTCACCCATGATGAGATTAATACCCATTAATATTTTAATTTTCCTATGTTTAGAATTAGGAACCCCATTAAAAATATTAATTATTTTAATAAAATCA
Organism: Pinus tabuliformis; assembly: GCA_031772625.1. Classification (NCBI taxonomy): domain Eukaryota; kingdom Viridiplantae; phylum Streptophyta; class Pinopsida; order Pinales; family Pinaceae; genus Pinus; species Pinus tabuliformis. The sequence continues at coordinate 40,731,826 of CM062810.1, read as the reverse complement.
CTTTTGGGTGGAATTTCCCAAAACGCTTTCTAGTTTCTTTGGAATACATGTGCCCAAGCCTCCCTACAAAATTTGAGGCTTAGAGCACATCTAATGCTACAAATCAACACTCCCTCTTAGCAAGGAATGTGCTCTAGCAATATACTGTTGTTGCATACTGCTCTGACTCTGAAGCATCGTCCTCTGCGCTATTGATGTCTGACATGCTGTCCACCAACTACTGTGTTGTTGTTGCTACTGTATTGTTGCCTTTGACACTGCCACTGCCAATGCTACATCTGTACTGCAGCTCCCTCTCAAATGTTGCATTTTCTATGCTGCTAGCACTGCCACTACTAACATTGCATCCATACTGCAACTCAGTTGCTGAGAGAAGCAACTGAAAACACCCAAAACTGGACAAGTATCCAGTGGATACACCTCGGTGCTAAAATCCTAACTGTTGCTAGTCCCACGTTGTCTTCTAAAGCTCTGCATTGTGCCTCCATGCACTGCTGCCTCTCTGCTCTGCACTGATCACGTTTTGGCGCTACTAACTACTGCATCTGTCGACTCAACACTCCATGGCACCAACTGAAAACTCCTCCATCCTGCTACTACTGATCATGGACTCCCGTAGCAAGGTGATGATACAAGAGGTGGGCTCCTCAAGGATCCTGCCCATCTGTAGCTCTATCGAATTACAGTTCTAAATCAGCCTACCTCCCTCCTCGAGGTATCTTGGTTGTCATAGCGAACTCCTCCTCCTTTTCAATCTTTGCGGCTGCAACCTTAGGATCATGCTTCTCATCCTTGTCCTTTTTCTTCAAAGTACATTGGGATGCATAGTGGCCCATCTCGCCACATCTGAAACACTTCACCTTGGAGACGTCCTTCTTTTGCCTCTGTTGCCCCTGTTATCCCTTTGATGCAAGGGCTACATTATCCTACTCCTCTACCTTGGGCTTCGAACCACTGTTGTTGTTGCTTCCGTAAAGTTTGACCTTGACCAAGTCTCTCCTCAGCTCTTCTTGTTTCAAAGCTGCCCACATCTCGCCCCGATCTCGCAATGCTTCTCTGCCCAGGATACTCTGGACAAAGACTTTCCATTCATCCGAGATGGAATTTAGAGCCAGTCTCACTAACTCCGAATCCTAAGGTGTGTGACCCACAACTGACAACTCATCACGAGTCTCCTTCAGCTTTGTGAGGAATGGATCCACACGTTCTCCCTTCTGCATCTACGCAGATCTCAACTTTTGTTCTAAGTACATCTTCCGCTGCTCGGAAAATCCTTGATACAATGTGGCCAAGGCATCCCACATCTCCTTAGTAGTCCCTCTGCTAGCAACGTGACACACCACGTGATCCTTGACTTCATCCAGGATCATCCTCTTCGCCTTAGCCATCTCAGCTCTATACTTCTTCAGCAGATCTATATCCGCAGGGACAACTACCACACTATCAACATATGTCTTGCTCATCTAGAAGAAAAGACATTCTAATCTTCCAAATGACGTAGTTGGAAGCTCCGCCCAACCTGTCTTGATCCCTCAAGCCATTGGTTGCCATATCCTCTGAAAAATGTCAAACAATTCCCTCTTTCTCCCTACTGCGTAGCTCCTAGGCTGGCTTACGCACTCCCTGATGGAGTTGGTAGGTTGTTGCTCCTCTGCTGCCCAGTAACTGAGAAATACTGATTTCCTCCGCAAGAAATCACTGAGGAAGTATTCTCTCACTATGCGATTTGCTTCCTTCCGACAGCTTTTATGCCCAACACTCAGCTTGTAGAAAACTACGGCCCTCTAGCTCTGCGTTGAGGCTCTGCATGGCTCCTTCTGCCTCGGCAAATTCTCGATCCGACAGTCTTACCTCTTTGTCAGCTCACTCAGAGAGAGATACCCACGAAAATATAGCCCTCCTGGCTAGAACTGCACAATCCCTCAAGGGATTCGAACTGTTGCTTGCTGTAGCAAGTTGGCCCTTGCTTCAGTGCTAGATCTTCTCTTCTTGTTTCACATCAATTTGGCTCTGATACCATGTGAAAATTCCTAGATCTAACAATCTCAGGAATCCTACTGCAACCAACTGAATCTACGTCACCTAGATTGTAAATTACATTATAAGCTTATTTCATATTTCTTCTTGAAACATCGAAGTAAATTACTGAAGCAGCCTACACCAAATTAACAATGACTATGAAATATAGAAACTAATCAAGGAAAATAGAAACACATAGGACACCGTTATTTTTGGACAAATGTCCCCGGAAAAAACCAACGCGAGAAAACCAATGCAACAGATCTTAGGGTTTATTATTATTAAGCAGTAGCAAATTCTGAATACATCTTTGAATACCTCTCCAGTTATTTAATTACAGAGAGAAATATTGGCATAATCAAGGCTGGGGCACCTCATGTACCACGATTGCTCCCTCTTATACATTATATACCCAAGTGTGGGCTTTGCTTTTACTAGCTACCCTTGTACCCCAGCATGTGGCCCAGAGCTTCCCCTTTCACTCCCTACTCCATTCATCTCTTTAGCATATGCGACCACCCTTTAAAGGATGTACCTTGGACATACTATCCCTTTAAAAGTAGAAACCACCTAATAGAATACGTGGTTAACCCAATTTGTAGTGTAGATACATTACCACATGACAAAACCCAATATGGAAGGACATGCCATTATGAAGTGCCCACCTATTGTCCATGGTTTGTAAGCTCTTTTACTTGATTTCCTTTGATGACTTGTTGCACTGAAAGGCTATGGGATGCATTGGATCTTATGCAGGATTGCAGATGATCTCCATTTTGGGTTTGGTCTCCACATATGGGGTCCTAACCCTCCAGAGAGCTACATTGGCAGATGTAGGGTGTGTGTTAAGAGCCATGGAACTCCATAGCAGTAGACAACACTCCATGGATCCCCAAAGATGTTCAGAGATTGCTTGAGATTCACCTATTTGACAAAGAAGATGCACTTGGTCCACCATGCCCAGTGGACCCCATAGTTGTACCATGCACTTGGCAGATGGCCTAGAACTTGTATGTTGATGTGGCATCACTTACACCATCATCTGAGCCCCTTATAGATGGTATATAGGCATCTTCGATCTACTTGGAGACCAATGAGGTTACTTGTGTCCCTCACACCCATTGGGAGCACCATAGGTGTATTATATGGAGAACAAGGGGCCAACGCCTCATCCACTACTTTTGGGAGTCCTATTCATCATTGTAGCACTTATAGACTTCATCAGGCTTCTTAGAAGGCCCAATGACATGTATTGTTGATCATTCGACCTCTTGAGAGGCTTATTCTTTTGTTTATGAACTAGTTTGGTGGGCTTGTCACCAAAAGTTAGTTATTTTGCACATTATTTGATTTTAGGGGCTAATGTAAGCCCAAATAGCTAAATCAAACTCATTAGAAGTGTATAAATTGAAGTAATGAGGATTCATTTTAGTATCATCACTTGGTTGGACTTGTATCTCTTGTGAGAACTTCACTATCCTTCTTGGAGGACGAAATTTTGGAGCATGGAATGAATTTTGATGTTTGGATATTTTTCTCGTCTTGGAGCTTCTTGATTGGAAAAATTTTGATGGTTGGATATACTCTAATACATGTAAGTGCAATTTTAATGTTGGTATTTCGCTATACTAGTGCTAATTTGTTGCATCCATTATTGCGAAGTTGTGGGAATTTTGTTTCTAGATAGTTGTATGGGCCATGTATGATGAGTGAATGTTCCTAGAGACGTTTCGTTGTTGAAATTGATCTTGATAAGCCATCTATTTTGCAAAATGAAGTATAAAATCTTTGAAGTTGCCCTCCTTTGCCCTAGAGCTAAGTGAAGCTGCATTTAAGCCCTCCTTGACTAAGAAAATTCAATCCGAATTCATAATCATTCTTGGCTCCAATATCCCCAAAGGATTAGGCACTGTTCTACCATAGGTGAACACCCTAAAATCTATTTTTCTTCACCTTCTCCTTTCCTTTCTAGGTCTAGCCCCATAGGTCACCTAGGGCATCAAATATCTCACAATCTAGGCATCCAAATACTTCGATTTTTGGTCCACACCTGCGCTAGTGTGTCCTCAAGAAGCCCTCCAATTTTCATGAAATTCTAACAGTGGGATCTTGAGATATCGCAAGCCCTAGCTCGAAGACCATTTCTTGCCCTTGGTTTCCCTTATGCTAGAAACCCCACTAGGATCTTTGCATTGCCTTTTATTGAAGATCCTTTCTTTGATCCCCTTCCCTTCCTTGTTTAGGTCAAGCTCATCATTGGTTGCTAAACTCCCTCCTCTTGACCTAACCTGGGTCCACTTGGTCCCGTGTGGTCCCATATCTTATCAAAGTCAACTCTTCAAAAACCACCTAGGAAACCAAGTTCCACAAGGATTTTAGGGTTTAGGAAGCTTCTTTGCAAGCCACATTCCCTAAGTCAATCCCTCAAATCCCTATTCCCCTATCCTAAGGAACCTTGCACCTTGTTTAAGAAGCAAGCAAGTCCCAGTCTTGAGTCTCTCCTAGGAAAGGGTCATCGAGATCACTTCATATCCATCTTATTTAGTCTATCCTTCATAAGTGATTCTCTATATATCGGGTCTCCTCCCATCGATTAAATTATGTAAAGAGTATGAAGCTTAAGCTGTGGTGATAGTGGGCTTTAGCTTCATTGTTGCCCTTGACCTAACAAGTGCCCCTCTAAGGCCCATGCTAGTTTGAGCGGTAACAGGGCCTCAGGGGGATACTGTTGCTGGACTATACTCTTATGCTACAAGAGCTCTCTCGCCCAGACTTCAAGGTTATATATATTCTCGGTCTTGCTTCATCTCTATTATGCCCCTGCGATCTTGTTGTCTCCGTAGTGGTATATATATATATAGTTCTTGGCACAACAGTCTTATGTATCATACTGTCTTGCAAATCTATGCATGTTATGGTCTCATTCCAATTGTTGTATATATATGAGTGATCTTTCATTGCCGTATATTTATGACATTATTGGCATCTCAGTTATGGCATCTTTGACATCCATGGCATCATTGGCATCACTATCATATGTATGGCTTCTACATGTTTGATATACAGTTCCTTAGCATATATACATTGTTAAGGCATCGTATGCAGAGAAGGATTGGCAGAATCTATATGCATATCTGTCAATGAATTTGCTATCCATACAAACAGTGATCGTGCTCCATGATGACAACACCCTGTGTTATATATGATTCCTCTGTTTTACTACTTGTACAGTTCCTTTACATTACATATGACGTCATCGCAATTCATAACAGTGATGGAATTTATATAATGACAGTATGGCAAATTGGCGATGAGACTTGTTGTAATGTTCCTAAACAAGAATGTAGGTGATATACAAAGCATGCAAACAATCCAGCAATCAAAAAAACGAAATATACATTAACCACCCATGGAAACACTGGAAATAGAGAACTGCTGAGCCATTTTATTACTTCTTCAGGAGCAAATACAATAGTAAAATAGAATGGTGCACCTAGGCTTGTCTCAATGGACAAGCATGACAAAACCCAGGTAAGAAAATGCCGAACTAAAGGCTGTTACAACTGTTGCACCAAACTGAACTGCACTGCCCCAAAAAACTACTCTGTCTGCTGACTTCGAAGGGTTGAAATCACTGCTTCTCGTGCTTAGAAAATTATGAGATTTCAGCTCCTTGCTCCTTTTCCTAAACCCAGAAAAACCCACGAACGAATTGACCAAATGCTGACCCCAGAATTTTGGCCCAAATTCCCCTAAGCTCCGCTAGCTGCTGACTGAGTTGGGACCCCTATTTGACCCCTTAGATCTGCCCAGAAAATTCTATGAAATTAGGAGTGTGATCCTTGCCCAAAACTCAGAAAAACCCAAAAAGGGTTTCCCTTGGTTTCAACCTTCAAAAATTAACCTTTCATAGCTTGGCCCTTCTCCAATTTTGAATTTTGTTCTTGTGACTGATCCTGTCAATCTCTGCTCTCCCAACTCTAGCAATCCTCCTCAAATGGACCTCCAAATGATCTCCTACTTCTACCGGCCAGCTCTAGCTCTACAATTCCTCCCTCCAACTCCCACGTGAGCCTAGTGATGGCTCTTTGCGCAGGCCCCGGGTAACTATAAATCGAACTGCTGGGATGCTGGCTTTGCTGGCTCCAAAACTCACAAGAAAGGCTGGACCTTTGTTGCTCTCCCAATCCTCTAACTCTCTCGGCAAATGTTTGGTCACTGATAGCTCCAATCTCCCCCTACGTATTCTCTGGCTAGCTAGAAATACGCACTCCCAATTGTGGTTGAATAGTAGTGCTGCAACACACTCCCGTAATTCCTGAAATACTTATGGAAATGCCTCTCTAGGGCGGGCACAGATGGTCCCCCGAAGTAGAGGTTGAATATCCCGCTTGAGAGATTCGTAGCTAAACAATCGGTTGACTCAACTAAATAGTAGAGCGAACAGTCAAGAAATTTTGATTGCAAGGTGTAAGAATGGATCCAAATGAGAGCTCTTTCCTTTTATCTTTGTGGGCCTTCCTTGCCTCATGTGGACCCCTCCATTGAGCACTTTGAATTCCCTCCAACCCATTTGAATGGTCTAGTTCGAATTCCCTCGTGGGTGGCCCCCACCTTCCACTAACAACCAAATTAAGTCGAATTTCCTCCTATGTCCCTAAGTCGAAAATGTTGGGTTCTTTCCCTTAGCGAAAATTGTGCAAAAATGTGTGGAAACATCCTGTTACAAATGTGTTTGAGAAGGGACATGACAATCCTCCCTCCCAAATATTGCTTGCCCTCAACCAACCTCAAAGTTGGGTGCTCCAAAATGTGCTCACCCTCCCAGGTGGCATCCTCATTCGGCAAGCTCCTCTAATGCACCAAAAATTGTTTGTCCTCAAGCAATGCCTGAGCAAGCATCCTCTCTAACTGTTTCTCCCCACTGTCACTTCAAAATGTGCCAGGTTCCCAGATGTGCCACTGGATCGTGCCTGACCTCTGCACTGTCCTGATATGAAAGAATCCTTCAATACCAGGATCCCAGGCAATCCTGTCCAACATGAAGCTCCCCTCGCTCCACTCATTATCCTACCCAGTGCAAGTACCAGAAGCCCCCTGCTCCATCAGTGACTCACTAAAGGCCAATGAAAGATCTGTATGATCTCCCCTTGTAGTAGCCAGTGCATCCCTAAAGGTTATTGAGATGTGAAGAGCTGTGATGCCCTAGTTCCCTGCTAGTCCCATAGTGGTGCCACCACGCTGACGCTGCGCTACTCTGACTATGACATACTCCCCATCATGCGCAAACAGTATCCTCCCCTCTTGAGTCATAGTGGCGAAAAATCTATGAGAGTCAAGCTCATCTTGCTCGAGCATCTCCATGATGCCAATATCTACCCCTCCACTGCCAATCTCAACTCTGAGCCATAACAGGACAGGTCTACCTCACCATGCTGTGGAGATTTCAATGATCCCCCATGTGTCAAACCCAAAGTGAACTGGATCATCCTCTACCATGACCCTGCTCGTCACAAAGTGGAGTGATCTGCCCACCAACCGGATCCCCGAATTCCCCAAACATACGGGGAGCTCATAACTCCCACTCCTCACAGGATGTCGTTGCATAACGTCGTTACCAGCTAGAACCCATCTGGCCCTCATCTCCGATCCCTGTATGTATTCCCTGGGTGGACCCCAAGTATAAGGAGTAGGTCTCATGCATGTGAACCTTCCTTGCTCCTACCAGACCACACAGTGAAATCCGCTATCCCAACTCCTGATGATACACCTCAACACTGCTCGGAGTTTGGGTACCCTCTTGTAGACGAAGTCTACCATCCACCATCCCTCAAGTGTGAGCTCAGGGGTGGAATATATGCTACCTCGACTATCAACCATGCCATCCCTAAGCCTGTATCCGACAGCTCGTGCACCTAACAAGGGTCTAAACTGAAGAGTCTCCTCCCAACTCGTGGCACACGGTGTCTCATCGAACTGTCTAAGGTGAGCCTCCCATACCCTGCTACCTGAATGGAGAGTGTCAAGGGGAAACAACTAAACACTCTATGACTGTAAGCAACATTGGAGGATGATGGGCGGGTATGTCCCAAATGGTATGATCAAAATTTTGCCAAAATGCCCAAGAGTGATCCTACAGACGACACTCTCTGTGCCTCGGATTTGTTGATAACTCTCTCAAAGCCCTGTCTTTGCTAAGCATGGTGTCCCCAGATGCTCAACAATGTCCTCATCGATCCTAGGTGAGATGCATCCAACGGTACACCTAATGCCCCTGCCCATATGCCTCCTTGGAGGTAACGCCCCAAGAGATCGTTGCACCGCACCATGCGTCACTGCACACCACCAAGCAACACTGCATTCCTCGACATGCCACTGTATGACGCAACATATCCCTGTACACCATTGGATACCCTCAGCTACGGCTATGCCATCTTGTACCGTCCTATGTCTTGCTTGTGTCATTGCACCGGTCACTCCCTGCATGTACTCAATGCGATGTGAGGCACTCCCACTCCACAACGCAATCCAACGTACTACACACCACCATGCATCTCCATGCCCACCTGTATACCACTACTCAAGCTAGATGCTCCAACACATCCCTGGATGTGATGGCCTAGAGCTATGTCTCTACGTGTCAAGCCACACTTGATCAGTATAATCACCTCCACCCATCGCATCACTATCCCCGCCGATGAATGGACCTTCTCTACAAATCCCCCCCGAGGGATCCGAGAAGTGACTCTCCTTACATGTCACCAGTGATGCCACCACTGCTTCGCTTCTCTGCATCCTCTATGCCCCATACAAAACTGAAGAGTCCCCAGCTCCATACAAGGCACCGTCCGATGGCCTGCCAATGCCACCTCCTCCGACAAACTCTTACCAAAGGACGTTGATCACCCAGTGATGCCGTGTACAAATGCCATACCAAGAAAACCAAAAGAGTCTGTCCATAAACAGGTCGGCCACTGGTGTTGACCGAGACTCCCCTAGCGAATGTGCACACTCAACTGCTGGGTCAACTGCACCATCCCGGTTGTAGTCAACTAGCATACCTAGGAAATGATAGGTAGTCCCATCCTGAACCCAATGCCATTTTGCGCTGTCGGTATCCCCAGTGCTTGGAAGCTCTTGTTGAGCTTCACCTGGGTCCACCGCCATCTCCATAGCCCACTCCACCGGGTACCAACTCAGAATCTCTCGCCATCCAACCCCAAGAGAGGGATCGAATGCACGAACTCCAGCACATAGAACAACCCCAACATGCGGGTGTTGCACCCTGTGCAACTCAGGTCGTCTCATCTCGCTATCTTGGTCAATACACACAATCTGACTAGGTAGCTCTATCTCCCTCTGTCCAATGGGCCAAGGTAACCTAACAGTGTTGCCAACCCCGTCTGTTGTCGCACAGATTGTCACGACAACGCTCAGACCGGGGGCTGTCACCTAATCCCCGATCTCTCCGTTTAAGCCTGTCTCCCGCGGCTAAGGGGGGTAGACCCTATGGGAAAATGAATGACCAACTGAGGACCAGTTGGGTTGGGAGACACAAGGGGGAACAAGCACTTAATTGATTTAGAAGATAATGGACCAGTGCCCGATTAAACGATCATTTATCAAACGCTGCAAAGCTATGAACTCATTAACAACCGTTTTACCCTCAAACAACAAAGATTAACTTTTATCAAATGCAAGAAAATGCTTAATGGCTTAATGATACTCCACCAGTTTAAAATTTCGAAAGATAAAGACCGATACACAACCACGTAATTTTAAACGCTAACCAGATATCACATTCATGTAGCTAATCTTCAAAATGATCATTCAAGCATGCTAAATCACATAAAAATGATAAACATTAATTCCACATCAAAATTTTAGCCTTAGCATAAAAGACAAAACATAAGAAATTCTTGAGCCAAGACTAAAATTGGCAAAAAATTTCCCGAAATATTTTTATATATTTTTTTAGATAAAACAAAATTTAAACCTTAAATGAAACCTTTTTTATTATTTATTATTTATTATTTATTATTTATTATTATTTTTTTTTTAAATCAAAATTTAAACAAAATTAAACTAAACTTAAATAAACCTAAAATAAATAAAAATAAATTAATTAAAAAATGAAACCAAAACATTATAACTTAAACCTTTTTATGAATTTTTGATTTATTTTAAAAATAAAACTAAACTAAACTAAAAAGGTAAATGGAAATCAAAATAAAGACTAATGCCTAATCTCTAAATGTATAACAAAAATATAAAGTCTAATCTTAAATCTAAGGCCTGGAAATTTTTTTTATGATTTTTTTATTTTTTTATTGAATTTCGATTTATTCTAAAATAGAACTAAACTAATCTAAACTAAAGAAATAACCAAAAGACCAACCCGTTAAAACTTCTTTTTCTTTCCTTTTTTTAAGAAATTTTTTATTTTTATTTTTTATGATTTAAAAAAAAAAAAAAAAAATAAAAAAAAAATGTATATATACAAAAACCAAATCGAACATTATTAAAACCAAATGACCACTATAAAATCAAATCTAAATTTTTATTTTGTTTCTTTTATGAAGTCCTAAGTTAAATTCATAAACTAAGAAAAATATATATACACAACCTAACTAAAGTAAAAACCAAAATGAAAAATGGATATACGCATATATGTAAACTGAAAAGAAAAACCAGAATTTTTTTTTTGTTTAATTTAAATTTTAAACTAGGAAAAAGTGAAATCAGATCTAAATCCTAACAAAAATATATATATACATATATATATATATTTTAAAGTACTAAAATCTAAATATATAAAACTGAAATAAAAATAAAACTTTAATCTCATCTAAATCTAATGCTAACTTAATCTTATTCTACAGCGAAAACAATGAGAATCGATTTTTTTATTTTCAAACTAATTATATGTTCACGCTAACCTGAACTCATTCGACTTACCCAAAAGACTTACCCAAAATCGATTTTTTTTTTGTTTATATTGTTTTTTGTTGTTGTAGATGTGCAGGTTTGCGTGAGTGCTGGAAGGGAATAAACGACAGATTTTGGATGCTGCGGAAGAGGTGCTGGTTCTGCTGCAAGTTAGAGGCAGAGACGTCGATGATAGGAGAGCTTGGATGCTGCAGGAGTAGCTACGTTAAGGGAGGAAATGGATGTAGCAGCGTTGGTTTGCAACAAATAGAACCACCGGTTGAGGATTAGACGCAGGAGGGACTGGGAGATGGGATCTGACTCCTTTTTTGTTGTTGTTGTTGTAGATTGATCGATGAAGAGCAGATGGGGTTTGATGGAGCTGCATAGGTGGGAGAAGAAGACGTGGGGCAGGAATGGAGGTAGGAAACACGCAGATAGGTAGCGTGAGTGATTTTGAGAGGATGCAGCGTGGAGGTGACCGCTGTTTGGCGTGGAGAAGGAAACGGAAACCTGCACAACGGAGAAGCTATGATGGATATGGCTGCGTGGGGAGGCTTGCGTTGAAAAATTGAGAGAAAACGTGGCAGTGTGGGAGAGCTGAAAGATGGTGAAGTGAAGAGAAGTAAACGCAGATTGGATTTGAAGCTGGTTGTATGGTAAGCAGCAAGGGTTTTATCCAGTTCATAAAAAAAATCTTCGAGAACTTTCTTCCTGAAATAAAACCCTCCAGATCTGAAAACAACTGAAATTGAAACCCTTGGACAGCAAAACAACTTGGATAAACCCTCGGAAATCTCTAGAAAACCCTGAAACCTGTAAAAAAAAAAAGCCCAAAAATAATATGTGCAAGGGTAAAAACCTAAAACCCTAAAACCCAGCTAAAAAAAATTTACAATATTTACAGATTTTCGACTCTTTATCAGCCAGATTTGTCAATAATCCACAATAATATTTTCAGAGTATAAGTTTAATGTAAGACGCTTCAGAAAACCCTGCATGCATTCATAAAAAAAAAAATCGAATGATTAGCCCGGGATCAAGAACTGGCTGGGCTCTTTCAGAAAACACAATCCGGGAGTTGGCTGGTTCAGCCGAGAACTTCCCCTAACGCCCGGTAATCTAAAAAAAAAATTAAAAAAAAAATAAATAAATAAATAAAAAAAGATTTCCTGCACAGCTTAAAATCAACCATTAACATAGAGGGAGAAAACAATAGTGAAACCCCGATCAAATGGAGATACCTGCCACTATATTTCAGAATCTAAACTATCATTCAAACCCCAAAGATCAGACAAGATACCTGTGCCTAGATCAATCTTCTTTAAGCTATTATCAATGGCTGAAAATAAAATTATGCAGAAAAACTAAAACAATCTTACAACATTTTCAGAAGAGTAACACCAGCAAGATTTTTAACCCCAAAGTCTTCTTTATTGCACAAAAAATGACTACAAGAGAGCTTTCTTTAGCACCAGACTCTCAGATCAAATCTGATCTCAAATGACCCCTAGCACCCTATTTAAAGGAAAATTTCCCAACAGCTAGTTCGAGTGATCCACGTCAAAATGATCTCGACCGTTGATGAGGATCAAGATATCTCTTAATCTCATCCGTCGAATTTTTAATGCTTTAAAAATTTGAAATTCTGCATTTATTTACTCAAAATATTATTATTTTATTATTTTTTAAGTTTTTATTTTATTTTATTATTTTTATTTATTATTATTATTATTATTATTATTTTAATTTTTAATTGAATTTTTTAATTTTTAATTTTTTTTATTATTTTTTTATATATATTCCCTTTTTTATTGTTTTTATCTTTTAATTTTTTAATTTTTAATTTTTAATTTATTTTTAAATGGATCCTCGAACTTAGCCTTTGGAAAAATCACCTAGGACCTAGGACTTAGGACTTATGAGGGGATTAAAACATTTTTTAACCCTCAAGACACATTACATCATGACTTTTACAATTTTAAATCTCAAGGGGGAGAACCCATTTGACATAGACCCTCATAAACCCTATGACACAACTATAATCTAGCAGATCAACATACTAGGATTCTCCTAAGATTCTAATGACAAAATCCATTCCGGCTTTGGGGTTAGGTTGAAGGAAAACTCTGCCGATCATGGATCGGTGAGACAAAAAACCTTCCAGAACGTAGATTATCACTAGAAAATTAAGTCCACCTAGGCAATTTACATACATGACTCAACTCTGCTAAGATTATTTACAATTCACACATGCAGACTGGGTTTACAACATAAATTGATCAAGTTGACAATGATTATCGAATGGCACGGACAGGTCAATCAAGCGCTATCCCTTTTGCGAAGAAAAGGGGGTGTACTACTATGGGAAGTTGACACGTAGTGGTCAACATCTGGCTCCACTTGGGGACACGTTGCTGCATTGCAGGAATGTGAGAATCTAGAATCTGCATCCACGCGATACACAATAAAACATAAGTAGCATCCATCCAAAAATCATCATATAACATTAAGCACATGAAAGATATAAGCTCTTCATTTATTAACTATCTAGAAAAGTAAATCTAATCCTAAAACAGAAATGAAATGCTGAAATGACAAGGAGTAGGGTTAGAAATACAATACAAAGGATGCCCCATGGCATCAGATGTGTTCAATATAGTGCATACTGAGCATTTGCCTGCTTTCAAGCAAATCTGTCGGCTACTTGTCGGATGTGCCATGTCCAATTTTGCATATGGTAGGACTTTTTCCTATCCGAAAATCAAGCTGCTTGCGGCCGTCTGATGCATCAAATCTTCTTCTCGTTCTCTTTCTTTTGCACTTTTTCTTCCTGGCAGGCTGTATCACTGAAGACATATGTGATTAGCTTCCATATCTTTTATTACTTTATTGTCTTTTTCCTTTATGGTCATTAAGCAATGCTGCATAGAGTTTATCTCTTCCTTATGATTTGCTTGCATGGTCGTCATATTTTCCTCTAAGCCTGATAACTTGCTTTGCATAAAACTAATTTATGTGTCATGATTAGTCTTCATGGCCTCAATTTCCTTAGTATGCTGATTTTGCATGATCTTTATCTCCCTATTACGCTTTTCCAGGTGGGTGCATAAAATTCTCACATCATTGGCATAATTAGTTTGATTGACCTCCATATTTTTTACCAGCAGCATTAGTTCTTGTATAATTTGCTTATGATCTTCCTTTTCATTGTCAACACTGTTTTTACAATTTGTTCCTACTTTTCCACTATGATCTGCAATGGTACAAGTGGATGGCAAATTCTGATATGAAGCATTGTCTTGAAATCTTTCATCGACAGCTGGACCTTTTATAAGATTATTTTCATTCTGTTGCACAATTTTAGGGGCACAAGGCGAGCTATCTGGATCACCATATCTATCTTTAAAAGCATCGACAATGTCTTGCAAAGAAGTGAAGGAATCTTCAGGACAACTATTAAACCAATTCAAAGCATCATCTTCTAAAGAAAGGACAAATAGACGCATTTTGACATCTTCATGATTATACTGAGGAGATCTACAATACATGATCATTATACGAGTAAACCAACCTAGATGCTTTTTAACAGCGACTGAATCACCACCCGAGAACACAGGTAATTTAGAAATGGCCACCATCGGAATATCATGGCGAACATTAGTAAAATGACAGGGTTTAAATGAATAATCCATAATAAGGGATCAAATGGATGATAGAAAGAGATCTCTGCTCAAGAAAATAAATGAAACCAGTGGAGTCGCCACTTGAATAATGAGTTAATTTCTAGGATCCAAAAAGTTACCAACACGCTGATATGATAGAGGCTTCTTGTCTGGGAAAAATAAGAAAATGGAGTCGCCACCCAAACAAGAAACAAATCGAAGGGAAGTTGCTGATATGACGAAAGATAAGGTGATGAAAAGATCAAAAGATGCCAAAGAATGTTGGCCGTTTGACAGGCTAATGAATGGCGTAAAAGATGAGATGATGTTAAAAAATTTTGACTCTGCCAGCTCAAATGAAAAATAAGAAAGAAGAAATAATGATGAATGTCGAATAAACCAAGGACATAAAAAACTTTGTCCCCAGCAACAGCGCCAAAAAATGTTGTTGCACAGATTGTCACAACAACGCTCAGACCGGGGGCCGTCACCCTGATCCCCGATCTCTCCGTTTAAGCCTATCTCCCGCGGCTAAGGGGGGTAGACCCTATGGGAAAATGAATGACCAACTGAGGACCAGTTGGGTTGGGAGACACGAGGGGGAACAAGCACTTAATTGATTTAGAAGATAATGAACCAGTGCCTGATTAAACGATCATTTATCAAACGCTGCAAAGATATGAACTCATTAACAATCGTTTTACCCTCAAACAACAAAGATTAATTTTTATCAAATGCGAGAAAATGCTTAATGGCTTAATGATACTCCAGCAGTTTAAAATTTCGAAAGATAAAGACCGATACACAACCATGTAATTGTAAACGCTAACCAGATATGACATTCATGTAGCTAATCTTCAAAATGATCATTCAAGAATGCTAAATCACATAAAAATGATAAACATTAATTCCACATCAAAATTTTAGCCTCAGCATAAAAGACAAAACATAAGAAATTCCTGAGCCAAGACTAAAATTGGCAAAAAATTTCCCGAAATATTTTTATATATTTTTTTAGATAAAACAAAATTTAAAACTTAAATGAAACTTTTTTTATTATTTATTATTTATTTTTATTTTTTTTTAAATGAAAATTTAAACAAAATTAAACTAAACTTAAATAAACCTAAAATAAATAAATTAAATAAATTAAAAAATGAAACCAAAACATTATAACTTAAACCTTTTTATGAATTTTTGATTTATTTTAAAAATAAAACTAAACTAAACTAAAAAGGTAAATGGAAATCAAAATAAAGACTAATGCCTAATCTCTAAATGTATAACAAAAATATAAAGTCTAATCTTAAATCTAAGACCTGGAAATTTTTTTTATGATCTTTTTATTTTTTTATTGAATTTCGATTTATTCTAAAATAGAACTAAACTAATCTAAATTAAAGAAATAACCAAAAGACCAACCCGTTAAAACTTCTTTTCCTTTTCTTTTTTTTTAAGAATTTTTTTATTTTTATTTTTTATGATTTAAAAAATAAATAAATAAATAATGTATATATACAAAAACCAAATCGAAAATTATTAAAACCAAATGACCACCATAAAATCAAATCTAAATTTTTATTTTGTTTCTTTTATGAAGTCCTAAGTTAAATTCATAAACTAAGAAAAATATATATACACAACCTAACTAAAGTACAAACCAAAATGAAAAATGGGTATACGCATATATGTAAACTGAAAAGAAAAACCAGCATTTTTATTTATTTTTATTTTTTTTAATTTAAATTTTAAACTAAAAAAAAAGTAAAATCAAATCTAAATCCTAGCAAAAATATATATATATTTTAAAGTACTGGAATCTAAATATATAAAACTGAAATAAAAATAAAACTTTAATCTCATCTAAATCTAACGCTAACTTAATCTTATTCTACAGCGAAAACAATGAGAATCGATTTTTTTTTATTTTCAAACTTCTTATATGTTCACGCTAACCTGAACTTATTCGACTTACCCAAAAGACTTACCAAAATCGATTTTTTTTTTTTGTTTATTTTGTTTTTTGTTGTTGTAGATGTGTAGGTTTGCGTGAGTGCTGGAAGGGAATAAACGACAGATTTTGGATGCTGCGGAAGAGGTGCTGGTTCTGCTGCAAGTTAGAGGCAGAGACGTCGATGATAGGAGAGCTTGGATGCTGCAGGAGTAGCTGCGTAAGGGAGGAAATGGATGTAGCAGCCTTGGTTTGCAACAAATAGAGCCGCCGGTTGAGGATTAGATGCAGGAGGGACTAGGAGATGGGATCCGACTCCTTTTTTTTGTTGTTGTTGTAGGTTGATCGATGAAGAGCAGATGGGGTTTGATGGAGCTGCGTAGGTGGGAGAAGAAGACGTGGGGCAGGAATGGAGGTAAGAAACACGCAGATAGGTAGCGTGAGTGATTTTGAGAGGATGCAGCGTGGAGGTGACTGCTGTTTGGCGTGGAGAAGGAAACAGAAACCTGCACGACGGAGAAGCTATGATGGATATGGCTACGTGGGGAGGCTTGCATTGAAAAATTGAGAGAAAACGTGGCAGCGTGGGAGAGCTGAAAGATGGTGAAGTGAAGAGAAGTAAACACAGATCGGATTTGAAGCTGGTTGTATGGTAAGCAGCAAGGGTTTTATCCAGTTCATAAAAAAAATCTCGAGAACTTTCTTCCTGAAATAAAACCCTCCAAATCTGAAAACAACTGAAATTGAAACCCTTGGACAGCAAAACAGCTTGGATAAACCCTCGGAAATCTCCAGAAAACCCTGCAACCTGTAAAAAAAAAACCCAAAAATAATATGTGCAAGGGTAAAAACCTAAAACCCTAAAACCCAGCTAAAAAAAATTTACAGTATTTACAGATTTTCGACTCTTTATCAACCAGATTTGTCAATAATCCACAGTAATATTTTCAAAGTATAAGTTTAACTTAAGACGCTTCAGAAAACCCTGCATGCATTCATAAAAAAAAAATTCGAATGATTAGCCCGGGATCAAGAACTGGTTGGGCTCTTTCAAAAAACACAATCCGAGAGTTGGCTGGTTCAGCCGAGAACTTCCCCTAACGCCCGGTAATCTGAAAAAAAAAAAAAAAAAAAAAAAAAAAAAAAAAAAAAAAAAAAAAGAAGAAAGAGATTTCCTGCACAGCTTAAAATCAACCATTAACATAGAGGGAGAAAACAATAGTGAAACCTCGATCAAATGGAGATACCTGCCACTATATTTTAGAATCTAAATTATCATTCAAACCCCAAAGATCAAACAAGATACCAGTGCTTAGATCAATCTTCTTTAAGTTATCATCAATGGCTGAAAATAAAATTATGCAGAAAAACTAAAACAATCTTACAACATTTTCAGAAGAGTAACACCAGCAAGATTTTTAACCCCAAACTCTTCTTTATTGCACAAAAAAATGACTACAAGAGAGCTTTCTTTAGCACCAAACTCTCAGATCAAATCTGATCTCAAATGACCCCCTAGCACCCTATTTAAAGGAAAATTTCCCAACAGCTAGTTCGAGTGATCCACGTCAAACTGATCTCAACCGTTGATGAGGATCAAGATATCTCTTATTCTCATCCGTCGAATTTTTAATGCTTTAAAAAATTGAAATTCTGCATTTATTTACTCAAAATATTATTATTTTATTATTTTTTAAGTTTTTATTTTATTTTATATTATTATTTTTATTAATTATTATTATTATTTTAATTTTTTAATTTTTTAATTTAATTTTTAAATTTTTTTTATTTTTTTTTATATATATTCCCTTTTTTATTGTTTTTTATCTTTTAATTTTTTAATTTTTAATTTTTAATTTATTTTTAAATGGATCCTCGAACTTAGCCTTTGGAAAAATCACCTAGGACCTAGGACTTAGGACTTATGAGGGGATTAAAACATTTTCTAACCCTCAAGACACATTACATCATGACTTTTACAATTTTACATCTCAAGGGGGAGAACCCATTTGACATAGACCCTCATAAACCACCCAGTTCTGCGACACAACTATAATCTAGCAGATCAACATACTAGGATTCTCCTAAGATTCTAATGACAAAATCCATTCCGGCTTTGGGGTTAGGCTGAAGGAAAACTCTGCCGATCATGGATCGGTGAGACAAAAAACCTTCCGGAACGTAGATTATCACTAGAAAATTAGGTCCACCTAGGCAATTTACATACATGACTCAACTCTGCTAAGATTATTTACAATTCACACATGCAGACTGGGTTTACAACATAAATTGATCAAGTTGACGATGATTGTCGAATGGCACAGACACGTCAATCAAGCGCTATCCCTTTTGCGAAGAAAAGGGGGTGTACTGCTATGGGAAGTTGACACGTAGTGGTCAACACTGTCTATGTTGCCCGAAGAGGGCTGCTCTCATGCTCCAACGTGCACTCTAGCTGAACCAGTAGGGAATCCAACTACTCCCCAACGTGAGTCAATTTGGCCGTGGACTCGACACAAACCGCTCTCATGCCCTCTAGCTCCTCGTTTTGCTGCAAAATCGCCTCTCGCACTAACACAGCCTTCCTTTTTAATTCTCGAAGATCGGCCTGAAACTGATGGAACTGTCGTGGGCATCTATCACCTGTAAACTCGGTCACGGCTCCAGATACCTCAGCAACTGTTGGCATCTCGTCCATGGGTGACACCCCCTCAACAGATGCCTCTATGTGTGTAGGCTCTATGCTCTCCACCAAGGTGTTAACTGGGGTTATCAAAGAGGTCTCTAATAAAGGTGACTCCTGCGCCACAGCAGGTATATTGATGTGCTCCTCGCCATCCTTTGGGATCTCAACATCATGCTCAACCTCCTCCTTAGGCTCCTGATATCTTAGACCAGGTCTCCACCAGCAAAAGTGCCCTCTAGTTTCACCCTCTAACTGTCTATGTCCTGCCTACTCCCTTTCAAGAGATCTAGTGCCCTGATCTAGTCGACTTTTCCCACATGATGTAGATGGTTGCACCCCCACGGCCTGCACAACTCTCACGGCTCTGTTGTAAGGGTGAGGATGGGTTTGGTCTGTCACCCTCCTCAACTGGGTCAACCTCTCATCATTCCAATGAATTCTACCCCGGAATTTTTTCATACTGGATTTGCCTTGAGCCATGTGTTTGTCTAATTCTAATATTTCCCACAGGCTGAGTCAAGATTATGAAGAAATTTCAACCCCCACTCTAGTTATCAGTTTTCCTTATCACTCCATGTATTTAGTTTTAAATACAAGCATGATAAAAATTCTAAAATCTGGAGATGATAATATTTTTCTGAAAACACAAAATTTTACAACTGCTGAAATTGCAAAAATAAAACACAGCAAAATTATGACAGCCACACACAGAAAATAACACAGTGATTTTTGGTCAATGTGACCCTGGAAAAATCCCCTACAAGTTACAACTCTTGGGGAAAACCAGTTTGAGAACTCTTCTTTATTTCTGAAAATGATTTTATAGAGAAACTGAAATACACAGTAAAAATTCGAGCAACCACAAATTACAACTTATCTCGATTTTCGTGCTAGAACTCCACCTCGAAAATTGTGCAATCAGTAAATAGCCAAAACAAAAAAATTTATAGCAATAAAACAACATTAAATGTTGTACGGCCAGCCTCGAAAAATGTGCCTAGAACTTGTTGTCCCTCTTCCTCGATTTCTGTGCCTTTCTCCTACTATATGGTTTTTCCTTGGGATGCGTGCCAATAAACGCTATTGCCCAGATTTGCTGAAATAGTGAAATGTCTTCTTGTTGCTCTCCTTCACTTCTGCACTACCCAAAATTTTTCTCCTTGCTCTCTCTTCTCTTTCTCTCAAATGCTCATGAAAGAATGAATTGATTTTTTCCTCTTCTCTTCTCCTTTTGTTCTCTAAATGACCTTTTGGGTTACCCTAAGATTTAATGGCTGAGATTCATTTAGATCTAGGGATGAGAATAAATGTGCATTTAATTCTCACTTTCTATTTTTTAACTCACCCAATTAAATAAAGACCCACTTAGCCTTTTATTTCCATAGTCGCTTTTTCACTTTCTAATTCTTCATTTACTTTAATAAAATCACCTTTAAATTAGAATGTAACTTTACCACTTATAAAGTCACTTTTAAATTAGAATGTAACTTTACCACTTATAAAGTCACTTTTAAATTAAATTGACTTTACCACTTATAAAGTCACTTTAGCAGAAAAGTAAAAAATAAATTTGAACACTTTTCCTTAGGCCAAAGATCAAGGCGTTAGGGAACCACTTGTTCTCTGGTACGCAAATTTTAACACTCCCTCTTACTGAGTAAAGTGTTCATCACCACTCCCATCTTGTCTCTGAAGTATACATGCTTGTCCCGTGGTAAGGCTTTCATGAAAATGTCCACTACTTGCTCTTTTGTGGAAATGTACTCAAGCTTGACAGCTCCCTTTTGGAAATAGTCTCTAATGAAGTGAGACTTGATCTCAATATGCTTTGACCTGTCATGAAAAACTAGATTCTCCGTGAGTTTTATGCAACTCTGGTTATCATAGTAAATTACTGAAGGTCTCAATGCCTGACCAAATAGACCAAACAACATCTTGCGAAGCCATATGGCCTCACAACTAGCCAAACTAGCAACCATATACTCGGCCTCAGCTGAACTCAATGCAACTGACTGTTATTTCTGGCTGATCCACGACACAACTGCCGAACCCAACCCAAAACAACACCCGGAAGTACTCTTCCTATCTGAAGCACAACCTACCCAATCTGAATCCGTGTACCCTGCTAGTCTCACTCCATCAACCTGTCCATAATCCAGACCAAAATCCACTGTCCCCTGCAAGTAACAAAGAATGTGTTTTGCAGCCACCCAGTGCACTCTCCTGGGCTCACACATGAACTGACTCATCGTGTTAACTGCAAAACATATATTTGGTTGAGTGTTGACCAAATACATCAAACAACCAATCAACTGTCTATATAGAGTAGGATCCACCAACTCGGAATCAGAAGCGTGAAGTTTCTTCCAGTTAGTGATCATAGGTGTAGACATGGGTTTGCAGTCCTCCATGTGAAATCTGCTAAGAATATCCACAATGTATTTCCCTTGTCCCAGGAAGAAATGCCCATCCACCTGCCACACCTCCAATCCCAGAAAATAATGCATCAAGCCGATATCCTTCATCTCAAATTTTGAAACGAGATCTCTCTTGCAGCCCTCAATGAGTCTCTCTGCACCAGTGATGATCAAGTCATCAACATACAACACCAGAATGAGAGGCTCCTCACCAATGAAGTATAGGTTCGGATCAGCCTCACTCTTTGTGAAACCCAACTGCTGCAAGTATGTATCAATCCTCGAGTACCAAGCTCTAGGAGCTTGCTTCAGGCCATAGAGTGCCTTTTTCAATCTGCATACATGGGACTCCTTCCCATGCACCTCAAAGCCCTGCAGCTGCTCAATATAAACCTCCTCCTGAATGAAGCCATTGAGAAATGCAGTCTTCACATCCATCTAATGGATCTTCCAACCCATCTCTGTTGCAATCGATATAATGGAGCGAATAGATGTATACCGAGCTACGGGAGCGAAGGTCTCCTCATAGTCAACTCCCTCTACCTGTGAGAACCCTCTCGCCACAAATCGAGCCTTGAACTTCTCAATGCTTCCATCTGCAGCATGCTTTATCTTGTAGAGCCATCTGGAAGTAACAACTGATTTACCTTCAGGCCTCGGCACTACCTCCCAAACATCGTTCTTCATAATAGAAGAATACTCCTCCATCATGGCCTCTCTCCAAACCTATTGGTTGGCTGCCTCCTCATAACTAGAAGGCTCGGAGTCAACAATGCTTGTTACCAGTGCCATGTAACTACAAAACTGCTTAGGTGGTTTACTCTCTCTAACCTGTCTCTTTGGCCCAGCAACTAATGTGGCCTCGCACAAGGTATCTTGAAGCCACTTGGGCTTCCTCTTCCCTGAGAATACTTCTCCCACTGTAGTGAAAAAATCCTCATCATCATCAGAAGCCTGAACTCCTGAAGGCCTGTCAACTAACCTCATGCCTGAACCTGTGCCTGTAGATGCTGAAGTACCGTGCGAACTGTCCATTAGTGGACTACCCTGTGAACTGCTCTGTGGACTGCCCTGCATGTTGCCCGAAGAACCACCCACCTGACTCTAAGAGCCACTGCTCACTGATGGACCTGACACTGTAATCGATGTACCTCCTGATCCCTAACCACTGGATCCCTATGACTGACTCAACTGCTCCTGAGGATCTGGTGACTCTGGATACTCTAACTCCCGTGGCCTCCTGAAAGCTCTCTCCTCCTCGAACTTCACATCCCGCTTAACAACCACTTTCCTCTGCACAGGAATTTAAATCCGATAAGCTTTCGAGGTCTCGCTATAACCCACAAAGATGCCCTTGTCTGCAGTGGGCTCTAGCTTGGTTCTGTTTTCCTTGGGGACATAGGAATATGTAAGGCACCCAAAGATACGAAAGTGCCCAACATCAGGATTCTTCCCAGAAAAAGCCTCCTCCGAAGTCACATTCCCCAAGGCACAATGTGGACTCCTGTTTTGCAAGTACACAGCAGTGTTGCAGGCCTCTGCCCACAAAAATAAAGGTAACCCCTAATCATGATGCATGGCTTTGGCAGCCCTTGTAATGGATATGTTCTTCCTCTCTGCAACCCCATTCTGCTGGGGGTAGTAAGGAACTGTGAACTCCCTCCTAATGCCTGCCTCAGCACAAAAATCAACAAACTCACCAAGGGTATACTCCCCTCCATTGTCCGACCTGAGGACCTTGATCTTCCTACCTGTCTGGGTCTCCACAAGAGCTTTGAACTCTTGAAACCGCTTGAAGACCTCACTCTTGGTCTTCAAGAAATAAATCCAGGTCTTCCTGGAGTGGTCATCAATGAATAAAACATAGTACTCATAGCCACTCAATGATACATGAGACATCCGACCACTCACATCGGTATGTATCAAGTCAAGGATCCCGGTCGCTCTGTTGTCACTGCTGGGAAAAGGGGATCTGGCAAACTTCCCCATAGCACATCCTCTGCATACATCAAGGTGATCAGAACTGAAATCTGGCGCACCAGTAGTGATCTCTCGCAATGTACTCAAGGCCACATGATACATGTGCCCCATCCTGCGGTGCCAAATCTCACACAACTCTGAACTGCTAGATCTGTTGTCGGTCCTGTCTCGGGGGTTGCTAGTCAATGCCATCAGGGGTTGGAATGGGAACTTATACACTTTGGCATGGCGCACACCAATCTCTCTAGCTGAAGAAGTTGGAGTTCCCCTAGGATATATTAGCACCTACCCTCTCCTGAACAACACATCATACCCACTATCAGTGTTGCGGGGGAGCGCCCCCCCCCCCTTCGAACCCGCTCCCGAAGCGCGCTCCGGGCAGGAGCGGCTCGGGAGCGCGCTCCCAAAATCGCTCCCGGACGGGAGCGATTTTCGGGAGCGCGCTCCCGTAAAAAAATTTACGCTCCCTGGTCTGTTAGGGAGCGACTCAGGGAGCGATCGCTCCCGCGCTCCCGAAGCGTTTTTTAATGCCCGGGAGCGATCGGGGAGCGATCGCTCCCTGATCGCTCCCGGGCATTAAAAAACGCTCCGGGAGCGATTTCAGCCGGGCCGGGAGCGGTTCAGCGGAAAAAAAATCCACCGGACCCGAAATTTCCAAAAAAATTAGAAAATTTTTTTTATTTTATAAGCCCAATGGGCCAAAAAAATTTCATTTCAACTTCATTGAGCAAGAGATTGAGAGCTGGAGCAAGAGCAAAGGAGCAAGGAGCAAGAGCAGAGGAGCAAGGAGCCAGAGCTGAGGAGCGAGGAGCAAGAGCTGAGGAGCAAGGAGCAAGCCTGCAGAGGTAAGTAACTTAATCATTTAGTTAGTTTAGCTGGTTAGGTAGTTAATTTGGTTAGTTTAATTTAGCTGTTTGAGTTTAAAGATCATGTATTTAAATTAAATTAATAAATTAAATGAATTAATCCCAATAAACTAAATTAATTTGCAGATTCAAGACTCAAACCCTACAAACATCAAACACCATGGACCTGGGGATATTTATTGGCATTTTCCTCTTCCTGGTCCCTTTTATGGTTATTATGGTGGTGGAGAGTAGGAAACGGAGGGGGCCTGAAACTGAAGAGGTGGATGAAGAAGCCGGAGGAAGTCAAATGGGTGAAAACCCCAGTGAGGAGGAGGTGGAGGAGGGTGAACATGACCCTCAAAAAACTAAACAAGACCAAACTCCATTGTGGAAATATGTTCACAGGGCTGAAACAGGGAGAGGGGGTGGAACCACTAAATTTCATTGCCCCCATTGCAACACTGATTACACAGGATCATACACCCGTGCTAGAAGACACCTCTGCGGGAAAAGGCCATGGGATGGAGAGAAACAAATAGGAATCAAAACTTGTGCAGCGGTGTCAACAGCAGATAGAGCCAAATACATAAAGGAAGAGGAGGACGCCCAATACAAAACAAAAAGATCAAGGGGTTTCTTTGAACCAAGCTCACAATCACAAAGAACTCCTTCAGCATCCTCCCAAGGCAGTGGATATGGACATGGAGGCACAGGGTCATCATCTTTAAGGCGTAGAACCATATCAGATTTCCTTGATGAGGGGTGTAGGAATGATGTGGATTCAAAAGTTTACAAGTTCCTCTATGCATGTGGGATACCATTCAATGTTCTACGCTCACCTTATTGGCACGAAATGGTTTCTGCCATAAATGATGCCCCTAAAGGATACAAGAGCCCTGGGTATGACAAGGCAAGAACTGTTGGCCTTGATCATGAAAAAGCAAAAATATCACATTCTTTGAATAAAATGACAAGTTCTTGGACTGACAATGGGGTGTCCATTGTATCTGATGGATGGACAAATGTAAAAGGCAAGCCATTGATAAGTGTTCTTGTTGTGTCCCGAAGTGGTCCCATCTTTCTAGCTGCACATGATTACTCAGACAAGTTCAAGACCGCTATCAACATTGCAGAAGCATTGCTTAAAACAATTGAGCGTATTGGCCCATACAATGTCATCCAAGTCATCACTGATAATGCTCCTAATTGTAAGGCAGCGGGAGCAATTATTGAGGATAAATACCCGAACATATTTTGGTCTGGATGTTTGGTTCACACATTGAACCTTCTGTTGCATGATATTGTCAAAAACAAAAATGAACAATACCAATGGATTGGTGATTTGTACAAGAAAGGAAAAAAAATGATAAAATTTATTACAAATCATAGCAATACCCATGGCCTTTTCCGCAGTCACTCGAGATTGGAGTTGCTGAAGATTGCGAGGACTAGATTTGGTAGCTATTACCTCACCTTCAGGCGCCTTTTGAAGGTAAGAGAGGCATTAGCTAGCATGGTATCAAGTCCACATTGGCAGGTGTTAAAGGAAAGGGCTACAAATGTAGCTGACATGGCAGGTTTTGAAACGGTGGAGGAGGCCGCTCTTGATGGGCAGTTTTGGACAACTGCGAGACAGGTATTGGATTTCACCAAGCCAATTTATAACATGATTCGGTTTGCAGATACAAACAAACTAGTGATTGGCGAGGTGTATGAGCAAATGGATACCATGTTGGGGGAAATAAAAGACATTGTTCATAATAAAGATCCCAACTTGTACAAACTGATTCATGATTGTGTGTGTGAACGGTGGAATAGGCTTAACCTTCCACTACATTGCTTGGCGTATATCCTTACGCCAAAATACTACTCAGAATCTTGGTTGGGCAAACCTGCAGCAGGGGGTGGTGTTAGGACCAAACCCCATTTAGATCAAGAGGTAACTAGAGGATATCTGGAAGCATTAGAAAAGTTGGTGCCTGACAGGGAGGAATGTGCAGCTGTGCGCCTTGAAATAGGCAGATACTTCAGTGGCAGTGGTTTGTATGGTAACTTCCATGCAATGGACGACAAAGATAAATTTGATTCTCTCACATGGTGGGAAACATATGGCGGCCACGGACTTTTGCCAAAATTGGCAAAAAAAGTTCTTTCACAGGTTGTAAATTCTTCTTCTGCAGAGAGGTGTTGGAGCACCTACAGTTATATACATAATGTGAAAAGAAACAGACTCAACGAAAACCGAGCAGAAAGCTTGGTTTATGTGCACTACAACTTGAGGTTGTTGAGCCATTACTGTGATCGAGCTAATGAAGATCCCACATATAAAATTTGGGACAATCACCCTGAGGACGACAATTTGGAGGATGGCATTGTACATATTGAAGAACTAGAAGAGGAGCTTGTACGGGATGAAAATGAAGCAGCTGCAGCAGCCATGCCACCTCCACCTCCACCATCCAGTAGCAGTTCTCGGGGCCCGAGTCTTGTTCCATTGCTGTCGCCACCTCCATCGACACCCTCGCGTGGAGGCTCTAGTTCTGGTTGTCGGTATGTGCGGGAGACTCCTAGAAGACCACCACGACCTGCTTATACTCCTGGAGACTCTCGTGGCAAGGGCCACTTGTAGATTTACAGTTTACTTGTCTTTTTTAGTTTCTATTAGACTTTAGTTTTCATAACTGTTGAGTTTTGAGTCCTTGACTCTTGACTCTTGACTCTTTCATATCATTATGACATTATGATATTTTTTGTAAACATTATATCACTGTGACAATGAAAATTTGAAGTTTGAAGTTGAGCCTTGGCAATTATAACTCATTGGTAATGATTGTGAATTATGAATATGATGCTTTGTGAAAGACTAAAGTTGTTTCATTTCATCTCATTATTCATGTTTCATTTTATAAATTTTTAACATTTCATATCATGTTAACAGTTAGAAGTTAGGACTTAGAAATATCTTCGATATTACTTCTTGTAATGGTTAAACTTGGCTTACAAGTACAACTTGTTACTTTGGTGATCAATGATGATAAATGTTATTGAATTTTCAATTCTGAAAGCTTGAAGTTGAAACTTTAATATTGAATTTGATGAATCATGATTTATAAGACTCAATATGTTGCAGTTGTAATATGCATTTTACTAACTTGTGGACATGGTTGATGACGATTATAATTTCTAGATGATTGATGTGATATGGTTCAATGATCAATTTATGTTTTTTTATGTTTTTTATGTCTATTTCATCATTCTACATGTTTTTGTTGACATATATGTATCAAAAATTAAAAAATATAAAAAATATATATATTTTTAAAAAATCGCTCCCCGATTCGCTCCCAAACCGGGAGCTTCTGAAAATGGTCGCTCCCGCTCCCGCTCCCCACTCCCGCTCCCGCTCCCAAGTAACATTGCCCACTATCCTCAAGTGCTGAGACGGATATCAAGTTCTTCTTCATTCCAGGCACATATAGAACATCTAACACTTTCAAGGGAGGTTTGGGTCCCCTATCAAATGTCAATGTCCCCACACCAATTTCTCTAACAATGTTGTCATCACCAAGTACTACCTCCATATCAGTATCACCCTCTAAAATCTTTGAGAAGTACTCTCTGACTCTTGTCATGTGGCAGGAAGCACCACTGTCAACATACCAAATGCTAGAAGATGCTCAACTAGTAGCAGGGAATGCACACTCCCTTTGAACCTGTATGGCAGGTGATCCTGCACTAGTGGCCTCACAAGCTATGAACCCAAACTCTCGATCAAATCTCTCTGAGAAGCTCTCTATCTCTGCAGAAGTTGCCATGGGTTTGTCTTTCCCTTTCTTGTTCTTCTTCTCCAGACACACAATAGCATAGTGTCCCAACTTTTGACAATTCCAACATTTGACTTTGGAATAGTCCTTCTCCTTGTTCTGCTGCTTGCCTTTACCTTTGCTTTTGCCTCCACTGTTGGAAGCTTGCTTCTTTGCTCTACCCTTCTTGCCTCTTGCTAACAATGCCACATTGTCATCCTCCTCCACCTGTTTGGCTGCCCCAAGATGGTTCTTTCTTATCTCATTTTGAATGCAATCATCCCACAACCTCTCCCAATCGGGAAGGTTTTCCCGTGCAACAATGCCATCCACAAAATTCTCCCAAGTCTTGGGAAGACCATTCAAAGCAATTCTCACCAACTCAGTGGGTGCAATGATCTCACCTATGGCTACCAACTCATCTCTCACTGAAGTGATCTTTGTGAGGTATACTGTAGCACTGTCAGTCTTAGCCATTTTAATGGCCTTCAGTTTCTCCTTTATGACCATTTTTCTGTTTTCATTTGGGCTCTGGTAAACACTGGTCAAGGTTGTCTACATCTCATGTACATAAGTCTTTACTCTCACATGAGGAATGACATGGTCTTTGATTCCTTCCAGAATCAATCTTTTTGCCTTAGCATTCTTTTTGTTAAACTCTGCCAACTGTACAGGGTTAGCAGGTACTACTACTGGGTTCTGTGTGGTATTTACCATAATGCCCCAGACTTTTGCTTCCTCAAAGATGCTTTGGATTCTCTCCTTCCATGCAATGTATTTGTTCTGCCCATCCAACATGTCTTCAACTGTCAAACCCAAAGACATGTTTCACTGTCCTACCAAATTGAAATTTTCAAATCTGTGGTAAAGGTTTTTGTTTTCTGTGTAAAAATCAACTTGCTGTAATTTTCACTTTGTTGTCCCAAACTACACTTTTCAGCCAACCAAGCTCTGATACCATGAAGAAATTTCAACCCCCACTCCAGTTATCAATTTTCCTTATCACTCCATGCATTTAGTTTTAAATCCAAGCATGATAAAAATTCTAAAATCTGGAGATGATAATATTTTTCTGAAAACACAAATTTAGAGATTTTACAACTGTTGAAATTGCAGAAATAAAACATAGCAAAATTATGACAGCCACACACAGAAAATAACACAGTGATTTTTGGTCAATGTGCCCCTGGAAAAACCCCTACAACTCTTGGGGAAAACCAGTTTGAGAGCTCTTCTTTATTTCTTAAAATGATTTTACAGAGAAACCGAAATACACAGTAAAAATTCTAGCAACCACAAATTACAACTTATCTCGATTTTTGTGCTTGAACTCCACCTCGAAAATTGTGCCAATCAACAAACAGCCAAAACATAAATTTTTACAGCAATAAAACAACATTAAATGTTGTACGACTAGCCTCGAAAAATGTGCCCAGAACATGTTGTCCCTCTTCCACGATTTTTGTGCCTTTCTACTGCGGTACGGTTTTTCCTTGGGATGTGTGCCAATAAATGCTGCTGCCCAGATTTGCTGAAATGTCTTCTTGTTGCTCTCCTTCACTTCCTCACTGCTCAGAAATTTTCTCCTTGCTCTCTCCTCTCTTTCTCTCAAATGCTCATGAAAGAATGAATTGATATTTTCTTCTTCTCTTCTCCTTTTATTCTCTAAATGACCTTTTGGGTTACCCTAAGATCTAATCGCTGAGATTCATTTAGATCTAGGGATGAGAATAAATGTGCATTTAATTCTCACTTTCTATTTTTTAACTCACCCACTTAAATGAAGACCCACTTAGCCTTTTATTTCCATAGTCACTTTTTCACTTTCTAATTCTTCATTCACTTTAATAAAGTCACCTTTAAATTAGAATGTAACTTTACCACATATAAAATCACTTTTAAATTAGAATGTAACTTTACCACTTATAAAGTCACTTTTAAATTAAATTGACTTTACCACTTATAAAGTCACTTTAGGAGAAAAGTAAAAAATAAATTTGAACACTTTTCCCTAGGCCAAAGATCAAAGCCTTAGGGAACCACTTGTCCTTTGGTACCCAAATTTTAACAGATTATAGCTCTAATGCCACTGTAATGTTCCTAAATAGGAATGTAGGTGATATACAAAGCATGCAAACAATCCAGCAATCAAAAAAACGAAATATACATTAAGCACCCATGGAAACACCGGAAATAGAGAACTGTTGAGCCATTTTATTACTTCTTCAGGAGCAAATACAATAGTAAAATAGAATGGTGCACCTGGGCTTGTCTCAATGGACAAGCATGACAAAACCTAGGTGAGAAAATGCTGAACTGAAGGCTGCTACAACTGTTGCACCAAACTGAACTGCGTTGCCCCAGAAAACTACTTTGTCCGCTGAATTTGAAGGGTTGGAATCACTGCTTCTTGTGCTCAGAAAATTATGATATTTCAGGTCCTTGCACCTTGGCCTAAACCCAAAAAAACCCACAAAGGAATTGGCCAAATGCTGACCTCAAATTTTGGCCCAAATTCCCCTTAGCTCCTCTAGCTGCTGGTTGAGTTGGGACCCCTGTTTAACCCCTGGCAACGATCCATTTGATGAAGGGCTTCCATTCCTCGGTGAACCCTTTCAAGGCAATCCTTACCATATCTCCATCTGAGATAGTCACACCGATGGCAACATGTTCATCTTTGACCTGAGACAATCTTGTCAGATACGAGGTCACGCTTTCACCCTTATCATCTTGGTGGACTTCAACTTATCCTCCAATACTAGTACCCAGTTCTCGTTCTTATTCTGGAACAAATTCTGAAGAGCCATCCACATCTCATGTGCATTGTTCTTCCTGGACAAATGATGTATTAGGGCATGCTTCACATCATCTAGGATGATCAATCTCACCCTCGCATCCAAATATTCAAATATTTCCAGCTCCTTAGTGTCAGTTGGCTTCTTGATCTCTTTCTCGGTGAACTCCCAGAGCTTGTTGACCTGTAAGACCAACTTGATCCTTTCCTTCCAAGGACTATAGTTGGACAACCCCTCCAACCTGTCCTCATACCGGAGACATGACTGCAACTTCGACATTGTAATGAGCCTTTCACCTACATTGTGACCAACTCCCTCTCACGCTGTACTTCGTTGCGCACAACTCTGTTTTATTTACTTCCAAAGTAGCTTAGACACGCTTTGATATCATTTTGAATTTCCACGACCTTGGATCTAGGTTAGAGTCTTAAAATCACTGACGCTACCAAACCAAGAATCTCAACCATAAACTACTTTGCACAGCGGAAATATAAAGCAGTAAATCACATATGCATAAGTATACACGGTTTTTAACAAAATTGTACAATAATGTACAATCACCAATCTTCGTTATATTAAACCAAATCTGAATAATACAGCAATCTATGGTATACAAGATACAATGAAAACTTCGCTACAGCTTCTATGTCGTATCTCATCCTGTGGGTCCTTCGCTTCCGTACTACTCATTAATAATGCCTTAGTCCATCAAGGCCACTACACATCGAGACTCCAGGGAGGCTGCCACCTAACAATGCTGCATGTCACTTTTGCTGCAAGTACACGGGCTCATCAAACTGCTCTCTAGGTTGGCCAATTCCTGAGCTTTAATTTGCCTTCTAGTAGCCTCTTTCGTCCATCAAAGAGCTACTCTTTAGGCTGCAAACTTCACCCAATCACGCATCAACAACATCCTTCTTGTCTGCTGCTCTAAGGCTACGTTGTATAGCCAACACACTGCCCTCCAATCAGATCGATGGCACCCAATCCTTCACTGTGAGTTCTGCTCCTAATTGAGGTCTCCAACTGCCCAAGTTGACCTGAATATATGGCACTTATAGGTTGCACTGTCCAAACACAAGGATGGCCTTCCATCTAGCATCTAATCAACATGAAACCATCACATAACTCTTGAGTCATGGGCTGTCATATACTGCTGTAGGTCTGTCCACTGGTTAGGGCTGCAACTATACTACAACAGCCTCCTTCCTACCACGTCCAAGCCTCTTTATAGCTGCAGCCTCTCTTTTCCCAAGTCTGCCCACACTCCCTGCCAATCTGGGCTGGAAACCAGCCCCAAACAAGCCCCTTTTCCTCCCTGTTCAAACCTGTGGCTAACCTGGGCCCTTCAACACCTTTTCGGCCCCCTGTCACAGGCAAGACAAGGCCTGCAGCCTAGCTGGAGGTGTCTTTAATTGCAGCGGCCTGGTTTATAGAGAGAGACCCACACAAAACCTGCCCAAACACTCCTCTAAAGCATGTCACTGTCCTCTCTGCTCCATAGACCTGTGAAACCCTTTCAAACAAAACCAAAACGGTCCTCTTCTATTTCAGCCTTCTTCCTCTTGAGCTGTGGTTGTTTTAGGATGGAATTCCTATGAAAAGATGCACTTCAATGATCACAAATGAATCAATTCACCTCCTATTTATACCAAAGAGAAGGGCTCCGCGAATTTAGATGAAGAGATGTCTTTTGGGCGAATTCCTCAAGCCTACATGACTTGAATGTCCAAACATTAATTGTCAACTTCAAAAATCCATAACTTCGTTTCTAGAGCTCCGATTTTAGTAATCTTTGGAGCATTGGAATCGGTTCGCCAAGCTCTATCACGTTCACCTCAAATTTTCAAGCTCAAATTCATGATAGTCTTAACCCAAATCCCGATGGGTGCAAAACCCCATGCTTGGGTTCCAAGCCCACAAGTGACCCTTGTGGCACTTTGCCCTCCAAACCCTGAACCCTAGGGCTTGGAGTACCTCCCAAA
Organism: Pinus tabuliformis; assembly: GCA_031772625.1. Lineage (NCBI taxonomy): Eukaryota > Viridiplantae > Streptophyta > Pinopsida > Pinales > Pinaceae > Pinus > Pinus tabuliformis. The sequence continues at coordinate 40,698,749 of CM062810.1, read as the reverse complement.
CTACACAAATCAACACCAATCACATCACTACAAGATCTGCTCCTAGTTAAAGTTTCTTCACATCCATGAAACTCCAACACTTGGCTCCCACAGGCTGCTAGAATGATCCAAATCCGGTCACCAAACTGTGACCCAACACATACCAAAACACTGCTGTTGTGACTCCTGCAATGCTGCAATTTCTGGGACTGGTTAGGGCACTAACCACAGTCCCCAACTACCCAACAAACATGCCCAGAAATTACTCCTATTGCTGCGGTTCCTCCTCCAAGTGTTGTTGCTCTTTTGTGCTGCTCTCCTAGGGTAGTTACAGCCCTAAACGTGGGACTGTCTCCCTAAGAGGACTGCAGCACCCTTCAGCAGTCCAATCTAGGGCTGCGACAGCCTCTTAGGAGGACTGGCGCCCTCCACAACAGCCCTAACTCCTTCGCTGCTCATCCTATGGTTGCGGCCTCCTCAAACAATGTTGTTGCCCCTCAAAACAAACCTTTTGAATCTTGATGGCCCTGCATTAGCCTTTAGACAGTCCGCACCCACACACAATAACTCGGCCTTCTTCAGAAGATTTCTGACCCCAAAACAGTCCTCTTCCTCTTTGCTGTGTGCCTCTCCTTTCTGCATCATCAAACCAGAGCTATCCGAGTTCTTCTTAGGTATTTATTGCCCAAGTGGGATGCCTAAATAGTAAATGGCATGTCTTCACCCTCTTTTTATAGCCTAAAGAGGGGCTCCAACGAATTAGTGAAGAAACCCATCTATTGGAGTAATTTACACCAAGCCTACATGACTTGAAAACCAATAATTAATTTGTCAACTTCAAAAATTCATTTCTCCAATTCTACAACTCGGAATTCGACGATTCTTGAAGTGTTGGATTCTCCTTTCCACCCTATTTCATCTCATGCCATCACATGTAGAAATGTGCCTCCGAAATTGTCCCAAACACGATTGGGTGCCAAAACCCCATAGTTGGGCTCCAAGCCCACAAGTAAACTTTGTGGCGCTTTGCCCTCCAAATCCTGAACCCTAGGGCTTGGAGCACCTCCCAAGCTACACAAATCCATATACCGGGTCTCCTCCCATCGGTAAAAGTCCTTAAAGAGTAGGGAGTCTTAGCTGAGGTGACAGTGGACTAAGTCTCCATTGTTGCCCTTGACCTGGCAGTTATCCCTTTTAGGTCGCCTGCTAGTTTGAGCGGTAACAAGTCGATTTTAGGGGTCTAATCCAAGCATGTGCGATCATGAGATGCTACGCGAGCATGTTGCCCATGTTTTTCATCTATTATATGTGCATGTAACAGGTCTACGGTAACTAAGAGATTGTTGGAATTCTCATGACCCTCTATTCAAGTAGCTTTGTCCACTTTTCTGAGAGATCATGTCCCAGTTGGAGCCAGATGTTACCCACCATTTTGTGGGTGATATCCCTAGAAGAAAAAATTTCTCCAAGATGGTCTTCAACCAGTAGCCAGCAGCCCGTTGCAACCACCAACTAGCTCGTTGTGCCATTTATCGGCCCCCTGAGCCAACCATGTGGTCCCTCACCCATCTGTCATGATCGTATGTTTGAAGGTGGACCTCCCGAACGTAAAGGTATGCCTTGTCATTTGGTAATTGAGTATTGTAGTTTGGTGATCATGGATACTTGTAGGCATGGATTAATGGGGGGATTCAGCAGAAAGAGTGGGCTAGGTTTGTGCTCTTGTCCCCTAGACCTCTTTTGGATGTTAGTCCCGTGGGATCTATTTCACTGACATTCGGGCTTTAGGGATGGTACTACATGGGAAACCATGATTTTGGTTATGTGGTCTCGCTCCATCATCCACATATATCACTCCCCTTCCACTCATTATAAACACATTCGTCATTTCTCCAACCTAGTTCCCCATTCCTTCACTGTGTCCACATAGAGTTAGCCTTCCCCCTCCCCATGCCCACACCTTGTGTAATGTCCCTTCCTAATTGTCCTCCCAAGGAGAGGAAAAACAATTTTGGCAATTTTGTTGTTTTTAGCTTAATCCATTTTTGGTGGAAGAACTTAGGAGAAAAGGGGGTCAATATGCCTTTAGTGGATTGTGGGGACCGCTCACCCACCAAAAATATGCACCCCTTGGAGGGAGCTTGATTTTCCTAAGTTGGGGGTCGAAATATTTGATGGGACCCACGTGGGGCACAAGGGAGCAAGCATAAATAGAAGGAGAGGAGCAGCATTTGGGGCCTTTTGTTGATTTGAGAATTCATTGTTGCTTTGGTTGTTCAGCTAAGCTACAATGTGTTGTTTAGCACAAGAGCTTCCCAAGGAGTGAAGCTCACCCCTTTCTTCGGTGGACCTCGAGTGCCACCCCAGGAGGGCCTTTCCTTGCAGTTGGAGACAAAGAGAGTGACCACCATCAGAGGATTACACTACCTTGGCTCAGCTAGGACACAGTGCGAGCAGCAGGGACATAGTGGGAGAGACTGCGTGTTTGTGTGGAGCAATAGAGTCGGGATTTGGGAGTGAAGTGGTTGTTGGAGGCATTCTTATCAGGTTTTCATCTCAAAGGAACGATATTACAGCAGGAAGAAGATCCAATCACCCAGGTCGAGTTTCTAGTGCAAGGGATTGCGTCATCTTCACCCAAGACTGCACAGTCACTAGAAGGGGTTGTTTGGAGGGGGTTTTACCCATAGGATTGAGGAGTTGGGTTGTGGGGAATTCGTTGGAAGGCTGATTTGGGAGGTTTATTGGTATTTTGGGAGTAGGATACAACAGTTCCAACTACAGGTGTCGATTCCCAGTGTTGGAGGAGGGCCAACCTCTAGGAGGTTGAAATTGGAGGGTCAAAACCAAGGAAAACCCTTTCTGGGTTTTTGGCAAGGAGTAAACTCCTAAATTTACAGAAATTTATGGGCTGTTTTGAGGGGGGAAATTAGAGCTTGAAGTCAGCCAGTAGTGTAGATTTGGAGGGACAACGCAATTTTCTGGAGAGCAACACTTCTACAGCAGTTGGGTCATTTTGTGTTGATCACCTGAGGCTCGTAGCTTGCCTTGTGCAAGCCCAAGTGAACCTCATCCATCTTCTATTGTACTCCAACATATTTTATTAATGAAAATGAGCCAGTTGGGTGTTTGATGAGAAATTTTTGTCTATGTGTTGATTGTTGAGTACATTTTGTTTCTGAAATTTATTATATGTCTTTGTTATCACTCCAAATTTTCCATTAGGAATATTACAGTGATATCAGAGCATGTTCTTGGCCAGGGTGGGGAACAAGAGCGGGTGATGTCACTGAGATACCAAGGCTGGTTTTCCAAAGAGGTCGTGGTAGAGGCAGAGGCAAGGGTCGAGGTAGAGAAGAGGGACCAGACCCATTTTCAGACACTGAAGTGGAAAATATCAAAGGCATGATGGAGAACCAAGAAGAAAATGAGCAGCCCAGGCAGAGGAACACAGACCAGGTCTTAGAAGAGCTACTAAGGAGAAACCAGCAGATGATGAGGCAATGGAAGTTGATGATGGACATGATGCAACAAGTGATGGGCCTTCAAATGGGTGGAAGACCGGTGGGAGAACCTCAAGGTGACAGGGGTTCCAGAGCGGGTGGAGGCAGTCGTACCTATCAACTTCCACACACCCCACAACGTGGGCAAGCTGGCCGCCCCACAATGCCTCATTTCATGGAGGAGGCCAAGCCAGAGAGAGAGTCGAACCTAGTTGTGGACTTGGTACATTCTCTTGCATCGGGCATTAATGAGTATGAGGGGTTGGATGGTCGGGTCAAGAGGGTGATGTCCTTTGGAGAGTACATCCACCTCAAGGAGAGGTGCACTAGTGGGGTTGGAGGCCACTATAGGGGAGGAGCACCCAACAAAGATGTGCAGAAGCTAGCAGTGAAGGTCACACTTCCAAACTTCGATGGGTCAGCAAAGAGCTCAGCCAAGGCATGGATCCAAAAACTTGATACATATCTTCACTTGAATTCCATGAGGGAAGTTGATGTCATACATTTCGCCACCCTTCACTTGGAAGGGGATGCACAGGAGTGGTGGTACCACGGGCTAATCACGTTGGGGCACCTTCACATCACTACTTATACAAAGTTCACTAGGAGATTGTTGGAGAGATTTGAGAGGAAGGACCCGGAGCTACACTTCAAAGAGTTGGCCCACTTGAGACAGATTGGCAGTGCAGAGGCCTACATTAAGGAGTTCCAGAGACTCACAGTGATGGTGACAGATCTTTCGGAGGCACAGTTGATCATGTTGTTCATGGAGGCGCTTGTTGAGCCTCTGCATGGATGGGTGAGGGCTTACAAGCCCATAACTCTACGTGATGTTATTTCTAGGACCTGGGACATGATCGATGCAATGCCCAAGAACCGAGCCTTTGTTCCCACGAGACCAATAGCCCCACAGGGGAACAGACATGTGAGGCCACCACTAAGAGATGGAGGACGTAGCCAGTTGGATGATGACACCCGAAGGGGATGAGGATGTTGTGTTTCACGTGCCAGGAGCCTTGGGCAACGGGGCACAAGTGCACCAAATGCAAAGCCCATTTCCTCGAGGTGTTCTTAGATAGCGAGCCTGAGGAGGAGGAGGTCAAGGCAGTAGAGGAGTCGGGAGATGAGGGAGGACCATCATCAAAAAGGCCACCACCACCACCACCACCACCTAGAGGAGGGTCATTTGTGTGAAAATTTATGAATCTTTACAAACAGAAATCCTACTGCAGTTACTAGTTTAACATCTCCTACTTGTTATTTCCTTCAACAAGTTATTTAATTAGATAAACAGTGATGTAAACACTACTGTAGACTACACCGACATATAGATCATAAACTAAAATAATATATGAAACAAACACACAAGGGACACCGTTATTTTTGGACAACACGTCCCCGGAAAAACCCAACTCGGGAAAATCGGTGTAGCAGATAGAGGGTTTGTATTATTAAGCAAGCAAAATCCAAGTACAACATGTTGCCTCTTTTGTCGCACAAAGTGTCTAGGCACCGCGACAACGCTCAGAGTAAGGGTTGTCACTCTCGATCCTTACTTCGTCAAGGGGGGTAGTCCCTAGGCAAATGGATGAGGATAGCCTACAAAAAACAGACTGTAGGAGATTTTAATGATGGACAACTTGATGAAAGTAAATGAATCTTGATTAACTTAGATGAAAAGATTAAACGCTAATGTAGCCAAGACACGGCCACAAGATAGAAATGATTACAAACCAATGCCTTTTATATTCAATCAACCGTCGACTAAGTAAAACAAGTTATCCAGAACAATTTTCCAATATGTGACGAATAATGATAATCAATATAAACGCCCAAAACTGTATCATGCAAGAGATTCCAGATTTAAAATGATTATTGATAATGACCAGGATCTAGAATTAATTAATTTTCTCCAACAATCAATATAACTTCAAAAATTTATCGTACTTTAACCATAGGAAAATCATAAAAATGCATTTAATGACCAAATAACACTAAGGAACTTTAGGTTTAAATTTTTTAATTATTCCTTAGGCGAAAACATCAATGAAACAAAAAACAGGTAAAAAAAATCGAGATCGAAATTTTTAATGGGCCATAGGCCACATTAAAAATTTTAATGTTTAAACGAGAAACCCCTTAATTTATTTCATTTTTAATTCTCAGGTCACCAATAAATTTAAGATTTTAGAAAAAAATTAATGTTTTAATGTTTTTTTTTAAGATTTTTAAATGTTTAGGATTTTTTAACTTTTATGAATTTTTAGATTTTTTCAGTTTTTAGATTTTTTAACTTATATGAATTTTTAGATTTTTTTTTTAATTTTTAGGATTTTTTATAAATAAAATCAAAATCAAAATTCAAAAGGGAAAGTCAAATCATAAAATTTAAAAAAAGGCCTAAACGAAAAAAATTCGAATGGGAGAAGAATCACATGAAAACCAAAACAAAAATAAAAAAAATCAAAATCAAACTTAAGTCAAAATCAATTTAGCATACACATGCGCTAACACCCTAAATATATACAAAACTAAAAAACTAAACTAAACCCAAAAATAAAACCTATCGTATATCTCACAATGAAAATAAAAGTCGAAAAGTTTTGAGTTTGTGTTGTATTTGCAGGTTCTGACGGCGGAAGGGAGCTCTATGGCAAGGAAGGTTGCGAGGGTTTGGACAGGTGAATACGCAGAGGGAAGCGATGAGGAGAGTTAAGCAAGCAGCGGATGATGGGTTCGATGGTTGCGTGGAAGGGGGGCACGTTGAGGCTGGCAGCTCGACGGAGGATAGACAGGTTATGGCAGCGAGGGTTTGCTGCAGATAGTATGCAACAAAAAATCATGGAGAACTGACAGCGATGGAGGACTGGTAGCGCTAGGGAGCCACGATGGGGAATGAAGCTGCATGGAGATTAGCAGATTTGGGACACGCAGGCCAACAGACAGCGATGATAGGCAACGTATAGATGCAGAAAATTGATGGCAGAAGGGAGGATGCAGGTTGGGAAAGAAAACTTGGATTGTAGGCAAAAATGGCAGCAACAAATTTGATGCCAGAGGATGAGAAAATACAGGGTTTGGTGGCAGCGAGGGTCCTGTAAAAAAAAAATTGAAATGCACAGTACACCCCAAAACTAGGCAGCCAATCAATCTGCAAAATGGTGGCCCAAAACCTCTAAAAAAATTTCAAGAAATCTTAACTAAATTTTTAAATCGCTCTGCTTTAGATTTCTTTGAAACCCTTATAAAATTTCCAGATTTAAAAAAAAAAAAAAAAATTAAAACTCTTGGATTGCAAAATCTCTGGATAGAAACCCTGCCAAAAATGATGCTAATGGACCCCCAAAAATCTAGATCTTACCCTCCAGGGCCTAGATCTGGACTTTGCATAGCTTTCAACTTCAGATCTGCAGCTACAGGGCAACAAGAAACACCCAAACGATATAAACAATGACCCAAAAAACTAAAACCCAGAAAAACCCAAGTCAGAAAACTAAAAAAAAATAATTACAGACCTAAGTACATAAATGGCAGATCTATCAGATCTAGGGAGTGTGAGTCAGACTCCGCTCCCAGATTTGATGATCTGAGGCTCTCAATAGCCAGATTTATCGATTTAGCACAGAAAAATTAAATTTTTTGAATTTTAAAGGAGGTATTGAGCTCGAAACCCTTCATGCATCACCCATAAAAAATATCCTATGATAAGCCGAGGATCAAATTTAAGCTGGGCTCTTCAGAAAACACGGATCGAGAGTTGGTTGGTTCAACCGAGAACTTCCCCGAACGCCCGATGATCTAATAATCAAGGATTTCCTGCAAAACTCAATTTAACCATCAACATAGAGCGAGAAAATGATAATAAAATTCAGATAAATAGAGATACCTGCTATTCAAAACTTAAATTATCATTGAAACCCCAGCGACTGAGCAAGATACCTGTACTCAAATCACTCTTCAGAAAGCTACATCAATGGCTAAAAAGAAATCTGTACATGAAAATGACACATCTTACAGTGTTTCCATGAAGAGTAACACTAGCGGAAATTAACCCCAAAGTCTTTCTTTATTGCTCATAAAAAAATTACAAGAGAGCTTAAGAGCTTAGTACACGATCCAGGGATTCGCTGAACTGATTGACAAATGACCTCCTATTTAAAGATAAATCCTCCGATGATCTGAAAATGAGATCTTAAATCAATATTAAGGTATTGCAGACTCATGTGCAGGAATGCCTATATTACTTACTGCAACGGATCGAAAAGATTGCGAATAATATAGACAATTAACAGTCAAAAAACATAATAGACACACATATCAACACAGCAAATAATCAAGGAGTTCACTAGACTTCCTGGCTACGTCTCTTGGTCCTGCTTTCAGTGCTGACCTCTATATTATGTCTTCAAGAACAGAGTTTACAAGTGTGAGCTCAATCAGAGCCATAACACAACAACAGTGATATTACACAGGGATTTCACTCGAAAACCTCGAGTCTACAGAGTACACAGACTCTCCCTCTCAGTGCCTCTGATCAACTGTTCGTAGCTGTGTGGTTTCTCTGACTCTCTGTCTCCCCTCTATCTCTGACCTCTGACTTGTCTCTGTTCTGCTATGGAATGGCTTTTTAAGCCTATCAGTGTTGTCTGTTCAACTCCATCCTCAGGCTTTCTAGCTTTCGGCCGCTATCCGTTCAAATCCCTGTTGAGCGTTATACAATCATTGCAAAATGCTCTAAGGTATGGTGGCCACCTGTTTTCAAACGGAAAGGACCAGTGCGGGTGAAAATCCCAAAGAATCGCTTCTCTGTTTACACAGAGAAATACACAGAAATACATAGGAAAAACGCCTATTATCGGACTTGAAATTCTATACAACTGCACCTATAAACCCCATGGGGTCTGCCCTGATCGCAATTGCAAGTCACATTGGCTATTGGTCAAACATCAATACACGGGGAAATACAAAGAAATCTGCAAAAACCGGACTTCAAATATGTTTAAATCTGACCTATAATCCTTATCGGGTCCAGGTATATTGCATGTCGCATATCGCGGGTCTTTGTATTGTTTCCAGTCCACTCGCTGATCGCCGATCACTGATATCGGTGTATCACATATCGGCCCTTCGCAATGCCACGAGCCATGGTCCATTCCCATATATTGTTGCAATGCGATATTGCGATGTGATAAATCGCAAATCGCATGGCCTTCGGGTCTATGGGTTAAGTCCTCCCCTTTGGAATCTGCGATGCGATAATGCAATCTCCGCTTTGATCTGCGCGCTCGATCAACGATCCGCGTTAAGTCGTTGGATCGCGATCGCAATTCCCACAAGGCTGCCTTCGATACACTCCATTGGCCTGCTCCAATGTGATATCCTGATTTAATCTGGGTCGTTGATCTGTCTGATTTGACGACTCTAGTGCAACGTTACTTCAACCTTCGCTTAGCTCTGTTTTCCGCCTTTCTTCTTGGTTTTTCTTCTGCGATAGTGTTTTCCGATAATATGTATATGAAGACTTAGAGGTTTCAAGATCCATACTGGATCACGCCTTCCCACTGAAAAGCTTTTGGACCACCAAAAGTTGGTTTTTAGGCATCGATCAAGTGAGAATACAATTCTCTCACTTGTCCAATTTCTATCCATCGTGCCTTGCTTGGATTTGAACCTTTGAGTCCCACTCTCAGGTACTCAACATCCCCTCGACGCATTGTTCTTACCTTCCTGCCCAGAACTGTGTCCTCCTGTAACTCATTGAGATACTCCAGCAACAGATCCTCAATAGAAGGCAACTGACTTTGCTCTTCAGGATCTTCAACCATTGAAGGTTCGTACAATCTCAAGTTTTCTGCATTAACCATTGAATAGATCTGCATATAAGCTAGCAAATCAAGGCGAAAAGCATTTTCACCAATTTTATCAAGTATCTTGAAAGGTCCATACCTTATTGGTTTTAGCTTCTTACCTTCACCTTGCATTCTGTCTTTGTTGATGTACAGCCAGACTTGATCACCAACTTGAAAACTATGCTCAACTCAATGCTTGCCATGTCTTGCCTTGTACTTGGCTTGACTTCTTTCTAGCTGTTCCTGTACTACCTGGTGAATTTCTTGGATTTGTTCAATGAACTTGGTTGCTTTGTCCACATCACTATGTCCATCAACTGCTATGTCTTTACCAAAGACAAAATCCAAGGGAGACTTTGGTATAAAACCAAAACAAGTCTCAAAAGGAGATCTCTGAGTAGAAGAGTGCTTGGCATGGTTGTAAGCATGTTGCACATAACACAAATGCTCATCCCAAAGCTTGGGATGCTTGCTGCAATAGCCTCTGAGCAACTGGATCACTGTCCTGTTGACCATTTCTGTGTGACCATTTGTTTGTTGATGAAATGTTGTGCTCTTCTTCAATCTGGTGTCCATCAACTCCCATAGATTTGACCAAAACTTCCCAACAAATCGAGAATCTCGATCAGATACAATAGAAGTGGGTAACCCAAAATGAACCCATACATTTTGAAAGAACAACTTTGTTGTTTGTTCAGCTGTAACCTGCTTGTTACATGGTATCAAAATACACATTTTACTGAACCTATCCACAACAACATACAAATAATCATGACCTTTCCTAGACTTTGGCAATCCCCCAATAAAATCCATGGAAACACTTTCCCAAGGACGAGAAGGAATTGGAAGTGGAGTGTACAAGCCTAATTTTCTATTACTTGGTTTGCTTGTAGCACACATTGTACATCCTTTGATATATCTAGAAACTGTCTCATGCATTCTTGGCCAATAACAGAACCTTTGCAATTGTGCAACTGTTTTACTTACACCAAAATGACCTGATATAAGAGAAGTATGTGCTTCTCGAATTATGTTAACTCTTTCAGTTTGTGGAATGCATAACTTTCCCAAATGATATAAGAGTTGGTCCTTTACATAATAATCCAATTCTTCTACTTGCTTGCCATGACTTAAAGTTGCATATACATCTTTAACATCTACATCTTGATCATATTGTTCAATGTAACTTTCGTATTATTGAATTATGCTTAAGTATAGTAAATGCATTTATGATTGGTCTTGATAACATGTTTACAACCTTATTGTGTGTGCCCTTCTTATATCTGATGACAAGATGAAATTGCTATAGAAAACCCATCCATTTATAATGTCTTGATTGCTGCAATTTAGTTTGTGAGTGCAAATATTGAAGTGGTTGATGATCTGTATGTATGATTGTTTCTTTACCCATTAGGTAATGTTTCCACTTTTTCACACTTTGTACTAATGCATACAATTCTTTATCATATGTGGGATAATTAACTACTGCAGAAGTAAATGTCTCAAAATGATAGCATATGGGTTTTCCGTGTTGCATCAACACTGCTCCCATGGCATAGTCACTGGCATCTGTCTCAATCTCAAATGGATGTTGAAGATCTGGCAGTGCTAGTACTGGTGTTGTACTGATTTTCTCTTTTAAGGTGTCAAAGGCTTTTTGTTGTTTGCCTCCCCACTGAAACACTTGTTTCAATCCTGTTAAAGCATGTAATGGAGTTGCAATCAAAGAAAAGTTAGCAATAAACTTTCTCCAGTATTGTGCTGCCCCTAGGAAACTCCTAACCTCTGTAGCAGATTTGGGTTTAGGCCAGTTCACAATGACTTCAACCTTAGAGGGATCTATCTTCAATTCACCACCCCCTACAATATAACCCAAATAATTTAAAGATGTTATGCAAAATTCACATTTTGACAGTTTTACATAGAGATTTTCTCTTTTTAAAACATCTAAAGTCTGCTTTACATGCTTTACATGGTCTTCCCATGTCTTACTAAAAACAAGAATGTCATCTAAATAAATAATTACAAAGTCATCAATAAAAGGTCTAAGTACATCATTCATAACTCTCATAAATGTAGCAGGAGCATTAATTAAGCCAAAAGGCATAACCAACCATTCATACAGTTCTTGCTTTGTCTTGAAAGCAGTCTTCCATGCATCCTGTTCTGCAACTCTGACTTGATAATAACCACTTTGCAAGTCTAACTTAGAAAAGTAAACTGTTTCTTTCAATTGATCTAATAAATCATCAATACGAGGAAGAGGATAACAAATCTTGATCGTTATTTTATTTAATGCTCTATAATCAATGCACATTCTCCACAAACCATCTTTCTTTCTCACCAGCATGACTGGAGATCCACATGGTGATGTGCTTGGTCATATAAACCCTTTATCAAGCAACTCCTGTACTTGCTTCTTTATCTCTGCATTCTATAAAGTTGACAACCTGTACATTCCAATGTTAGGTAATGGAGCATCTTACTGCAAATAAATATCATGTACTATTTTTCGCTTGGGTGGCAGACCTTTTGGTTCTTGAAATAGAACATCATACTCTGAAACAACTTTAACTAAATTAGCTTTCTGTTTAGAATCACAACCTTCAAATGCATTGGATTTTTCAGGATCCTTCGCCTTTACAACCATTAGTAAAAATTGCTTACTTGAATTCACAATTCTTTTCATCTGTCTTGAGTTTATGTGAGAATAGTTATCTTTGAGTTTATGAGCTCTTACAATATATTCAATTCCATTTTTAGTGAGTTGATACTTATTCTCAGCTCTATAGAAAATAGCTTTCCTATCATACAAGTATGGGCTTCCCAAAACAATACCATATATATCCAATGGAACTATATCTAACTCAACCTCATCTACAAACGTTGATCCAATAGAAAACCTAAGTTTACATTGTCTCGTTACTTGTAGCTTTGTTTTATCACACACCCAACCTAATGGATATCGCGAGGTTCTGTTTGTAATCCCAACTTCTTTACAATTGTTTCAGAAATAAAATTTACTTGTGATCCACTATCAAATAAAGTATCAATCTTATTATGCTTGGAAATTACTCTAATACGAAAAATCTCATTTCTTTCCCTCTCATTATTTTCATTATCAACAGATTGTGCAGAATTACTTGTGGATGCTTCAAAATCTTTACCTTTAATACCTGTGGCTGTAACTGTTGTTTCATCGCCTGAATCTAATCCCAAGTCCTGCTAAATAGCAGCAACATTCTTTTTCTTCCTTCCACCGAACTTCTTAGGTCTCCGTTCTGGATGCAAAAACCAGCAGTGTGCCTCATCGTGTCCTTCTTTCTTGCAATGAGTGCATGAAGGTTTATCCTTCTTTACAGTGTTTGCTTTCCTTTCCTTCCATTTCAGTTTCTTCTTTTCCTTACTCTTGCTTACAGAATATATAGATGATCCCCCAACCTCTGCGTTTACATTCTTACCTCTAGCTTCTAGATGTGTGGCTTGAACTGATACATCATCTAATCTAGTGGGATTAAACATGAGAATAGTATGTTTTAAATAGCTATGAAGACCACCTATATACTTCAATAAAGTCTCAGGCGAGTCCACTAATATACCTAGAGTTAAAGCTCTCTTTCTGAATTCTTGAATATAACTTTGTACACTTTGACCCTTCAACTGACGAAGAGTTTGCCAACTCATCATTGCCTGCTACATGTAAGCTAAAAGATAGAATTGCTTTTTGATAGCAAAAACAAATTCATTCCAGGTAGAAATGATTTTACCATGTTTTTGCAGATCAGATTGTGTCTTTCCTTCCCACCATACTAATGCAATTCATCCAATTCGAAGGCTAGCCAGCTGAATCTTCTTCCTTTCTGAATCAACGTTCTGTACCCTGCAATAGACATCAATTTGTCTTATACAATTATCTAGCTTTTCTGCATTGAGTTCTCCGTCATAAATTGGCAAATCAAACTTCACATCTAATTTGATTAAGGAGGTTTTCTTCTTCTTCTTAGAAGAGCTAGAAGATGATGAGGATGATGAAGGTGATGATGGACGAGATGGCGGAGGAGGCATTCCTCCTTTTCCTTTGCCTTCTGAAGAGGCAACTAGAAAAGGTTCCTTTGCTCCTTTGTCTGGTTTAGGTGTTGAAGTGCTTCCAGTTCAACCCTTCTTAAATTCCAGATACATCTCTTCCACCATGGCTTGGAGTGTCTTAAAACTTTCTATAAATTGAGATTCTGATCCCAATGGAGTTTCTTCTGCCATTCTCCTCTGAGAGTAGACTCTTCCAATCTCTGGATTAACCTCAACAAGTTCTCCTTCTTCTAGTCTGAGCTTTAATCTAGTTAGCATTCAAAATCCAGCACAAGCTTGTCTAACTTTAACAAAACCAAAACCAAATGCTCTGATATACCACTTGATCTGAAAATGAGATCTTAAATCAATATTAAGGTATTACAAACTCATGTGCAGGAATGCCTATATTATTTAGTGCAATGGATCGAAAAGATTGCGAATAATATAGACAATTAACAATCAGAAAACACAACAGACACACACATCAACACAGCAAATAATCAAGGAGTTCACCAGACTTCCTGGCTACATCTCCTGGTCCCGCTTTCAGCATTGACCTCGATATTATGTCTTCAAGAACAGAGTTTACAGGTGTGAGCTCAATCAGAGCCATAACACAATGACAGTGATATTACACAGGGATTTCACTCGAAAACCTTGAGTCTACAGAGTACACAAACTCTCCCTCTTAGTGCCTCTGATCCACTGTTCATAGCTGTGTGGTTTCTCTGACTCTCTATCTCCCCTCTGTCTCTGACCTCTAACTTGTCTCTCTTGTGTTATGGAATGCCTTTTTAAGCCGATCGCCGTTGTCTGTTCAGCTCCATTCTCGGGCTTTCTGGCTTCCGACTGCTATCCGTTCAAATCCCTGTTGAGCGTTAAACAATCATTGCAAAACGCTCTAAGGTATGGTGGCCACCTGTTTTCAAACGGAAAGGACCAGCGCGGGTGAAAATCCCAAAGAATCGCTTCTCTGTTTACACAGAGAAATACACAGAAATACATAGGAAAAATGCTTATTATCGGACTTCAAATTTTATACAGCCGCACCTATAAACCCCGTCGGGTCCGCCTTGATCGCAATCGCAAGTCGCATCGGCTATGGGTCAAACATCAATACATGGGGAAATACAAAGAAATCCGCAAAAACCGGACTTCAAATATATTTAAATCCGACCTATAATCCTTATCGGGTCCGGGTCTATCGCATGTCGCATATCGCGGGTCTTTGTATTGTTTCCAGTCCACTCGCCGATCACCAATCGCCGATATCGGCATATCGCATATCGGCCCTTCACAATGCCACGGGCCATGGTCCATTCCCATATATTGTTGCGATGTGATATTGCGATGCGATAAATCGCATATCGCATATCGCATGGTCTTCGAGTCTGCGAGTTAAGTCCTCCCCTTTGGAATCTGCAATGCGTGTTGTCGCACAGATTGCCATGACAACGCTCAGACCGGGGGCTGTCACCCTGATCCCCGATCTCTCCGTTTAAGCTTGTCTCCCACGGCTAAGGGGGGTGGACCCTATGGGACAATGAATGACCAACTGTGGACCAGTTGGGTTGGGAGGGATGAGGGAAAACAAGCACTTATTTGATTTTATTAAGTTGATAGACCAGTGCCTTATGGAGTTAATGGCTGAATGATTATTTATCAAATGCTTGCAGAAATATGAGCTCATTAACAATCATTTACCATCAAATAACTCAAACAAAATTAATTTTTACCAAATGCAAGATAATCGATACATGCTCAATGGCTTAACAATATTCCAGCAATTAAAATTCAAAAGATTAAGTGCTTTAAATAACCACGTAATTTTAAATGCTAACCAGAGATCACATTCATATAGCTAATCTTTAAATGATCATTCACGCATATTTAACCACATGAAAATGATAAACATTAATCCCACATCAAAATTTTAGCCTCAGCAGAAAAGATATATTGCAAACATGACAAATCCCTGAGCCAAGACTGAAACTAGCAAAAAAGTTCCAAAATATTTTTATATTTTCAAATAAAACGAAACTAAGCTAACTAAAGTCTAAATGAAACTTTAAATCTAAAATTTGAATAACATAAAAATCTAATCTAAGTTAAAAGAAAACTTTTCATGCCTTTTTTATATTTTATGAGAGATTTTTTATTTTTTATTTTAAAATCAAAACAAAACTAAATTTTTTTGGATTTTAAAGCTATGAAATCAAAAGTAAAAAGAAAGTCTAATTCTAAATCTAAATTTAAATGTTTATGATTTTTATTTTATATATATATATATATATAGATATATATTAATTATGATTATAAATTGTAAATTTAAGATCAAAATAAAACAAAGGTTAAAGGAAATAAATCTAAAAAAATGATAGTTCTAAACTAAAACTACACTATATAAAATTATACGCACAAAAAAAAATTGAAATGAAAATGAAAAGCTTCAAGCATAAACCTAAAGTCGAAAATGGAAAACGAATGCATACAACGAACCCCAGCTACAAACGTTAAAGCTATAAGAAAAATCGAAATCAAAAAATAAACGCTAACCCTAACCAAACTGAGCGCATACGTGGTGATTAAAAGAAATGAAAATCGTAAATGTCTGGCTGCTTGTCGTTTTGTGCAGGAGCTCGATGAGGGAAGAAGAGAGCTCGACGGCAGGAAAGGTAACGCGTAGGTGTGAACAGTGACGCGAAGAGGGCTCGAACGCAGCGCTTTGAAGTGGAACGCACAGGAAAACAGTTGCGTGGTTCAGTGAGAGAGCCATAGATAGCATAGGATAAAAAAAAACTGGAGCTCGTGGATTGCTTGCGAATGCATGTTGAAGGGAGATGAATAAATGAGAAAGAAAGGGTTTGTGGTAGCAGCGTGGGATGGGCTGCGAGGTGAAGATGCTGACTTAGAATTACACGCAGTAAGGAGGCAACACGCAGATGGAGGGGGCAGCGTGAAGGCTGCGTGAGAAGAAAGGAGGGACGTGGAATGATGAATGGGGGATGAGCAGACAGAGTGAAGGGAACGAAAGAAAGCTTAGCAGAATGATATTTCGAACGCTTGTAGTTTGCAGGTGTATGGATGAGGGCCAAGGTGCGGCAAAAGAGCAAAACGATAGCTGAGCGATATGAAAACTGCGGGCAGCGTTGAGGGCCGTGACTGTGTAGATTTGCTTCAAAAAATTCAAAATGCCCCTGTAACACAAAGAAACCCTGAGAATTAGCAAGAAGATGATCAAACCCTCGGAAATCTTCAGAAAACCCTGCGACCTGTAATGGAAAGATAAACAGCCAGAGAATATATATATTGAAAAAAAACTAAAACCCTACAAACCAGCTACAATTATTTACAGCTTTGTGACTCTACAATAGCCAGATTTGTCATTAATCCACTAAAATATTTTCAAAACTTTAGATTTACTATGAGGCACTTCAGAAAACTTCTCATGCATTCAAAAGATAAATTAAAATAATAGACCCAGAATTAAAACTGGCTGGGCTCTTCAAGAAAATGCTTTGCAGGAGTTGGCTGGTTTAGCCGAGAACTTCCCCAAACGCCCACTGATCTTCTCAATCTAGATTTCCTGCACAGCTCACTTCAACCATCAATAAAGAGGGAAAAAACAGTACTAATTTCCAGACCTAATGGAGATACCTGCCATTACTTCAGAAATTCTATTACCATTCAAACCCTAGTAAGTGAACAAGATACCTGTGTTCAACATCACTCTTCACCAAGCTATTACTAATGGCTGAAAATAAAATTATGCAGAAAATAAAACATCTTGCAGCACTTCAGGAGAGTAACACCAGCAAGATTTCAACCCCAAAGTCTTTCTTTATTGCACAAAAAAAAGTTTACAAGAGAGCTTTCTTCAGCACAAGACTCACAGATCAAATGATCTCAAATGACCCCTAGCACCCTATTTAAAAGAAAAATTCCCAACAGCTAGTTCGAGTGATCCATGACAAACTAATCTCGACCGTCGATGAGGATCAAGATATCTTTTAATCTTATCCGTCGAATTTTTAATAAGTTAAAAATTAAAATTTTGCATTTGTTTTCTCAAAATTCGACTTATTTTATTATTTAATTTTTTTTTTTTATTTTTATTTTTTTTTATTTTTTTATTTTTTTTATTATTATTTTTTGGACCCTCGAACTTAGCCTTTGGAAAAATTACCTAGGACCTAGGACTTAGGACTTATGAGGGGATTAAAACATTTTCTAACCCTCAAGACACTTTACATCATGATTTCTTTACAATTTTACATCTCAAAGGGGAAACCCATTTGACATAGACCCTCGTGGACCACCCAGTTCTGCGACCAAATATAATCTAGCTGATCAACACACTAGGATTCCCTTAAGATTCTGATGACAAAATTCATTCCGACTTTGGGGTTAGGCTGAAGGAAAACTCTGCCGATCATGGATCGGTGAGACAAAAACCCTTCCAGAACATAGATTATCACTAGAAAATTAGGTCCACCTAGGCAATTTACATACAAGACTCAGATCTGCTAAGATTATTTACAATTTACACATGCAGACTGGGTTTACAATATAATATGATCAGGTCGACGATGACTGTCGAATGGCACGGACATGTCGATCAAGCGCTGTCCCCTTTTGCGGAAAAAAAGGGGGTGTACTGCTACGGGTAGTTGACACGTAGTGGTCAACATTTGGCTCTACTTGGGGACACGTTGTTGCACTGTAGGAATGTGAGAATCCAGAATCTGCACCCACACAGCACACACCAAGAATAAGTAGTGTCCATCCAAAAATCATCATATAACATTAAGCACATGAAATATATAAGCTCTTCATTTGTTAATTATCTAATAACAAGGAAAGTAAATCTAATCCTAAAACAGAAACAAAATGCTGAAATAACAAGGAGTAGGGTTAGAAATGCAATACAAAGGATGCCCCATGGCATCAGATATCATCTTTGAAGAACAGCTTGAGCATTTGGCCATTTGCAGGTAGATCAAGTGGTTCGCCATCCAATCTGCTCAAGTGGAATGAGTTTGGTCCAGCTATATCTCGAATGATGTATGGCCCCAGCCACAAACTGTCGAACTTCTTATGTTTTCCTGGTTTTTCATTCTTGCGATCCCAAAGAAGTACCATATCTCCCACCTGCAAAGATCTAGATCGAGAGGATTTATCATAGCTTTTCTTAATGTTAGATTGATTTTTACATATAGTGTCAAAAGCTGTCCTATGAGCTTCATCTAACTCCACAATCTGATCTATTCTATTCTGAACAACATCTTTATTAGTAGAAAAATGTTGAAGGAGCTGATAAGCTGGCAATTTTAGATGCACAGGTAAGGTTACATCCAAGCCATAAACTAATTCAAAGGGAGATTTACCAGTAGCTTTCTTCTTAGTGATCCTATTTGCCCATAAAGCATACTTGATTTTGCTATCCCATGATCTCTTATTATCTCCTACTATCTTCTTGATAATGGTTATGAGATTCTTGTTACTTGATTTGGCCAAACCATTACCCTGAGGATAGTAACTTGACGAATGAGATAAAATAGTGCCATATTTGAAACAGAAAGATGAAAACTCTGAAGAACTAAAAGCTCTGGGATTGTCAGTAGTGATCTTAGCAGGGACACCAAATCTAGTAATGATATTATTTTCAATGAAATCCATAATAACCTTTTCAGTGGCATTCTTAGCAGGAATGGCTTCAACCCATTTAGTGAAATAATCAGTAGCAGTCAAAATCCATGAGTAGCCATTGCTAGAATTTTCATGGAACTTCCCAATGAAGTCCAGAACCCAGTGTTGAAAAGGTGCCTCTACAATGACAGGTTGTAGGGGCAGGGCAGCTAGCTTCTATTTCCCAGTGAATAGTTGACAGGTTTGACAAGTTCTAACAAACTTATGCACATCAGAAAAGATCGAAGGCCAATAATAACCAGCTCTCAGGATTTTGTGGGCGGTAGTTCTAGCAGCATAATGACCACCACAAAATCCTGAATGAAACTCAGAGATTAATCTCTTGGACTCAATTTCATCAACACACCTAAGCATTATGCCCTCAAGATTTCTCCACCCAAGGCCATCCTTCATAAGGCAATACTTAGTGGCTTTTAGTCTAAGAGCCCTTCTCTTATGAGCAACTAAATGGTTAGGACATGTAAGATTCATCAAGTAATAAACAATGTCCTTGTACCACTCATGCTCTCCTAATCTTTACAACTCCAGCGAAGATAAATCGTTAAGACAAAACAAACCAAGAGTCTTTTCGTTACTTTCAGTCAACATTTGAGCCAAACCTTGGCCTTTGACTAGCTTGGTGGGTCTAATCTCTAAATCATATTCTTGTATTTTAGTAACCCACCTAGCGCGAGTCCCTAAGCAATCGGTTTGAGTTAATATATCTTTAACAACAGAATGTGGGATGAAAGCAATGATTTTAGAATAACCCACATAAGTTTTGAAGTGCTTAAGAGACTTGACCAGGGCATAAGCTTGCTTTTCCATGGTATTGTACTTCAATTCGGAATTTTGAAGCGCTCTACTCATGAAAGCAATAGGCTCAATTTCAGAGCCGAAGGAGGAAACAGTGACACGTGGCACGTCGTACAAGTTCGCTCTACTAAACTAGTCCATAATTAGGTCATTGTGAGAGATTGGGCATAACTTTGCCTTGAAGAGTCCAAATCGGGTCAGACCTATGGCATTGGAAAGAAGACTCAGAGGGCTTCTACAGGACTGAAGATCACATGTTGGGGATCTGAAATCGCAGAGATACATCAGATTAAATATCGTGCTCCTAGAAGGCAAGAAAAACTAGATCAAGTGTTGTCAAGGGGTGCAAAGGACCAGACTTTCTAGGGCAGCAAAGAGCAAGGTGCAGCAAAATGATGCAGCAGAGGTAAGCTACAGGTAAGTATCTTCTGTATATGCATGTTCATCTCTTAATTGCATTAGGTTCTTTGTATTCTAATTTGTTGTTTTTGTTTAGCACTAACATATGCTCTGCAGGATGAGGTAAGTTTTGCTATTATCATGTCATGGGTATTTCCTTGAAGACTTTTTGCAGGTATTATATATTCATCAAGAGAAGACTCAATGCATAATCTAATGTTCTGAAGAATGAGAAAGGGTAGCATGACAAGAGCAGCAATCAAGGTGCAGAACAGCAGCAAGAAGTTCACCACATGAAGTCTTCAAGTGGGCAGCACTGCATACAGACATTGTAAAAGTATCATTGTACAGAGTCATTGTAAAAGCATCTTTGTAAAAGTTGTACAAGTGTCTATCTGCCAAGAGTTGAAGAGGTAGTGTCGGGAGGTCTAGGATCATCATTAGGTGGTTGTGTCATAGTTGGGGTTATGGTCTAGTGTGTTTTCTTCTTCTACATCATTCTATATCATTGTAAAGTGGACCATTTTCCCTAGTACGAGAGTCCATTCTTCTTTTATTCTTCTATGGGGTGGTAGGGTGGTGTTACGCTGGTGCATGAAATCACCAACAGGTTCAAGCCTGTGAAAACTTCAGGGTGGTAGGGTGGTGCTAGGGTGAGTTGTAGCTCATTGGGTGTTGGGGCATCCGTTCAATTGACTACTGAAGAATCTCGGGTGTTGGAGCGTCCATCCAGTGGGAGTTGGAGAAGAATGTTTTTCTAGATTCTAGGAAGTTGGAGCTTTCTTTTCAATTGGAGTTGAAGATTAAAGAATTATTAGAAAAGTGTTCGGTGGTTTTTGACCCGGAGGGGGTTTTCCACCTAAAATTTTTGTGCCTCGTGTTCTTTTATTCACTGTTGTTACTACATAAACATTAATGATAATTGAAGATTAACTAATGCTCTGAAAAGATTTAAAAGTGCTAATTGCTAAGGAATGTTGATTCACGCCCCCCCCCGCCTTCTTAGTATTTTCCAACATTGATTGCCCAATGAGAGATTATAAGAGCAAGTCAATGGGCTTTGGAGAACTCATAGAGACACGTAGTGGTGCGATTTGCAGTGAGAACAAGGGCACAGAGGGAGACACCAGCAGTAGGGTTTCAACATAGAGATTGAGGAGAGAATTTCCGGAGAAATTCTCCACGGTGATTCCAACATTCCAGTGACAGGAAGGTTCATTGGGAATATTCATACATATCAGTTGTTCACTTCCAAATATTGGTGATTTTTCAAGCATATCTTCATCAAAGCTTAGTTCAGTATTTTCAAATTGAAGATGGCAAAAGTTATTTGCATAAGTATTCGAACTTGTGCTTGAAGGGGGAATGTTAAATTGTGAGCCCCTACACACAAAGTTTGAGACCACATCCCTGAGTTGTAAACCTTATCCGTGATGACTGATGAGGTGTTGTCATGATCCATGGATGAGTTGTTCGTGAGATCTAGATCTAGAATATTGATGTACCATAAATTCAGTTCTTGAGATCAATAGAATGAATAAGAGAATGGCTTAAGGCTTTTTCCACCACTTTGCTTGTCTTGTCTTACTTACCTAATTCTTAACATACACTATCAATATAACATGGTACAAGACCCACCCACGGCATGTAGAATTGTCGGTGAATGGGTGCACTATAAAGGCACTCCTTGTTTAAAAATCATCGTTTCAAAATCCCATTAGGGTCTTGACCTATAGTGATAGCAGTGGGAATCACCCCATGTCACGCAAGTATAAAACCCGCCTAGTTGCCGATTCCTCTAGTCACAAAAAAAAAATGACACAAGATTCCACTAAAGCTTTACTAACTAAAGGCCTCACCGAAGCAACAAAGACGTTCATTTAAAACCTTCTCATTTTCAACAAAGATCATATAGTTGTCTGAATCAACCCACTCTGAAGGTTGTTTGGCATATTTCACTCGAAAACAAATCATCTAAAACACTTCCTCTTCGTAGCTCAATGCAAACGAATCCCTCGTATTTGGTCATTCACTAAGGCAAGACTTCTGCTTGGATGATACCGTTACACCTAAGAAGCTTCCAGACGATGAGAAACATGGAATATTCAAAACATAAAGTAATGTTTACAGCAAAAGTACTTAACAGAGTAATACATGTATATAAGACAATGACATATTGCCATTTACAGTTTGTGCGCAATTTATTAGCATTGAGAATTAGTCATGGTTAGGGTTCGAGTTCATCAGCTCATCCACTCGGAAAGAACATGAAGAAGAACTGAACAGTAGAAATCAAATATGGAAATGAATTGTCTGTCCACTGGTGACAAAAAATGCAACATACAGACATCCTTCAATCAACCAAAATAGAAATATTTTCGTATGATAAAAATGGCGGGAGTAAGAATGGAGAAATCAGGCGTACCTTTATTAGCTCGGACTGTAATCAGGCGCTTTGAAGGACTCTTGAAGTGGTGAGTTTTATACACACGTCCCATGCTAAAATTCGGCAATCCAACTGCAATGTTCGCCATTTTTGCTGATAAGTTTTGTGAGTTGATGTCTGGATTCGGTACAGAGCTGTCTTAACTGAAGAAATTCCTGGTACACGGATGATCGCGTGGAGCGTCTGCCACGTGGCAATGCCGGGACTTCAAAAATGACCGTATCCTCCCAGCTCCTAACTTCGACCAACTAACGTGATCATTGTGGACACGTGTCAGAGAAAATGGGATCCTCGCGAGAATTGAACCTGTGCAATGTTAAAAAGGTGTATCTATCTTTGGGTTTTGTGTGGAACACAATGTACGATGAAGTTGGGAGTTTATCGGCCAAACAAAATTCGACCAATAAATAAGTGTAAATTTTGCTATTTGTCACACTGTGGTTGGTAAAATGAAATGAAATGATATTTTAAAATTCAGGGAATTAAAAATAATTTATGAGACCATTAGTTTTTTGTTTTTTGTTTTTTTTTTAATTTAATCATTTTCTTATTTAAATGAACTAGCTCGGCGTTCCAACAATTTTCTGGCTAAAAAGACAATGTCAAGAAACAATTTCCTGGTTAAAAAGACAATGCCAAGAAACAGATGCTAACATATTCTCATAATTTACTCTGATGTTTTTGAATGCATCACATTCCAAAATGAAATGTTTTTCCAATTCCACTGTCCCAAACTTGCAAAATGTACACACTCTTCCAAAGCTTCTTTCCTTAATTGAGCAATAAGAACCTTTGCCCTCCACGAAATGCTAGCTCCAATGAACTATTTTTGTTGTAGATCACACTTACGGTTGAATTCCTCAATGAAGTACTTCTTCTTTCTACCCAACTCTTTTCCCTCCATAACAAAATTCTTTAGCTCCTTGCTATTTGTGGGACAGGGATTGAGGTAGATATTTCATTTTTGCATCCATGTGTAATTTTGTTTAATCCATGTTTTCTTTTTTTCACTCATGCCTTCATTGAAGATAACATTAGGCTATCTACCTGCTCTCATTTGTTCAATTCTTTTTAAATATCTTATGAGTCGCACCATGGCAATTGCTTCTATGGGAGTTGCTCCTGTTTCACTCAACATTATCTCATAAAGTACCAAACTTTTTATTTTGAACTTACTCATGATCAACCATTTTTAAATTTTCTCAATTTATTACTATTTTGAGACGAAGTGTTGCTGGACTGTTGAAACTCTAATAAATATCATTTTGAAACCGAGATGTTGCTAGACGATTGAAACTATAAATATAAAGATCAAAGTATAAGGTTCATTTGATTTACTAAATTTACGGTGATTAACTCATTATTAAATTCACAATTAAATTGAAAAGGAGTTTTCGCGACACAATTACCACTTCGTCAAATTAATGGATTTCATTATAATAAAAGGTATATGTTTTCCATGAGCTTATTAAGTTTATTTTTATATATTATTTAGTAAAATAATATAGTATATAATGAAAAGAACCAGAGAAATTCATTATAATAAAAGATATATTTTTTCCATGAGCTTATTAAGTTAATTTTTAATTATATTATTTATTTAAATAATATAGTATAT
Source organism: Pinus tabuliformis (assembly GCA_031772625.1). Lineage (NCBI taxonomy): Eukaryota > Viridiplantae > Streptophyta > Pinopsida > Pinales > Pinaceae > Pinus > Pinus tabuliformis. The sequence goes on along the minus strand of CM062810.1, from coordinate 40,674,383 downwards.
AATGAAAAGAACCAGATAAACAAAAAAATGAAATTCAAAATTTTGTTAGATGAATTCATTATAATAATAGGTATAATTTTTCCATGGGTTTATTAAGTTTATTTTTAATTATATTATTTAGTAAAATGATATAGTATATAATGGTTTATTTTTAAATATATTATTTAGTAAAATAATATAGTATATAATGAATAGAACTAGATAAACAAAAAATGAAATTCAAAATTTTGTTAGATGAATGAAAGAAAATGAAATATAAATTAAATTTGATGCGAAGCTAATTATTGGGATGAGTTTATTTTTAGTTATATTATTTAGTAAATTAATATAATATATAATGAAAAGATCCAGTTAAGAAAAAAATTGAAATTGTGTTAGATGAGTGAGGGAAAATGAAATACAAATTATTTTTGTGACTGCTTCATATTTGATGTGAAGATAATTATTGGGATTTTCATGAAAATATTGATTTGTAATATGATATTTGTAAAAAATTTATGAATTGTGGAGTATATTTTCAATTTTTATTTGAAAATGATGCTTTTAAAGTTTAATTGATTGATGTTTATTCTTCTTCTTTTTTTCTTTTTTTCTTCTTTTTTTTTATGATTATGGATTTTTTTACATTATTATGGTGTTGCATCGGTATATTTGTTCATTTTGACTATAAAATGTTATACTTGGTTCATGTGTGATGGTTCTAGTCCTCTCAGGGTTGGATATTATTAGTATTGGATGAGAAGTGGATTGTCTTGGAACTTGGTTATTTTTTCATGTTTGATCTTTTTTGTTGATGGAGCTTTGGGGTCATGAGTTGGTGATTTCACTTGATGCCTTGATTGACATGTGTGAAATGTTTTATTATGCTATGTATATCATTGGGTGATGTTATTCATGGTTAACATAACCTAACATTCATGCAAGGTCTCATTTTATTATGGCTTTTGGTTTATTGAAGAGTTTACTGGAAGAAACAACTTGTGTTTTCATAGTAAAGACTTTTATGATATAGTAAGCACATATGTGGAAGCATGCTTTATTTCGTAATGCGAGCCACCCCTTAGCATCTCAAATTATATCTTAGTTAGATTATAACATAATGAATTAAGTGTTATGAGCCCCTTTCCCTTCATATAAAGTTCACCATATATAATGTTTTTCCCCATGTGCATAAAAGGGTCACATATGTTAAGTAAGGATATATTATAATATTATTATAAAGGGGCTTTTTCATGTTAAATTTCAAAACCTTATGTATTGAGGGGATTGTCACACAATATATTTGAAGGAGGCATCACACATTTTATTTGAGGGGGATGTGATTTAAACTTTGCATAGACTAAACAATTACATGGAAATGCCCTCACTTGCACATGTACCTACGCCATTAATTATGAAAGGGACAATATAATATTGTTTTAGTTGCCCCTCATTCCTTGTGGTCACGAAATCTTTGTCAGTTATTTGTGTGGACCAATCAGTAGATGGGAGCCATTTTTATTGAGTAGTAGAGCGATTATGCAATGCAATTGGGCTATCCTCTTCACTTATTTATTTGATGACTTATTTGACATAAGTGATAAAGTAAACATGGCATGGAGCTATGAATATTCAGGTTATTACCAATATGTGGACTTGCTTCCTATTTTTGTGATTATGAAATCATGGGTCCACACTTCATCTGATTTACGCACTTGGAACATACCTTCTGGTAAAGTTGTTGACTAGCCATTTCATGGAGCCATCCCTCTCTTCACTTGCCTTATGTGGTGGATTCTCATTAATCGTTGGTTGGAAATGAAAAACATCGAGCATCCACAATCGTTATTAATTATTGACCACATCTTTAGTAGATACATCACCTTGACACAATTTGAGGATACATTCATAATTTGTAATATGGTTCAATCATTCCATTTAATGGAATGGACTAGGTGGCATGCTATTTGAGGTACCTTCATATTCCTTGGGATGAAAAATAAATGGTTTTTAGATCCTTTCTTAAGTCTATATTCACTTTATCCCACGAGGATTTGGATTGATAATGAATGGGTGCATGACTAAGGTACTCCTTGTGATGGGTTATCGGTTCAAATCCCCCATGGATCAGCCAACAAAAAAATAGAAAAAGAAGAAGTATACATTTAGTTTCAATCATATCTTTATTTCCCTTGATAATTGAGTCTTAGCTCCACTTGTCCAATGGACATGACACTAGTCTTGATCCTCTCATCACTTCTCTTTTAAAACTACACTAAAACACTTGTTTGATTGAAGGTACTCTTCATTTCACCTTGAATCCTTTTGCATAAAGATTTAAAAACCATCCCTTGTGGAAGCCCCTCTTGCTTTGAGAAAAGCTAACCTAAAGCATGAAAAGGGTTTGTGTGGTGGAAATGGCCTCCCCTTAGTTCCTAATGACCACTATGTGTCAATGACCCATAGCAGTACACCCCCTTTTCTGCAAAAGGGATAGCTCCTGATCGACGTGTCTGTGTCGTCCAACTATCATCATCAACTTGATCATCATGTTATATTGTAAACCCTTTCTGCATGTGTAAATTGTAAATAAACTTAGCAGACCCGTGTCGTGTATGTAATTGCCTAGGTAAACCTAATTTTCTGGTGACGATCTACATTCTGGGAGGTTTTTTGTCTCACCGATCCATTCTCGGATGGTCGGCAGAGTTTTCCTTCAACCTTACCCCAAAGCCGGAATGGATTTTGTCATTGGGATCTTAGGGGAGTCCTAGTGTTCTAGATCGAGTCTATGTAAAAGTGATTTGGGAATAATCCTAACTATTTGGTTAGGTTATTTTATTACAAATTGCTTGATCTGCTAGAATAAATTTGTGTCACAGAACTGGGTAGTATGTGAGGGTCTTTTGTAAATGGGTTTTTCCCCTTGAGATGTAAAAAATGTAAAAGTCATGATGTAAAGTGTCTTGAGGGTTAGAAAAATAATTTATCCCCTCATAGGTTAATTAATTAAATTTTCTGGCCAAAATTAATTAAAATCCTAAACCAGAAATTTGATTAATTCTAGGTCCTAAGTGAATTTAAATGTTCCGAAGGCAAAATTCGTGGGTCCTTTAAAAAATTAAATTTTAAGAGGTCTAGGGACTAAGGTTAATTGATTATTTTGCTAAATTTTATGCCTTTGGTCCCTGGGGTTAAGTCAAAGTCAAAATTTTGAGGAAATTAATTCGAAAATTTAATTTTTGAATTAATTAAAATTCATTTAATTGAAAAATTCGAATTTCCTCAATAAATTAAAATCTCGACGGATGAGATTAAAAGAAATTTTAATCCTTATCAAAGGTCGAGATTGCTTTGATGAGGATCACTCGAACTTGCCGTTGGAGGATTTATCTTTAAATAGGAGATCATTTTGTCAGTCAGATTCATCTGATCTTTTGATCGTGTATTAAGCGAAAAGCTCTTTTGTAATCTTTTTATGAGCAATAAAGAAAGACTTTGGGGTTAATTTCTGTTGGTGTTACTCTTCGTGGAAATACTGTAAGATGTGTCATTTTCATGCATAAATTTATTTTTAGCCATTGATGATAGCCTTCTGAAGAGTGATTCGAGTACAAGTATCTTGCTCGGTCGCTGGGGTTTGAATGATAATTTAAGTTTTGAATATAATAGCAGGTATCTCTATTAAATCTGAATTTTATTATCGTTTTTTCGCTCTATGTTGATGGTTGAATTGAGTTTTTCAAGAAAATCTTGATTTTTAGATCATCAAGCGTTTGGGGAAGTTCTGGTTGAACCAGCCAACTCCTGAACTGTCTTTTCTGAAGAGCCCAGCTTAAATTTCATCCTGGATTTATCATAAGATGTTTTTTATGGGTGATGCATGAAGAGTTTTGACCTCAGTACCTCCTCTAAAATTCAAAAAAAAATAAAAAATTGTGCTAAATAATTAGATTTGGCTGTTGAGAGCCTCAGATCATCAAATCTGGGAGCGGAGTCAAACTCACACTCCTTAGATCTGATAGATCTGCCATTTATGTACATAGATCTATAAAATTATTTTCAGTTTTCTAACTTGGGTTTTAGGGGTTTTAGTTTTTTGGGTCATTGTATATATCGTTTGGGTGTTTCTTCTTGTCCTGTAGCTACAAATCTGAAGTTGAAAGCTATGCAGAGTCCAGATCTAGGCCCTGGGGGGTAAGATCTAGATCTCTGGGGTCCATCAGCACCATTTTGGCAGGGATCATGTCCAGATTTCACAGTCCAAGAGTTTTATTTTTTTTTTTAATCTGGAAATTTTATAAGGGTTTCAAAGAAATCTTAAGCAGAGTGATTTAAAAATTTAATTAAGATTTCTAGAAAAAATTTAAGTTCTGGGCCACCATTTTGCAAGTTGATTGGTTGTCTGGTTTTGGGGTTTACTGTGTATGTCGAAAAAAATTTAGAAACCCTTCTTCTGTTGTGCATAACTTTCAGCCTACAGCTCCATCGCTCATTGTAGCTTTAATCTGTTGTCCAACCTCACACAATGCTCTTTTCGTTTCCGTCCCTGCTCATTTACGCTGCTTATATCCTCCATCCAATCTGCAAGCCCTCTTCACGCATGCTCAAACCCTCACACGACATCCATCCATGGTCTGTCATCGCTGTCCATTTTCGTTCAGCTCAAACCCTACAACAAAAAAGGGAAACCTGTAGTCCATCCGCTACTGTCCATTTCCTGTTGTCCCATTCATTCCTCACACAGTCCTCTTTTGCTGCTATCCGGTTTAGATCCGTCCATCCTCTCCTCGTCTGCAGTCATATCTGTTTTCCTCACTACTTTTGCTCCACCTGCAAGCGCTCACAACTACTCCCTAATACAGCCTACCCTCAGCACCGCACTTCAGTTCCATAATCCTCCCAGCTCCTTCAACACGCGGTCTCCCCTCCGTCCAAGTAGCTTTCTTTCTCTGCGATTTTCCTCCTATTCGCTGCCATTGCTTTCAAACCCACAGCTCCCTCATGCACTCCTTGCTACCCCATTCCTTCCGTTCCATCCATAACCTTTACGTTGTGCTCCTCGCTGCCATACCCTCCACATTCTTCTGTCATCATTACCTCGGCCTCCTCACATTTTCCCTTTTTGCAGTCAAAACCTGCCCAAATGCAAACATCATGTCCTCTTTTCTTTATTTGTATAGCGTATAGGCTTATGTTTTAAGTTAGGGTTAGGTTGGGGTTTTAGATAAATTTTGATTTTATTTTGTTTTATTTTTTCTCTTGTATAGTTTAGATTTAATTTTTTATTTTTTATTTTGAGATTTGATTTTGCTTTGGTTTTTTATGTTTATTTTTTTATTCACCTCATTTCACCTTTTTTTATTTTTTATTTCATTTTTTATTTTGAAAATCCATAAAAATTTAAAACATTAAAAATAAAAATCATAAAAAAACCTTTAAAATTCTTTAAAAATATAATATATTTAAAAGACATTTAAACATTTAAAAAAATTCAAAATTTCAAAATTAAAAACCATAAAAATCTAATTTTGGTGGCTAGAGAAATAAATTAAAGGACTTGCGTTTTCACATTGAAAATTTTAATGTGGCTTATGGCCCATTAAAATTTCGATTTATTGAACCTTTCGATTCACTTTGTCATTGAAGAAATTTTGATTTCTTCATTTGTTGCATTTAATTAATTTCCTAAGGAACGATTGAAATGCTAATTTTAAATTCCTTGGTGTTTCTAACGTTAAATGCTAAATCTTAAATGCATGTTTTTCTATGGTCGAGGTGCAACAATTGTTTTAAGTTATATTGACTGTTGGAGAAAGTTAATTAATTCTAGATCTTGGTCATTAACGATAGTCACTTTAAATTTGGAATATCTTGCATGATACAGTTTTGGGCATTTATATTGATTATTCATGATTATCATTATTCGTCACATATTGAAAATCGACTTGGATAACCTGTTTTATTTAGTTGATGGTTAATTCAAATATTAAAGGCACTGGTTTATAATTATTTATATCTTGTGGTCGTGTCTTGGTTACATTAGCATTTAATCTATTCATCTGAATTAATCGAGATTCGTTTTCTTTCGTCAAGTTGTCCATCATTAAAATCTCCTAGAGTCTGTTTTTCACAGGCTATCCTCATCCATTTACCTCAGGGACTACCCCCCTTGATTTTCCTAGGAGAGAGTCTAAATGGAGTGAGTAAGGATTAAGAGTGACAGCCCTTACTCTGAGCGTTGTTGTGGTGCCTAGACACTTTGTGCAACAACAGTTCCCATGGGCTAGTACCCATTTTTTGGACTTTAATCTAAAGGTACTAGTTTATGAGGTAACATTTTTGGCATTGTTGCAACCCAAATTAGTAGTCTTGACAAGGTCCTTCAAGGTGCTAAGTTGGTACCACAGGATAAGCGCATATTTTCACCTCGATATGAATCTCCGCTCTTTAGGCAAACTCCTATAAAATCCAAGGGAGGCTTCCCTAATCTAAACATACACAATTTCACTAAAGGTAAGTAGACTATTGCCTAAATGTCGATGGTGGAGGTAGGAGTTAATTAATCATTTTATTGATCTAAAAAATGAAAATATACTGTCGAAAAAATGTAGACCAACAAGTAAATGTTCACTCAAACCTTAAACTATTTTGTTTAAATAACAACAAAGGGGTGAATAACCTATGCCCTTACAACATAATAGATGAATTCCTTGATTTACCCTTTGATAAGTGGCTGAAAGAGGACAATTTTGTTGTTGTCTTACACTTTCTAGACTTGCAAAAAACCAACAATCAAAATCTAACAACCCTTGTCAAAAATCTGTGTAATAAAGTTAGTAAAGGCAAAATAATAACCATGGTAATGGAACACTTATTCCAAGTTGAATGTTGGGAAAAAAACATATTGATGGGGATCACTTGTGATTAATTAATGGCTATGGAAATTGGCAAAGGCAATGACAAAGGCTTTAGAAAGGAAAAGTGGCATTAATTAGCATTTTATTTATGAAAATAATGGAAATTAGGAGAAAAGGGAGGTGAAAGGTCATAGGTTGCATGTGAGGAGGAAAATGAAGGAAAATTGAAAAAAATAGAGGCCTCAATAATAAAAAGGCTTATGAGGATCAGTTTGTAGCTTTTTTCAGTTTTAGCTTTGAGCCTTCTATTCTACTCTCTCTCTCTCTCATACTCTTGGACACTTAGAGTTTTCTTGGAGCACTCTTGGAGGAGTGTGGTATACTTGGATTTTTGGAGCAAGAAGGTAAAGGAAGAGCAGGAAAGCGCAAGAGGACATCGGGATCATCAACTACAACGGGTTTTGCTTACAGGTACTGAGTTACATGTATGATTTCCTTGCTAGTTTTTGCATGCATGGCACATGCATGTGGTTCTTGGTTATGATTTGTCATTGGCATGGAGGATTGCCTAGAATGACGGTGGATTCGCCTAGTCTTTCCATTTCCTGGATAATCATGGTGTTGTGGGTGTCTTTCCTTCTGTTTTCTGGTTGGTTCTCATGTTCCTTTGGTTGTGGATTGAGTTAATAGTTCCTGGAAGCCTTTGTTGGACAAACGCTTTGGAAGCCCTGTAGCAACTTGGGTTGAGTTACTAGCCATGTTACACAGTATTTTGTCACACCTCTTGCACTTCCCTATGTCATACCCCAGAGTGCCAAAACATTGACAACTATGCAGTGTACCCATCCTGATATGCAAACCAAATCCTCCCTGAAGAACTATTGAAAAGTTGCCTTGAGCCTTTCTTGAGAAAGATAAGCTCAAAACCCTAATTTATGGGTCAACGCGACTGTGGCAGTTCCCTGTTGTGTTGATGGAAAGTTGCATTATAGGAGCCTTGCGCTGCTAGCACAGTTTTTGCTTGGATACTCGCGTTGAACCCTTTAAGGCAAGTTTTCCCAAAGTGGAGGAGAAGCTTTGTGATCTAGAGGCTTCCAGAATGGCGAGTTGGATGTTGTTCGTTGTGGATGTGGTCAAATTCTCCTAATATTTCCCTTTGGTCTTATCCCTATGAGCTTCCTCCTTGAGATGTGGACCTTCCTCTATCTTTGGTGAGATCCTAACTCCCTCTCCCTACCTATAAATTCATCCCCCTCCATTCCCAAATGGTTGGTCTCTAATTATTTTCACCCTTATGCTGAGATAATGCTTACATGCTATTCATTTTGGCTTGGAGAAGGAGTGCTTGGAGAGCTTGAGCTTGGACTTGGACATTCACTCAAGGAGGGCTTCCAACATCAAGGCCTGGGTTGTATGCTTCCTCTTTTGTTTATTAATATATACAATTGTTGGTTCACTTTCCATAAATTTTTGTGTTGATGCTTCATTTATCTTAATGCTCCTTGATATGTTAAGTGGATTACATTTGAATTATGTTGGTTGCACTTTTATGCTTTGTTGTGTTTTTGGTCTTTTGTGCAGGTACTCAGCCGCTATGAGTAGCAAGGACTAAGCCTGAGGAGAAAGTGATCAAGATATTCAACAAATGAGTGCATTATAGCATCAAAGCGAGGTAGGTCTCCTTCCTCTTCTCTTATTTCGATTATAATCTAGGAAATTGTCTTGTAGATTGTCTCATTTTTTGCTAGACCCACTCATTGGGCTAGAGGGATCGTCTCTGTCCGCAGAGAGGATTTACCTACACAACAAAATGGCGACTCCACTAGGGAAGCTATAACCTTTCCATCCATTTCTTCAATCTGATCCTTTGATTAGTTTGACCAACCGTCGATTTCTCGGCTTGTGTGAGTCAGTATAGGTCTGCACAATCACTAATTACTACCTTAGAGTGCTAAGTCTGGATTTTTTTTTGGAATCTTTTTATTTTTTCCCATATTCCTCACTCAGTGCAAGTTTTATCAGTGACATTCACGTTGGAAGCGCTAGTTTTTACCTGTACAGTCGCGTTGAAAACCCTATTTTCCACTGTTTTCTCGCGTTGAAAATCAACACGATTTTTGCTATATAAAGTAGTGCTAATGACCCCAACCAACATGATTTTTGCTATGAAAAGTAGCGTTGATGACCTTGTCAGCATAGGTTTTTCTATATAAAGTAGCATTGATCCTTGAATGTGAGAATTTTTAGGGTTTTTGCCTTAGAATCCAGTGTGTCTTGGCCCCTGAGGTCTTTTCCCATCCTGTATGCTTGGATTTGTCAGTGTTTTTGATTGATTGCCTTGATTAATTTGCAAAATTTGTCTCATTGATTTTGAAGTGAAACATGATTGAGTTCTAGGGTTTCTAGTCATTTGGTCATCACTTGTTCCTTGTTGGTGTCATTGAGATGTTGGTTGTGCCGATTGATTGAGTGTTTTTTCTGTGGAAATAATTGAAAACATCGTTTTGCATTTGTTTTAGCTTGTGTTTCGAAATTTACTTTTCGTGAAAATGCATTATATTAACTGCATTGAAAAGTTATTTTTTGAGATTCATCATTGAAAATATATCACATTTTTTAGTGATTGAAAGCTAAAAACTGTATTGGGTGCATCGACTCATTCAAAACGAAAAGAAAAGCATAATTTATATAAGTGCATCTTTGTAAAGTAAGATCATTTTTCTTTCGAAAAATTTGCATTTAGGATAGTGAAAAGTGAAAATCATTTTTACTTTTGGCATTGCATTTGGAAGACAGAAGTGAAAGTTAGTGGACGCATGTTTTTTAATTCATTCTCTTGTTTGCTGCATTGTTTGATTAAACTCTATTCCCTTACTAGTATAGCATTCATTGAAATGAAAGGCTCACTTTTTCTCATATAGTTACATACTAGGATTTAGGTGACATCGTTTGAGCCCAAAATTGAAACATAATTCAAGAAAAGCATTAAAATTTACCGAATTAACCTAAGGAGCATTTGGAACTTAAAGCAAACATTTATTGGTCTAGGCTAGAGATGTGTTCTAGTATCTATAAACCTAGAAACTGTCATTATTTGCCAACATTGTATCCCGGGGGTGAAATCCCATTCCAATACTGTTATAGACATTTTTGTGCCTTACAGCATTGAGCATGAAATGTCCATAATCCAAGGGATCCAAAGTCCCTAAATGAGTTGTTCCTACCCCCAAAGGAACAAGGTCAACCAATGACAACTTCTCCCAGAAGTTCTCCACCAAAAACAACTCAGAAACAGTCAATTCAGGATCAATTTAGAGGCTCCACTAGCTGCCTGCGTTGAAATGCAGAGGCTACACTGGCTAGGTGCACTGCAACGCAGGTGGAAGCACTACCAGGGTGCACTGAGTGGGAAATGACAAATGGCAAGCTCATTCAACGAGGTGGAAAGACCATGGAAGCTTCCAGAATCTTCTCCAATGACACTTGCCTCAATGAATTCGACTAGTGATGAGTAAGAGGCTCTCAACCTCCAAGTGGAAGCAAGAACTGACAGAGAGAAGCCACAAGTCAAAACATAAGCTGACTCATCCTCTCTGCTTACATCTATATATGGATCTCTCACCCAGAGGTTCAGGAGGTTGGAATTTTGTACTTTGCAGAGAATTGCTGTTGGTTTGAGATTGAGATTAGTACATTGGGTGATTTATGCTTTGTTGGAGGAGAGGAAGGGATTCCTTTGCTGGGAGGTAGATGCTGGATCGGGACTCACTTGGTTGTATCTCCTCTTGGACTTTGTTATCATATCAATAAAGCTATTTGAGTTTCTCCTATATGCTTGTATCTCAATGATGTTTTGTTATATTTGCATATTTAGTTTATATCTGATCCTAAACTAGTTATGAATGTAAATCCATGTCTTTTGTGTAGCTTTCCTCTCTTGTGATCTTGCAGGAACTTGGTGAAGCTGGACCAGTGAAAAAGCAGGTAGCGGGAAGCGAACAAAAGAGAGTGATTGGATCGACAAACTAGCGGAAGACACCGGTTAGTTACATCCTTCTTTCTCTATTTACATCTCATAAAGAAGAATACTCAGATAGTTTTCCTTGTTTGTTGCTAAGGCACTATCACACCTTAGAGTGGGATAGGGGCATTCTGAATTGGATACTTTTCCCAACAACAAATTGGCGACTCTGCTGGGGAGAGTATCTTGTTAGTTTATTTGTGTTTCTATTGCTATTCATTTCATAAACTCAAGAGTGCCGAATCGAACTGCATTTGCCATTTACAAATGCAAAGTAGAGATCTGCTACTCTAGTCCATTCGCTGGGCCTGTTTATGATCTGAACAGCTGATCCACAAGTGCTCTAACAACCCTTTGTGATAGATCTTAGTCCTCCTTTAAATCATCCTTCTAATTGTACCTAATTGATAGCTTTTATCCGGCCAAAAACCGTAGATTAAACTGCAAACCGTGACCCAGAACCCAGAAACAACTCTCGTTTCTGCTTCAGCGCAGACTCTGTGAAGAGGTTCTGCATTTCAACGCAGGTCCCGTGAAGGCTACCTGCGCTGAAGTTCAGTTTCTCTGTGCTGAGGGTGCGCTGATCAGTCTTTGCCTTGTGCAGCTGTGGTTCTCTGTTTCTTTTGGCTCAGTTTTCTCTCTGTTTTTTGCAGCCTGTTATCAGTCAGTGTACCTATCTGAAACCCCTTTTCTTTGCCTCAATTCCGCCTCGGTTGTATAAAGAAACTGTATTTGTTCTTTGTGTATTTGTTACATCATTTGCAGTTTCCCATTACAAAAGTAAACTAGTCATACTGTCACCCTTAGATCTAGACCTGTCGTAAGTGTCGTTTTGATCTCAGGAGTGAGTTTTTCTGCTGTTCACAGTTGATTTAGCTTTTACTTTTGTCTTTTGGTTTGAATTTATGCATTTCAAGTGTCGAAACAAGTAAATCATAAAGTGTCGTAATCGTCTTTTTGATTTCGAAAAAGGAACTTGTTTGTGTTTTTCACTTAAAATCGAATTCAAATTTGTACAACAGCTTTCTTTTTAGGCATCAATATTAAGAAAGTGAAAACAAATACATGCATATGTGCATTTGCATTTTGACAGTTTGTATGTTGATTTAGGGAAAAGTGCATTACTGTGTGCTCTATGCTCTTTGAGAAAAGATGGTGTCTTTCTTTTCCCCTTGTAGCTAGGATTTTCATTGTTGAAAAGATATAAAAGCTTGCTTATCATCTTTAGACTGCATTTAGGAATTGTATCATACATCTCGTGGTGATCCAAAAAGGCAAACTTCTAAGAAAGATCAACCTAAAATAAATTGAATGAACTTAACAACGCTTTGTAACATAACGCACAACATAGAAGTCTAGGCTAGAGACGTGTTCTGGCGTCGTAAAACCTGGTCACTGGTCGCCTCACTGATGGTTGGGTGATTCCTCCTGAGAGACGATAAGTGCCAGTACGGATTGTGCTCCCACGAACCGTCGCGTATATATTGGGAGACCCCTTTAGGAATAAAACCTTTATCCATAGGAAGCCGTGTCGGCCGCCCTACTGATCGCAATGCACTGAACACAGCATTCGGGAAGATTGACCGCCCGTACCCTAAAAAGTATTCTGCGGTTTTGCGAAAATTTTGGCACACCCTCTACCTAGAACTCCAGAGCAGTTCCTTTTGGCCTTTTTCAGACTCTATAACAGAAAAAGTCCATCTGAGCATTTGTCACTTCGGGCTCGTTAAAACATCGAAGGAGACTAGAGTCATCTTTATCTTTTTCTCGACTCTTTAAAATTGAAAAAGCAAGTTGTGTCTAAGCGTCATTAAAATTTATTTTAAACGGAACAATCACCCCTTTTTCCTGCGTTGATCTTTAGGTTGAGAAAATGGAGCCCACCAACCAAGGAATTCCCCTTGGTGGAAATCCTAGTCCCTTCTCCTCTTGGGGAGATGTTGGTGCGCCCCATATGGCCACATTGTCGCTTCCAGGACTGACAATTGGCCTGCCGGTCTGGCTCTTCTCAACCAATGTCGTTCAGAACACCACTATTCCTGAACAGTCGAATCAACAATTAGACGAGTCCAGAATTTCCCACCAACCTTCTACTTCCTATAATTCTTCCTCTCTTCCTTCCTCTTCACGTGACGGAACTGGTAAAACTAAAAACCAAGTTCCTAAGGAGAAGAAGGAAAAGAAGAAGAAAGAGAAAAAGAAGAAGGAGCCAAAGGCAAATAAAGGAAAACAAGTGGCGTCTAATGAAAATCCACACACAACACTGACCAGGCCTAAATCACCATGTGTCATTTGCAAGGGAGACCACTTTCACAGAGATTGTCCTTGCATCCCTCGGATACTAAGGGACTGGTCTCCCCGTTTGCACAATCCGGTGTCGTCAACCTCTGATAGCCATGTTGAAAGTACACCGTCAACTAGCGAAAGTGAAGTTCCAGGACAAAAAGGGAGAACTAGACCTCCCTGTAGACTGTGCGAAGGCAACCATGCCCTCCACCGTTGTCCCTTCTTAGACGAGGCTAAAAGAGTCTTGGAAGATCGTCCGGTTTCACCGTTACGACTTCCTCCTGGATATAAAAAACTCTTGCCAAGTCCTTCGTTAGTTGAAAATCCAGCTGGCCCGCTCAAGTGGTTAGCTGAAGCGTCTATCATTGAGGATAAACCAACTGAATCCATACCAGACGAAAGTCAAAAGGTCGAGGCGGCAGTTGACCCGGTCTTGCCTTCAGAGGATTTATCTTCGAATGATACAGTCACTGAAGAGGATAAGGATGACACCATCCAGATTCTTTTCATCAACACAGACTCCGACGAACACGGGGGCAATGCACCCATTCCTTTATCGCAGGAAGGAAGTTCGTCAGAGCGATATCCGGCCGTCTACTCGGTCCCACCACCAAGCAACCTAGTTGTATCCTTCGACTGGAACCAACTAGGCAGACCTCGGTTGCCGGCAAGCATACCATTCCAAATTATCGTTCAAATATACAGAATGGTAATGGCTGGCACCATCATTGATGAGGGGGAATCTGTGAGTATCCTTTCCTCTATTGCTTGGAAAGCGCTTGGTTCGCCAACGCGTTTGCCTGAAATGAGAAATCTGACAGGCTTCGATAAAGGAACCAGTCGACCTTTAGGGATCCTCCCCAATGTGCCTATCACATTGAAAGGGAAGATCGTTCAAATGAACGTGATGGTCGTTCAAGGACCCTTGGATTATAACCTACTCCTTGGACAAGACTATATATATTGCATGGGAGCCATCGTCTCCTCACTCTTTAGAGTAATGTGTTTTCCGCACGAAGGAAGAGTGGTCAAGCTCGTGGACCAGCTTTCATTTCCCGGATCGCGCATCGCAAATAGTCATATACCATCCCTAAATGGTCTCTTCACGCAAGAAATGTCTCAACCTACGGTCCGTCCTCCCGATGAGCGCGAGTAATTCGGAGGGATATGACTGGAACCCAGGGGGCATGCGTCCTGGTCTGCTTCAGCAGGAAAACTTTGGGTATAGGGTAGGTTTCCGCGGGAGAATATGACTAGTCCGTACCCCGTCCGTGATTGGAAGAGGGGTTGTTCTAGAATAAGATTCTCTTGTCAAAGTTATGTGAGTTGGCGGGCATCGTCACTCACCTTTGTTGATTTCGAGCAACATCGCCGAAGAAGTGTTTTGTTTGAAAGATTAATGGAACAATCTTTGGGTAACCTGAAAGAGGTAGGCCTCTCTCGGTAAAACAAATGTTTTGGCGGAAAATGAAGTAGGGGTAACCTTGAAATCATACTTTATACATGGGGGCATGCAAACCTTTTGGAGTGCAAGCAAAGAGCGATTATTTATCTGTTTTTTGGATTAGTCGTTTCCTAACTTGCATAAAGAAAGGATGTGGGGCAACACTCGAAAGCTTGCCGGGTTTTTCTCATGAGACATTCTTATCATATGACTGGATTAATCGAGCAGTTTTAGTACATAGTTCATGCTCGTTAAAAAATAAATATAAGATCGAGCAAGTGTTTCAATCCGTGTTTAAGCTCGTTAAAAAATGAACTATCTTCCGATAAATAACCACCGTGAATGTAACATTATCAGCCATTAAAGCCTTGGTCTTGTTTGCACCGTCACCTCCACTTTTCCATTGGCCGATCATTCACCTCCATTTGATTGTTTACCCATTTTGAGGAACAGCTGCGAAGAGTGATTTCACTAGCCATCCTTGTGACACTGCCGTGATTGGAAAATTCCAACCCTTACCTGGAATTAGCTACTAACCTGCTTTATCACTCATTCCTCAAAAGACGAGTCTTCTTTAAGCTCTTTTCATCTGACTCGTAAAATATGAAAAGATTGCCGAGTTTTGGCCTTCCAGCTTGTTAAAGCGATGGGAAGTGCTATCCCTCCTCTAGATTTTAATCTTTTTGGACCTGAGGGATTATTGCACAAAAAGATCGAGCGCTTGTTTTGTTCGGCTCGTTAAAACTATCGAAAACTCATCCCTACTTTTTCGGACTTAAGGGATTAGATGACGAAAAAGGAACTTTGGAGTTACTTTTACGTACCTTTTCAGACTCTCTAAAAATGAAAAGGATCGAGTTATCTTTGTCATTAGACTCGTTAAAAAACATTAATAGCGACAAACTTGTCTTTAGACGAGAACGAGTTTCACTATCGCTAGGCTCGTTAAAACATAGCGATGGGTTTGCCCGAAGGGCAAATTATAGAACAAGCATATGTTATCCTCCTCAAGCTTGACAAAAATAAAGAGGTACTGGTCAGAAATGACTGGGAAAAATTGGGAAGAAACTCAAAGAACTTTTATTGGTAGCAAGTCGCTCTTCAACATGACACTTCCACTCCGTGCCTGAGTCGGGTTGGGTTGTTTCATTCACCGGTCACATCACCATGGTCTCGCCATACCATCCATCTTTGGGGTAAATGCTACCAATCCATCACACAAGTGTCGCCGATATGTTCAAGAGAAGTCATCCAGAGAAGTCAACCGTGTCCCATCCACTACCATACATTATCCTTCATCCTTTCATGACCGCCACCCTGAACCATATATCATCAGATCGTTTTCACCTCCATCAAAATCATTTGCTCCGTTCCGTGTCACTGATGTGGGATACATTAAGGCCCTCCTTTGACGGATCGCTTCTTGTCGACATCAGCTCATTATCCAAGAAGTTGATCTAGGAACACCCCCTTCAGTACTTTGAAGCTTGCATGCCTCAATGGCAAGTTTCTCACTTCCGGCGACAGGTATACATCAATGACCTTCGACCGAAAGATTTTGCGTGGTGTTCGACGCCAAGTCCTTTATTCACACCACGTGAATTGTACTGTAGTACCTTGAGGGTCATTATCATTATCGGTGATTCCTCTCGCGCTTGTTAACAGTTTACATCATTGACTGGTAATCAAGCGATGTCTTTCCATGTTCGACTTCAGAACATTTCTCACATGGATCGACTTGTACTTAGAGTGAAGATCGGACGAGATTGAAGACCTCGGATCTAGTATCATCCATCCGGGCTGCGATATATATTCAGGAAAAATAAAGACATTGACATGTACAACATTACAACAGATAATCATCCTACCAAAAGGATGATGATTTCATCAAAATCATCAGTCTACCATCAGACGATTGTCTGTTCTATGTACAGAAAAATGAATTTATAAAGTTGAGCATGGGAATGCCCGCCTCAGCTAGATCATGAAAGCAGTATGAAAAATAATGTATTGTATTGTATCTTATTACAGGTCTCCTCCCAGCATTGGAAGAACTTCGGATCCTCCTAATAAAGCATTTCACCCGATAAACGACCTCATACTTTAGGGGGAAACTGTTATAGACATTTTTGTGCCTTACAGCATTGAGCATGAAATGTCCATAATCCAAGGGATCCAAAGTCCCTAAATGAGTTGTTCCTACCCCCAAAGGAACAAGTTCAACCAATGACAGCGTCTCCCATAAGTTCTCCACCAAAAACAACTCAGAAACAGTCAATTCAGGATCAATTCAGAGGCTCCACTAGTTGCCTGCATTGAAATGCAGAGGCTACACTGGCTAGGTGCACTGCAACGCAGGTGGAAGCACTACCAGGGTGCGCTGAGCGGGAAATGACAAATGGCAAGCTCATTCAACGAGGTGGAAAGACCATGGAAGCTTCCAGAATCTTCTCCAATGACACTTGCCTCAATGAATTCGACTAGTGATGAGTAACAGGCTCTCAACCTCCAAGTGGAAGCAAGAACTGACAGAGAGAAGCCACAAGTCAAAACATAAGCTGACTCATCCTCTCTGCTTACATCTATATATGGATCTCTCACCCAGAGGTTCAGGAGGCTGGAATTTTGTACTTTGCAGAGAATTGCTGTTGGTTTGAGATTGAGATTAGTACATTGGGTGATTTATGCTTTGTTGGAGGAGAGGAAGGGATTCCTTTGCTGGGAGGTAGATGCTGGATCGGGACTCACTTGGTTGTATCTCCTCTTGGACTTTGTTATCATATCAATAAAGCTATTTGAGTTTCTCCTATATGCTTGTATCTCAATGATGTTTTGTTATATTTGCATATTTAGTTTATATCTGATCCTAAACTAGTTATGAATGTAAATCCATGTCTTTTGTGTAGTTTTCCTCTCTTGTGATCTTGCAGGAACTTGGTGAAGTTGGACCAGTGAAAAAGCAGGTAGCAGGAAGCGAACAAAAGAGAGTGATTGGATCGAAAAACTAGCGGAAGACACCGGTTAGTTACATCCTTCTTTCTCTATTTACATCTCATAAAGAAGAATACTCAAATAGTTTTCCTTGTTTGTTGCTAAGGCACTATCACACCTTAGAGTGGGATAGGGGCATTCCGAATTGGATACTTTTCCCAACAACAAATACAGAAGTATATCAGAGGTTCTCCAGTACTCTAGGGTATATCAGAGGTACTCTAGTATGGAAAGTATATCAAAACACTCTCATCGAACGGTTATGCATTAGACAGCGCTAACACGGACTTGTGCTCATCGTACCGTTGTGTATATATTGGGAGACACCACTAGGTTTCTATCCTTTATCCACAGGTAACCGAGTCAGCCGCCTTGTAAATGTGATACACCGAACACAACATTCGGGGAGATTGGCCATCATACGTTAAGTCCTTGGTTTTGGCTAAGGTGTATATAGCGGTTCACATATACTTGGTAAACCCCCTTGCCCACCTTACCCCTCTTTTATTTTGTTTTGTTAATTTCTAAAATCAATTAATTGACCATGGAACAACATCCTTCCTATGGAAATACTCCTTAGTAGATATTAGGTTGATACTGATGGAAACATTTCTTGAGTCTACCAGTTAAGGAAACTCCTCTGACGGGAATCCTAGTTCTTTTCCTTGTTTTCGAAATAATGATGCTGTTTTCGGGAAAAGTGTCTATTCAGAACGACCCTATCCCACTGGGTTGTGACAGAGACCTCAGAAACAAACAAGAAAAACTACTCTTGTATTCTCCTTTATGAATTATAAACGAAGATGATTAAGATGAACCGACCTGTGTCTTGCGCCAGTCGTTTGATCCAATCTCTCTTCTCTTTGACAGTTTCCAACGATCTGCTCCCTCACTTACCCAGCGTCACCAAGTTCCTGCAAGTTCACAGAAGAGAGAAACTACACAAAGACATGGATTTATGTTCATAAAAAGCTTAGGATCAGATTTAAGCTAAACATACAAATATAGCACACATCAATGATATACAAGCATGTAGGAGAAACTCAAATAGTTTTATTGATAAAACAAGAAGATCTAGGAGGAGTTACAACCGATGATTCCTGACCCAGCATCAACCTCCCAGAATAGAATCCCTTCTTCACCTCTAACAAAGCATAAATCACCCAATACTCTGATATATATCACAAAACCAACAACAATTCTCTGCAATGTACAAAATTCCAGCCTCTGGATCTCTTGGTGAGGGATCCATATATAGATGTATGCAAAGAGGATGAGTCAGCTCATGAATTGATTAGTGGCTTCTCTCTGTCAGTTCTTGCTTCCACTTGGAGACTGAGAGCCTCTTACTCATCACTGGTCGAATTCAGTGAGGCAAGTGTCATTGGAGAAGATTCTGGAAGCTTCCATTGTCTCTCCACCTCGTGGAATGACTCTGCCACTTGTCATTTCCCACTCAACGCACCCTAGTAGTGCATTCAAGTGCGTTGCAATGCACCTAGCCAGTGTATTTGGGTGCTTTGCAACGCAGCCAGCTAGTGGAGCACCTGAAATGATCCTGATTTGACTAGTTTTGAGCAGTTTCTGGTGGAGAACTTCTGGGAGAAGCTGTAATTTGTTGACCTTGTTTCTTTAGGAGCTGGAGCAACACTTTTAGGGACTTAGGATCCCTTGGTTTATGGACATTTCATGCTTATAGCTGTAAGGCACAAAAATGTCTATAACAGTTGCCCCCTAAAGTATGAGGCCATTTATCGGGTGAAATGCTTTATTAGGAGGATCTGAAGTTCTTCTAATTCTGGGGAGGAGACCTGTAATAAGATACAATACAATACATTATCTTCATATTGTTTTCATGATCTAGCTGAGGCGGGCATTCCCATGCTCAACTTTATAAATTCATTTTCATGTACATAGGACAGACAATCGTCTGATGGTAGACTGATGATTTTGATGAAGTCATCATCCTTTTGGTAGGATGATTATCTGTGCTGCAATGCTGTACATTTCAATGTCTTTATTTTTCCTGAATATATATCGCAACCCGGATGGATGAAACTAGATCCGGGGTCTTCAATCTCGTCCGATCTTCACTCTAAGTACAAGTCGATCCATGTGAGAAATGTTTTGATGTCGAACATGGAAAGACATCGCTTGATTACCAGTCAATGATGTAAACTGTTAACAAGCGCGAGAGGAATCACCGATAATGATAATGACCCTCAAGGTACTGCAGTACAATTCACGTGGTGTGAATAAAGGACTTGGCGTCGAACACCACGCAAAATCTTTCGGTCGAAGGTCATTGATGTATACCTGTCGCCGGAAGTGAGAAACTTGCCATTGAGGCATGCAAGCTTCAAAGTACTGAAGGGGTTGTTCCTAGATCAACTTCTTGGATAATGAGCTGATGTCGACAAGAAGCGATCCGTCAAAGGAGGGCCTTAATGAATCCCACATCAATGACACGGCACGGAGCAAATGATTTTTATGGAGGTGAAAACGATCTGGTGATATATGGTTTAGGGTGGCGGTCATGAAAGAATGAAGTATAATGTATGGTAGGGGACACAGGTGACTTCTTTGGACGACTTCTCTTGAATATGTTGGCGACACTTATGTGATGGATTGGTAGCATTTACCTCAAATGTGGATGGTATGGCGTGACCATGGTGATGTGACCGGTGAATGAAACAACCCAACCCGACTCTGGCACGGAGTGGAAGTGTCATGTTCAAGAGCGACTTGCTACCAATAAAGTTTCTTTGAGTTTTCTTCCCAATTTTTCCCCAGTCATTTCTGACCAGTACCTCTTTATTTTTGTCAAGCTTGAGGAGGATAACATATGCTTGTTCTATAATTTTCCCTTCGGGCAAACCCATCGCTATGTTTTAACGAGCCTAGCGATAGTGAAACTCGTTCTTGTCTAAAGACAAGTTTGTCGCTATTAATCTTTTTAACGAGTCTAATGACAAAGATAACTCGGTCCTTTTCATTTTTAGAGAGTCTGAAAAGGTACGTAAAGGTAACTCAAAAGTTCCTTTTTCGTCATCTAATCCCTTAAGTCCGAAAAAGTATAAAACAATACAGAAGGGATGAGTTTTCGATAGTTTTAACGAACCGAACAAAACAAGCGCTCGATCTTTTTGTGCAATAATCCCTCAGGTCCAAAAAGATTAAAATCTAGAGGAGGGATAGCACTTCCGGTCGCTTTAACGAGCTGGAAGGCCAAAACTCGGCAATCTTTTCATATTTTACGAGTCAGATGAAAAGAGCTTAAAGGAGACTTGTCTTTTAAGGAACGAGTGATAAAATGGGTAGCAGCTGATTCCAGGTAAGGTTTGGAATTTTCCAATCACGGCAGTGTCACAAGGATGGCTAGTGAAATCACTCTTCGCAGCTGTTCCTCAAAATGGGTAAACAATCAAATGGAGGTGAATGATCGGCCAATGGAAAAGTGGAGGTGACGGTGCAAACACGACCAAGGCTTTAATGGCTGAAAATTCTTCGTTCACGATGGTTATTTACCGGCAGATAGTTCATTTTTTAACGAGCTTAAACGCGGGTGGAAACATTTGCTCGATCTTATGTTTATTTTTTAACGAGCTTGAACTATGCGCTAAAACTGCTCGATTAATCCAGTCATATGATAAGAATGTCTCATATAAAGACGACAACTTTTAGATTTTTGCCCCACATCCTTTCTTTATACAAGTTTGGTGACGACTAGTCCTACGAGTTTAAAGGGTTAGAGGTCCTAAAAATTTAAAAAATAAATAGCTGCCCCTTGCCTGCATGCCAAAAGGTTTGCATGCCCCCAGGTAGAAAACATAGTTTCAAAGTTACCCCTCAATTTGCAGACAAAACATTTGTTCTATCAGGAGAGGCCTACCTCTTACAGGCTACCCAAAGATTGCTCTATTTGCGGTGCAAACAAAACACTTCTTTGGCGATGTTTACCTAGATAAACAAAGGTGAGTGACTCCGTCTGTCAACTCACATAACTTTGACAAGAGAATCTTATTCTAGAACAACCCCTCTTCCAATCACGGACGGGGTACGGACTAGTCATATTCTCCCGCGGAAACCTACTCTATACCCAAAGTTTTCCTGCCGAAGCAGACCAGGACGCATGCCCCCTGGGTTTCAGTCATATCCCTCCGAATTACTCGCGCTCATCGGGAGGACGGACTGGGACTTGAGACATTTCTTGCGTGAAGAGACCATTTAGGGACGGTATATGACTATTTGCTATGCGTGATCCGGGAAATGAAAGCTGGTCCATGAGCTTGACCACTCTTCCTTCGTGCGGAAAACGCATTACTCTAAAGAGTGAGGAGACGATGGCTCCCATGCAATAAATATAGTCTCGTCCAAGGAGTAGGTTATAATCCAAGGGTCCTTGAATGACCATGATGTTCATGCGAACTGTCTTCCCTCTCAATGTTATGGGCACATCGGGAAGGATCCCTAAAGGTCGACTGGTTCCTTTATCAAAGCCTGTCAGATTTCTCATTTCAGGCAACAACGATGGTGAACCAAGCGCTTTCCAAGCAATAGAGGAAAGGATACTCACAGAAGCCCCCTCATCAATGATGGTACCAGCCATGACCATTCTATATATTTGAACGATAATTCGGAATGGTATGCTTGCTGGCAAACGGGGTCTGCCTAGTTGATTCCAGTCGAAGGATACAACTAGGTTGCTTGGAGGTGGGACCGAGTAGACAGCCGGGTATGGCTCTGACGAACTTCCTTCCTGCGGTAAAGGAATGGGTGGATTGCCCCCATGTTCGTCAGAGTCTGTGTTGATGAAGAGAATTTGGATGGTGTCATCCTTGTTCTTTTCAGTGACTGTATCATCCGAAGATAAAACCTCTGAAGGCAAGATCGGGTCAACTGCCGCCTCGACCTTTTGACTATCGTCTAGTATGGATTCAGTTGGTTTATCTTCGATGATAGGTGCTTCAGCCGACCACCTGAGCGGGCCAGCTGGGTTCTCAACTAGTGACGGACTCGGCAAGAGTTTTTTATATCCAGGAGGGAGTCGTAACGGTGAAACCGGACGATCATCCAAAACTCTTTTAGCTTCATCTAAGAAGGGACAACGGTGGAGGGCATGGTCGCCTTCGCACAGTTTACAGGGAAATCTAGCTTTCCCTTTTTGTCCTGGGGCTTCACTTTCACTAGTTGACGGTGTGTTTTCAACATGATCTCCAGAGGTTGATGACACCGGATTGTGCAAACGAGGAGACCAGTCCCTTAGTATCCGGGGGATGCAAGGACAATCTCTGTGAAAGTGGTCTCCTCTACAAATGACACATGGCGATTTAGGCCTGGTCGGTGCTGTGTGTGGATTTTCATTAGACGACACTCATTTTCCCTTATTCGCCTTTGGCTCCTTCTTCTTTTTCTCTTTCTTCTTCTTTTCCTTCTTCTCCTTAGGAACTTGGCTTTTAGCTTTACCAGTCCCGTCAAGCGAAGAGGAAGGAGGAGAGGAAGAATTAGAGGAAGTAGAAGGCTGGTGGGTAACTCTGGACTCGTCTAATTGCTGATTCGATTGTTCAGGAATAGTGGTGTTCTGAACGACATTGGTTGAGAAGAGCCATACTGGCAAGCCAATTGTCAGTCCTGGAAGCGACAATGTGGCCATATGGGGCGCACCAACATCTCCCCAAGAGGAGAAGGGACTAGGATTTCCACCAAGGGGAACTTCTTGGTTGGTAGGCTCCATTTTCTCAACCCAAAGATCAACGCAGGAAAAGGGTATGAATATTCCGTTTAAAATAAATTTTAACACGCTTTGACACAACTTTTTTTTTTCAGTTTTAAAGAGTCGAGAAAAAACAAAAGATGACTCTAGTTGCCTTCGATTTTTAATGAGCCTGAAGTGACAAGTGCTCAGATGGACCTTTTCCATTAAGGAGTCTGAAAAGGAACGAAAGGGACTACTCTGGAGGTCTAGGTAGAGGGAGTACCAAACCAATCACAAAACTGCAGAATACTTTTTAGGGTATGACAGTCAATCTTCCCGAATGCTGTGTTCGGTGCATTGCGATCAGTAGGGCGGCCGACACGGCTTCCTATGGATAAAGGTTTTATGCCTATAGGGGTCTCCCAATATATACTCGACGGTACGTGGGAGCACAAGTCCGTACTGGCACTTATCGTCTCAAAGTGGAGGAATCACCCAACCATCAGTGAGGACAACAGTTACCAGGCTTTACGACGCCGGAATACGTCTCTAGCCTAGACCTCTAGATGTTGTGCGTTAAGTTACAAAGCGTTGTTAAGTTCATTGAATTTATTTTAGGTTGATCTTTCTTATGAAGTTTTCCTTTTGGGTTCACAACGAGATGTAGATGTAATTCCTAAAATGCAATCTAAAGATGATAAGCAAGCTTTTATCTCTTTTCAACAATGAAAATCCTAGCTACAAGGGGAAAAGAAAGACACAATCTTTTCTCAAAGAGCAAAGAGCACACTGTAAATGCACTTTTCCTAAATCAAGCCATACAAACTGTCAATATGCAAATGCACTTGTGCATGTATTTGTTTTTCACTTTCTTAATATTGATGCCTAAAAAGAAAGTTGTTGTACAAATTTGAATTCGATTTCAAGTGAAAAACACAAACAAGCTTCTTTTCGAAATCAAAAGGTAGAGACGATTACAACACTTTATGATTTTGAAGTAAACACTTGTTTCGACACTAGAAATTCACAAATTCAAGCCAAAGGCAAAAGTAAAAGCGTAATCAACTGTCAACAGCAAATAAACTCTCTCCTAAGATCAAAATCGACACTTACGACAGATCTAAATCTAAGGACGACAGTATGACTAGTTTACTTTTGCAATGGGAAACTGTAAATGACGTAACAAACACACAAAAACAAATACAGTTTCTTTTATACAACTAAGGCGGAATTAAGGCAAAGAAAAGGGGCTTTTAAACAGACAAACACACTGATCACAGGCTGCAAAAATCAGAGGCAAAACTGGAAAAAGTGAGCAAAGAACCTCAGCTAGGCAGGGCTAGGCTGATCAACGCACCTGCTACACAGAGAAACTGAATATCAACACAGGTAGCCCTCTCGGGAACTGTGCTGAAATGCAGAGTCTCTTCACAGAGCCTGCACTGGAGCAGAAACGAGAATTCTCTTCGGGTTCTGGGTCACAGTTTGCAGTTTAATCTATGGTTTTTGGCCGAGTAAAAGCAATCAATAGTGCACAATCAGAGGGTTGATTTACAAGAGGTTTAAGAGCTATCACAAAGGGTAATCAGATCATTTGTGAGTCAACTGTTCAGATCATAAACAGTTCCAGTGAATGGACTAGAGTAGCAGATGTCTACTTTGCATTTGTAAATGGCAAATGCAGTTCGATTCGCTACTCCTAAGTTTATGAGATGAACAACAATAGAAACACAAACAAACTAACTAGACACAATCCCCAGCGGAGTCGCCATTTTGTTTTCGGGAAAAGTGTCTATTCAGAACGACCCTATCCCATTGGGTTGTGACAGAGACCTCAGAAACAAACAGGAAAAACTACTCTTGTATTCTCCTTTATGAACTATAAACGAAGATGATTAAGATGAACCGACCTGTGTCTTGCACCAGTCGTTTGATCCAATCTCTTTTCTCTTTGACAGTTTCCAACGATCTGCTCCCTCACTTACCCAGCATCACCAAGTTCCTGCAAGTTCACAGAAGAGAGAAACTACACAAAGACATGGATTTATGTTCATAAAAAGCTTAGGATCAGATTTAAGCTAAACATACAAATATAACACACATCAATGATATACAAGCATGTAGGAGAAACTCAAATAGTTTTATTGATAAAACAAGAAGATCCAGGAGGAGTTACAACCGATGATTCCTGACCCAGCATCAAACTCCCAGCATAGAATCCCTTCTTCACCTCTAACAAAGCATAAATCACCCAATACTCTGATATCTATCACAAAACCAACAACAATTCTCTGCAATGTACAAAATTCCAGCCTCTGGATCTCTTGGTGAGGGATCCATATATAGATGTATGCAAAGAGGATGAGTCAGCTCATGAATTGATTAGTGGCTTCTCTCTGTCAGTTCTTGCTTCCACTTGGAGACTGAGAGCCTCTTACTCATCACTGGTCGAATTCAGTGAGGCAAGTGTCATTGGAGAAGATTCTGGAAGCTTCCATTGTCTCTCCACCTCGTGGAATGACTCTGCCACTTGTCATTTCCCGCTCAACGCACCCTGGTAGTGCATTCAAGTGTGTTGCAACGCACCTAGCCAGTGTATTTGGGTGCTTTGCAACGCAGCCAGCTAGTGGAGCACCTGAAATGATCCTGATTTGACTAGTTTTGAGCAGTTTCTGGTGGAGAACTTCTGGGAGAGCTGTAATTTGTTGACCTTGTTTCTTTAGGAGCTGGAGAAACACTTTTAGGGACTTAGGATCCCTTGGTTTATGGACATTTCATGCTTATAGCTGTAAGGCACAAAAATGTCTATAACAGATGCTCCCTATATGGCAACGTTGTCCCTTCCTAGATTGACCATTGGTCTGCCAGTTTGGTTATTTTCGACCTCAGTGATTCCGAGTGTCCAAACTGCTTTTCAACCGAGTTCTCCTCCACCTAAACAACATCAACCTCCAGTTGATCTTAAAGTTGACCCTTTGCCTTCTTTGCCTATTTCTTCACCTCGTTCTTCCTCTTTGCCTAGTGAAAGTTTGGATTTTAGTAACCATGAAGCTAAGAAGAAGAAGAAGAAGAAGACGAAGAAGAAGAAGAAGAAAAATAAGCAAGGGGGCAACCAAACAACTATTGTTACTAAAGTAACCAATGAAGAAAAGTCTTCTAACCAACCCGGGAAAGTAAAATTCCCTTGCATTTTATGTAAGGATGACCACCCTCTTCGAAATTGTCCTGGTATTCCCAAGGTCATAGAAGTGTGGTCCAAAGGTTCACATCGACCTTTGTCATCAACCTCTGGAGATTATGCTGGTGATAAACCTTCAACAAGTAAATCCCATGGGAAAAAGGGAAAAGTCAAATTTCCCTGTAAGTTGTGTGAAGGTAATCATCCCATTCACCTTTCTCCTCTTATGGATGAAGCTTCCAAAGAGTTGGGAAACCTTACGGCTTCTCAACCTCATCTTTCAGCCGGGTATCGAAATATTTCCCTTGATCCTTCACTAGTTGATCCAGTGATTGATCAAAAGCCATCTTTGGTAAATCTCGCTCTCTCTAAAAGTGAGTCTCGTGAGTCCATTCTCGACCAACCATTGGTTGAGAAAATGGTAGACTTGGGTCCACCTTTAGTTAACCATAACTTTCAGGTAGAGAGTGAACCTCATACTGCTCAGGTTCTTCTGGTTTCTTCAGTTTCAAATGAAATAGAGGGAAATCCTCTCATTCCCGAGGTGCATGAGAGAAGTTATCATGTTCCTATAGAGAAAGAAGGTAGATCTCATGTTCCTACGACACCCCCTCTGAGTATTTTAGTCACTTCTTTTGATTGGAGTCGATTGGCATGATATCGTCTTCTGTCTTATCTGCATTTCCAAATTACAATACAGGCTTACCATATGGTTGTACCTAGCATAGTCACCAACGAGGGCGCACCTATTAGCATTTTGTCCTAAACTATTTGGCAAGCTTTAGGTTCTCCTAGCTTGTCCCCATCACCCAGAATCTGTTATATTTTAATAGAGGAACCAATCAACTGTTAGGGATTGTTCCTAAGTTACCTATTACTTTGGGAGGAAAGTATGTCAATATAGACGTGATGGTTGTCCAAGGCCCTTTAGATTTTAATCTACTCCTTGGTCGTTAATATATTTATGTCATGGGAGCTCTTGTCTCTTCTCTCTTTGGTGTGATGTGTTTCCTGCATGAAGGAAGAATTGTGATCATTGATCAACTTACATTCATTGGTCTTGAATCAACTCCCAATCAACCATCATCCCTAAATGGTTCTTATATGCAAGCGATATTACCCCGACGAAAGGTTAATTATGTGGCTACCTATTCCATGCCCACATCTACTAATGATCTAGTAGGTGATGTAGTACATCATGTATTGGGGGAATTAGAGCCTGATTTTTCCATTGGATCCCTGGACATGTATTCCTTCCAGAGTATTGTTCCCCCATATGATGAGAATCTCTTGGAAGCCATGGCCTCTTTTGGTTTGTGATAAAAGGTGTTGGATCATAGTTCCTTGCCTTGTGTCAAGCTCGTTAAAAAATGAAACAAGGGCCATGAGGATAGTTCTTTTACCATGTCAACCTCGGTAAAAAATGAAATAGGTTCCCATGAGGATAGTTCTTTTACTATGTCAACCTCATTAAAAAATGAATTAGGTCCCCATGAGCAGAGTTATTTTACTTGTGTCAAGCTCGTTAAAAAATGAAACAAGGTGAAGCATGGTTCTATTCCAGTGTCAAGCTCGTTAAAAATTGATACAAATCCCCTTCCAATTTGAGTCTTTGATTAGATCTCGTAAAATCCCAGTTGAGTCTTTCACTTGATCTCGTTAGTAAACCTTCATTCCATCCACCTGTTAGTAACAAGTAGTTTATTTAGGTGAATGAAATGAAGCTTGGGGGGCATGTACCTTGAATTGAGTCTTTATGTTGGGCGCATGCAAACTTATCTCAAGCATAGTTTATCTTTGTCTCATGCTTGTGTAAAAATGAAACCAAACCCATGCATAGTTTGTTTCTGTTTCAAGCTTGTGAAAAAATGAAACCATCTTCAATTATACTCAAGCATAGCTTCCCATGTTTCAAGCTTGTGTAAAAAGGAAACCATTCCCACTTTACCTATTGTGATTGCCATTTTTGCTGGATGAGCCTTGGTTTTTTCATCCCATTGTCACCATCTGTTGAAATGTGGCAACAAGAATATTCCAATTTAATTTGTCCTTGAATTAAATTGTGAATTAAAATTGAATTTAGTCTTAACAGCTACTTGGAAATAATTAATTAAGTTATTTTGACTTAATTAGTTGGAGAAATTCAAGTTAGAAGTCTTTCTGAAGTCATGCAATAGTTATCCCTTAAATTAAGGAGATAAGATTGAGTTATAATTGAGTTGTAATTATTTAACTCAGTTTACTGAGTTAAGTCCAGTTAAATTAGTTCCAAACTATTTGAGGAACTAATAGAGAGTTAACAATCAGTTGATGCATGCATGCACTCAACTAGTGTACTCTAGTTAACTGAAGATTCCCTCATCATAAACTCATGCATGTCTATTATGAGAAAGACCCAGTTGGGATTAAAGACAAGGATGGTGTACTATCAGTTGCATGTGTTTTCTTATAAAGAAAACTCATGCATGCAATCAAGGGATCATTCCTTGAGGATTGCGCAGTTTTGATAGTGTGTGAGCTCAGGTGATCATCCACTTGGTAGATGAGTTTTCTACTTGGTTGAAAGAGAATCATCCCAGAGGAACTACGCAAGGAAATAAGAGCTTGGAGGGTAGAGAGGAAGGCTTGAGAGAAGTGAATATTGCCTGTGAGCATCTGTGAGGATTGTACTGAGAGCTGGCTAGTTGTGAGAGCTAAGGCTTTGTATAATTCTTATTTATTTCCACCTTGTATGATAATACAGATAGTGGGGTTTTTAGCTGAGGCTTTCCCCAAAGTATTTTCATGTGTATTGTGCATTGATTCTTCTTCTTCTGGTTATATTGTTCAGCTCGATCTTTAAGCTTCTGCAAATTGATAGTAGAAGTAGGTTATAGTATTTTGCTTTGATCTATATTGCATTATCTGGTTAACCTACATACAGATTTTCTACACCATCTCTTTGGTTGATCATATGCTTTCACTTGGTTGTTTTACCTTTTCCTGAGGAACATCTATGATGAGTGGTCTTATTAGCCTGCCTCTTGAGCTTTACATGTTTGAGTAGTTCCATCATCACCAGAACTAGTTGCTATCCTTTTATACCACTTGTTAGGGTCCTATAATTTATAGGATCTCAAGGTATTTGAGTATTGTATCTCAGGAATCTTATTTTGTAAATACTTGTCAATCTACCAATGATTTCCAAATAAAATAAAAAATAGAATAAAGAATGGAAAGAGGGTATAAATAAAAATAAAAAAGAAGAAGAAGAGAAAAAACAAGAATATTGAAAAAAGAATGAAAAATAGAACCCCATCAAAAGAAAAACAAAAAAGAAATAATACTGAAAGTGTTGCAAGTCTAAATGCCACTACTGATAGTTAGTTTTCTTCATTATTGTTAAAATAAAGGTTGTGTGGAGCTTGTTTAAAATACCACAACCTCTAGCTACTTGTTTAATCATACAGTGTAATCGTGATTAAACTTGTTTGAATTTCTGTAAATTAGGTTAGAGAATAAAGATTTTCCCAACAATTTTATCTGGGTAAATCAGTAGTCAGGTAGAAAATGACATTGATTCAACTGTTTAATCTAAATCAATAGGAGAAACAAGGATAAGCTAGATAGTTTTTCATTCTGTATAAGAGAAAATAAGGTGGGTTTGCTAGTTTAAGTGTACCCTATAGAAAAAATAAAAAAATGTTAGTTTAGTTATGGGTAGGTAAATTAGTGGTTTTTATAAATATTAGCCTATGTCATTTTTTATCCAAAGTTTTAATGATATGGTGAAAAGGCAAAATATGCACTATGGGATAAAAGCTTTTTCATGTTTCATTCCTAAATCTTTATCCTAAATTTGAAGGCAAATTAAAAGGTCGCATATGGACAAAGCATCTTTTGTCGTTTGCGGTTAAACAACAACACCATTAAAGCATCAGGATCCGCTCCTGCTTATGATCCACGACCTAAATTGTTCTTTGGCCCCGCTCTCCGTCCTTCCTTTACCGTCGTCGGGGGGGTCCAAAAAGGTGGTTTCTTCCACTGGCCCCCCATCCTAATGTGGCAGCCTCTCACGATTTCACAACCCTCCATTGCAATCCCACTTACCACTTGCCACCCCCTACAAAACCACCATCCCCTAGCCCGCTTTACCACGCCCCCACCACTACTCCTCCACCTCTCACCTCCCACCACGTTGCCTAGCCATTAACCAATTGAATGCACTCCTGGCAAAATGACCGTTCAACATTAAATTTTATACCTCCCGGGTAACCGTTCGAAATTAACGGTCCCGCGCCCTTTTCAACAGGACTTTCACAGTGTTTAAAAACTTTTTAAGCCTTCACTCCCCTTCCTTTCACTGCTCATCCTATCGCTCTCCTCTATTTTTACTGGAATATTCTCTGCAATTGATAGTTTTTACTCAGTGATTGCTTTCACAGTATTCACACAACCAAACCAAGATAGAAATTGACAGTTTTTCGTTCCCTTCCCCTGACAATTCGTTACCCCAACTGTTTCCCCGGTAAACTTTCTGCCAATTTCTCTTACTCTCACTTTCATTGATATAGTCATGCCTCCCAAAAGCAAAACCCAATATAAGCTTATTAATCCATTAATCCCTCCCTCTGTAGATTTAGATCATATCCCTTTGGCCGACAAGGATTATAGGATTAATGAAACCCAATGTGACTGTGATTTTTTTGGAGCTATAATGTTGGTTAGAAGACAAACATGTAGATAAAACTGATGAAATTGGGCTCTAGGAGTCCTGTTAGCTCTGCTACACTTTTGAGTAGTTGAGGGTTAATGACAGCTTGGTAGTGTTGTTGGTGCTTAAAGGAGTTTGCAGCAGTCTATTGGATCCTTCCTCCTTCATTTTCATTATGCCCTTATAACTCCCGCCACCTCCATTTCCTCCTTCCTCATAATCTTCCTCATTCTCCTATAAAACCCGCGCAAAACCATATTCCTCAAACTCCAGGGTGCAAGGTCTAAATCCACATAACTATATGTATTTAACTGCACGCTGTCGCCCTCACCTGCCATATCAACCAAAACACATGTTTTAATTCTCCACCGTTGATTGCCGCGCCTTAATCTAACGGTCCTTGTTGCCCCAGCCCGCGCGTTAAACCTCGCGCTCATTCCCTGCCATCCGGCCGTCCATCGCACGATCAACGATGGACGATTCCCCCGATCGCGCGACTTGCGTGTGTGTTAAACCATGGGGACGGCGGTTTTAATCTGCCACGCGGCACCTCATTACTGGATCGTTGCCCATTATACGGAAACCGCCGAGCCCCGATAGGCGGTGCAGGGAAACCGCTTGCCCACTAAACCGCGGGTCTCCCGCTCGTTAAGTTTCACACAACTTCCGTGCCCATCGACTGTTGGATCTCCGCGCTTGAGATCCAATGGCCAGCGATCTCCCGCCTCCCTTTCTTCTGATCTCCTTCGTAGAATAATCTTCGTCGTCCGCTTGTTTGATCCAACGACTGCTATTGATCCCTGTAATGCCTCTGTGTCTTCCATCGCCTCCCGCCAGTTTTCAACGCATTTTTCGTGTTCTTTGGCAATCCTGTGCACCTGAAGGAGGAAGGAGACCCTGATCTGGTCCTCCACGCATTGAATTCCTCAGCAACTGCATTTAAAAGACAGAATGGCCAAAGGAGAAAATGGACGACCTCGGGCAGATAGCAGCATTTATCAGTTATGGGTTTGTATCAGTCAGTACTCCACCTGATCAGAGAAGGACAACAGAGCATCAGAAAAGGCCTATTTGTCCATTAAAGACAATCAGCTCGTAGCAGAGGCCCATTTCAGATTGTAAAGGTGGTTGGTGGTCATTTATGACCCCTCCACGCATAGGTTATGCAAAGCAATTTTGTAATCAACCTCTATATATATCCAGAAGACAGAATGTAATAGATTGATGAATGTTATTTTGTTGTAAGCTTCAACTTCTGGAGACTATAACTACTATGATACCTGCAGCGTCTGGTCTTCATTTTCAGCTAATGCAAGCTTCTTCTGTTGTTAATTGCTCACTGTCCACTTCTTCTTCTTTGTTCCAAGCTGTGCTTGTTATGCATTTATTCATGTGCTGTAGATGTTTAGCATTAGAGGGGCTGTCATCCCACCTCTGTGTTAGAATTTAGTTGTATCATTGAATTTGTATGCAGGTTTCTGTTGTTTTAATGCCATAGAGCTGTCATCCTGTCTGTGTATTAGGACACAGATTTACAGACCTTTTAACTGGTTGCAGCTGGCCATCACAGGGTCCTGTGCATTTGCTGGTGTGATTAGTATTCTTCATTATCAAATTTTCCTTAAACTGTGAGTAGTTGGTGGTCTAAAGCCTTGTAGTCTGGGGGTATTCACCCATGTCTGGGGTTAAGCATAGTAGAAGTGGTTATCTAGCTTGAATATGCAACATTTCTTTCATTCACCCACCATTTTTCCAACATTTTTGTTGAGTTTGTAATGCTCCTAAGCATCTCTAATATACAACCTCGGATAGTTTCTTTGGGTGATAACATTAATTGGCGCCGTCGCTGGGGAGAGAAGAATCGAAGCTCAGCTTCCCTGGGAGAATGACACAATTTCAAGCTTTGATGATAGATAAGGCTTGAACACAATTTTTGGTTGTAATCATCTATCTGGCGACTCCACTGGTGGACGACCATCCTTTGGCGACTCCACATTGTAGTTCTGGCGGAGTTGGTGAGGTATGCTTGGAGAAATCTTCAGAAATCACCAGCTGAACCAGTGCCTGATCCTGAGAAGATCGTTCAGCATAAGAAAATATCGCAGTAAGGAGCACCAGGATCAGGTAAGCCTTAAAAGTTCCAGGTAGCTCTGCTAGTGTAGAAATACCTTCAGAGATTTATACAGCTCCTTGTTATTCATTTCCCTTTCGAACCTCAGTAGAAAGAAGCTTTCCATGCTGCCCATCGTATTCCTCTGTTTTTGTCATTCTTTTCATTGATTCATTCCACTCAGTCCACCAGTATCCTTTCGTATACCCTATCCATGGCAGGTCAGCAAGCCCTCACAAAGATAGAAAGAATAGTTGCTGCTAGGTATGGACCTCTGGTCTTTCCTGTCCCTTTAAATGCCATGCCTGCAGGAGATTATCAAGAATTTATGCCAAAGTTTACTGGTGCAAAAGGAGTAACAGCTGAAGAGCATTTAGAGTCCTTTTACAGCTATGCGGATAACCTGGATATCAATGAAGAGGATGTCTGGATGAGGGTTTTTGTCTAAAGCCTAGATGGGGAAGCTAGAAAATGGTTTAGAGAATTACCCCCTAGGTCTGTTGCAGACATTGAGGCCCTAGATGGTGTGTTCTTAAAACACTGGGGGAATAATAAAGATCTGCACTTTTATCATTCTAAATTTGGGAACTTGCGGAGAGAAGATGGTGAGCTGCTATCTGATTTCAATATCAGATTCAATTATATGTACAACAGAATGCCAGCTGAAGTAAGGCCCACCCCTGTTTCTGCCATGATAACTTATGCTAATTCCTTCGATTCTCAGTTCTGTCTGTTGTTCAGAGAAAGAAGATCTGCTTCTTTCGCTGATATGCAAGCTGCAGCCTTTGAAGTAGAAGAAAATATCATTGCTGCAGAAACACTAGAAGGTGATGCTGAAAGAAGAAGTCAGGGAGGTGAATCTTCATCATCCTGTGATCGTGAGATTGATGAATTAGCGAGGATGATTGAGTTTTTGGCCTCTGAAGTTTCCAAGTTAAAAGCTGAGCAGTATTCTCAGGAAGCAGGAGCTCATTGTTCCATTTCTTTTCCAACTCCAAATCCATATAATGGAGCACATGAACATTTGCAGATTTTGCAAAGAAATAATGTTACAAATGAAGATAAAAGGGTGAAGACCCTTTGTCAGAATATAGTCATGGAAGAAGAGCATCCTGAAGAAGAGGAGGAGGTCTATGGTTTGGAAGGTTCTCCTTTCCTAACCAGAGCTACTTTTGAAGAAGCATTATCCAAAGGCACTGCTCAACAATTCGTTGTAGCTGCAGAACAACAAGTTGACCAGCAGGGGCAGCCAGCAGCAGATCCCTTCTTCCTCCAAGAATCTATGCTCGATGCTAGCTCATCTTCACATGGCTATGCAGATCTGCCAATTTTCCAGCCTGCTTTTGTCCCCAGTCCAGTGATTAAAAAGGGAGAGGAAAGCTCTCCATCATCTTTTGTTTCTCTGTGTGCTCAAAAGAGAACCCCTCATAGTTGCCCCTTGAACACTGAGGCAGAACAAAATTTAATGCTCAAGGTTGAAACTGATCATCTCAGTCTTGATAGTCTGAAACCTGCTCAGATGGCCTCCACACAGATTGAAAAGGCAGCGTATCAGATAACAGAGGAAGAGGATGCATAGTCTTGGAAATCCTACTTGGATGAGGATTGTTCAAACAAAGATTCAGGAGCAGATGAAGTCCCTGCGTCCCCTGCACAAGAATACAATGATGCTCCATTCATATTAGTTGTGCAGGCCACAGATGACAAAGACAAGTACACATCAGCCATTGTTATTCAGCAGGTGTACAAAGGCTCCCATGAAGAACATCCAAGGAGGAGAATACATAGAAGGGAAATGAAATTTGATCAATATCTACCTCTTAAGCTCAAATGTCCTAAATTGTTTGCGGTAGATGATCAAATCAATCCTGTTTTTCAGCTCTATGATGAAGGGGCCGAGAGCAGGAGAAACAATTTTGATGGCCCATCAGTTGGCTAGTTTTTGAATATTTATGCTGTTTAAGGCTTTCAAGCCTTAGTGATTGTAATCATGTTCTTTTACAGGTTTCTATGGTAGGCTTGGTTTGACTCCATGCCCAATGGAATACTAGGCAATGTTTTCAAGCTAAGTTTTGTATGAAGGCATTGGTCTGCAGGTTCTTGAGACCTCACAGGGAGGATCTCATCCCCAGAAGGAGCCAGTGTTAGCTCTGCTACACTTTTGAGTAGTTGAGGGTCAATGACAGCTTGGCAGTGTTGTTGGTGCAAAAAGGAGCTTGCAACAGTCTATTGGATCCTTCCTCCTTCATTTTCATTATGCCCTTATAACTCCCGCCACCTCCATTTCCTCCTTCCTCATAATCTTCCTCATTCTCCTATAAAACCCGCGCAAACCCATATTCCTCAAACTCTCGGGCGCTAGGTCTAAATCCACATAACTATATGTATTTAATCATGCGTTGTCGCCCTCACTTGTCATATCAACCAAAACACATGTTTTAATTCTCCGTCGTTGATTGCCGCGCCTTAATCTAACGGTCCTTGTTGCCCTAGCCCGCGCGTTAAACCTCGCGCTTGTTCCCTGCCATCCGGTCGTCCATCGCACGATCAACGGTGGACGCTTCCCCCGATCGCGCGACTTGCACGCGCATTAACCCGCAGGGGCGGTGGTTTTAATCTGCCATGCGGTGCCTTATTACTGGATCGCTGCCCGTTATATGGAAACCACTGAGCCTCGATAGGCGGTGTGGGGAAACCGCCCGCCCGCGAAACCGCCGGTCTCCCGCTCGTTAAGTTTCACGCAACTTCCGTACCCATCGACCGTTGGATCTCCGCGCTCAAGATCCAACGGCCAGCGATCTCCCACCTCCCTTTCTTCTGATCTCCTCTGTAGATTAATCTCCGTTGTCCGCTTGTTTGATCCAACAGTTGCTATTGATCCCTGTAATGCCTTTGTGTCTTCCATCGCCTCCCACCAGTTTTCAACGCATTTTTCGTGTTCTTTGGAAATCCTGTGCCCCTGAAGGAGGAAGGAGACCCTGATATGGTCCTCCACGTATTGAATTCCTCAGTAACTGCATTTAAAAGACAGAATTTCCAAAGGAGAAAATGGACGACCTCGGGCAGATAGCAGCATTTATCAGTTGTGGTTTTGTATCAGTCAGCACTCCACCTGATCAGAGGAGGACAATAGAGCATCAAAAAAGGCTGTTTTTTCCATTAAAGACAATCAGATCGTAGCAGAGGCCCATTTCAGATTGTAAAGGTGGTTGGTGGTCAGTTATGACCCCTCCACACATAGGTTATGCAAAGCAATTTTGTAATCAACCTCTATATATATCCAAAAGACAGAATGTAATAGATTGATGAATGTTATTTTGTTGTAAGCTTCAACTTCTGGAGACTGTAACTACTATGATACCTGCAGCGTCTGGTCTTCATTTTCAGCTAATGCAAGCTTCTTTTGTTGTTAATTTCTCACTGTCCACTTCTTCTTCTTTGTTCTAGGCTGTGCCTATTATGCATTTATTCATGTGTTGTAGATGTTTAGCATTAGAGGGGCTGTCATCCCACCTCTGTGTTAGAATTTAGTTGTATCATTGAATTTGTATGTAGGTTTCTGTTGTTTTAATTCCAGAGAGCTGTCATCCTGTTTGTGTATTAGGAAACAGATTTACAGACCTTTTAACTGGTTGCAGCTGGCCATCATAGGGTCCTGTGCATCTGCTGGTGTGATCATTATTCTCCATTATCACATTTTCCTTAAACTGTGAGTAGTTGGTAGTCTAAAGCCTTGTAGTCTGGGGGTATTCACCCATGTCTGGGGTTAAGCATAGTAGAAGTGGTTATCTGGCTTGAATATGCAACATTTATTTCATTCATCCACCATTTTTCCAACATGTTTGTTGAGTTTGTAATGTTCCTGAGCATCTCTGATATACAACCTAGGAGAGTTTCTTGGGGTGATAACAAGTCCAATGTTCCCAA
Organism: Pinus tabuliformis; assembly: GCA_031772625.1. Classification (NCBI taxonomy): domain Eukaryota; kingdom Viridiplantae; phylum Streptophyta; class Pinopsida; order Pinales; family Pinaceae; genus Pinus; species Pinus tabuliformis. The sequence continues at coordinate 40,637,199 of CM062810.1, read as the reverse complement.
TTACATCTTCCCCTTGACATTCCAAGCTCCTGAGTTTACCAGAAAGTGTCAGGCATGTAATGTCCCTGCTCAAAGAGCTATCATGGCCCCTTCAGGTGACATTCTCTTCACAATTACTGCCTAGTCCATTGACCAAATGATGCTGGCTCCCACTATGGAAAATAATACTCATTTCTCCTTAGAAGCCCCCATCTTTATCAAAAGCTGGATTTCACCACGAGAGCCAAAATATTTGAGATATTCTTGCCTGAGAATGCCCAGTTACCTAAAAAGAATCATCCATATCCTTCCTCCATCTTCCCTGATCAAGCCAAACAAATTATATCCATGATTTCTTATATTTTGGGTTATTATTCTAATCAGTGGGTAGATGAGCCCATTTTAGGTTTCCTCTCCATATTTTCCATAGACAACAAGCCTTCCATTGTGTTCAATTTCAGTCAATTCTTGGCTGACAACATTCATGAAAAATTTATAAAGTTTCCCACAGAACATATGTTTAATTACACCTCCATTTTGATTTATATGTTCCTTTACTATCAGGCAGATAAATTCAATTTTGCAATGCAGAAGCTTGATGATGCAGGAAATTAGTAGCCAATGATCTTTTGGACATCATTGGTCATGAAAGAACAACAAGAGTTTTCTTATAAGCAGTTCATTGAGGATTTTGTTCACCCAGCAATGAACATCCTTAACAGTTCCATACAGCCCAGAATCAGTGAAGAAATCAAGAGAATTTTGCACCTAACAGATCAGGCAAAGACTGGGGATTGGTATTTATACCAAAACTACACCGAGATCAGGGTTTATGGTTGTGAATTGGCACCCTATAAACTCCCTAAATACCTCCCTATGAGGATTTTTTCCCTGGAGTATATTAGACAAATGTTGAATTCTGATGACATTCATTTTGTAGTGGCCAAGAAGAAATCACAGTTCCGAATAAAGACACAGGTGGGCCCATTTATATGTAATACTAGGACAACAAGTGAAGAAGCAAATAAGATGCTTAAAGAAATGAAGTTCAGTCTAAGTTTTACTTGGTCTTATGACCCTTGTGGAATTATTTCAAAGCTTAGAGTGGAGAATAAAAGTACTCCTTACATCCATACTTCAAGGCCTGAAATAGAGAAGTATGCCAATCAACTGGAATGGACAGAAAACACTTTGCAGGAAGCTGAAGAACAACTCTTTTCTACTTCCAGTTTGCAGACTCCCACTCCTCAAGAGAAATCAAGCAAAAGACAAAGGGAGGAAGGATCATCATCGACAATAGGAAGTGAAGCCAAAGAGTTTAGGATCAACTACAGGAAGAGGACAAAATTGACTCCTAGGACAGAGGTGGACAAAGAGATAGAAGAGCAGGCTGCCATCATAATTACAGACTCACCACCTGCAAGCAGCAAATTTGCAACATCTCCTACTGGACCTTCATCATCACAAGGTCACAAGGAAACAGAACTAGAATCCCAGAATGTCCAAGGAGAGAAAGAGAAGACAATTTTTTATAGGTACAAGGAGATTAAGCTTAAAAATGAGATTCTTAAAAACAGTACCTATAACCAATTTTGGAAGCAGACCTCTAGCTCACAAAGTAGATTATTGTCAGTTTTTGACATAGAGCATGGAAAGATGCAGATGGCCTTCCTTGAGGCCCAAATTCCACAGCCAAAAACAACAACAGACTACAAGAGCACTACATTTGAGTTCAACACCAAAGACATTCATCCCATTGATCAAATGGAGATGCACAAGCAAACTGGTGAGATGATATCTTCTACATTGACTAACACTACTATGTCACTATCCAAATTGTAGGTTTCATTTGCTAATGTTCAATCTCAGTTGAAAATGGAGAAGGTGTCCTCCTTGGAAAAAGATAACAGGATCAAGTCTTTGGAGGATTTGGTGGTAAAGATAGGGTATGACCCTAAAGATGTCAATGTTGCTGAGGAGATTATTAAAAAGAAGAATCTGGACATTGCAGCCTTGAGAAAGCAGCTCAAGCTTCTAGCCACAGAGGACCCATTGACCAAGGACATTGAAGAAAATGAAGCACAGAAGGCAGATATGATGAAGCTGATTATAGAGCAAAACATACAGATTAGACAGATGGAGGCTGAGATGGAGAAGATGATAAAGGAGAAAGAATAGAGTCAGAAGATGGCTATTATCCCCTTGGATGCCATACCCATTTCTCAGCTTCTAGCCACAAGAACAGCCACTGCAACTACTTATTATACTCATACTGCAAATGCTGAACATGTGACCAAGACACTAGAGAACAAGTCCATCCAGTCAAAAGAAATTAAGACTTTGCAGGATCAGCTCAAAGCTTTAGAAGTACAAAAGGAAAATCTGAAGCTACTCGTATTACTGAAATGCAGAAGTCACAGAGATTGTTGGAAAAGTTGCAGAAGGTAGAAAGGGACACAAAAATTGGTCACACCTTGGCCCTGTTGAAATATGGAAAAAAGAATATTCCAATTTAATTTGTCCTTGAATTAAATTGTGAATTAAAATCGAATTTAGTCTTAATAACGACTTGGAAATAATTAATTAATTTATTTTAAATTAATTAGTTGGAGAAATTCAAGTCAGAAGTCTTTCTGAAGTCATGCAAGAGTTATCCCTTAAATTAAGGAGATAAGATTGAGTTATATTTGAGTTGTAATTAGTTTACTCAGTTTACTGAGTTAAGTCCAGTTAAATTAGTTCCAAACTGTTTGAGGAACTAATAGTGAGTTAACAGTCAGTTGATGCATTAATACACTCAACTAGTGCTACTCCAGTTAACTGAAGATTCCCTCATCACAAACTTATGCATGTCTATTCTGAGAAAGAACCAGTTGAGATTAATGTTCAAGGACAGTGTACTATTAGTTGCATGTGTTTTCTCATGCAGAAAACTCATGCATGCAGTCAAGGATTCATCGTTGAGGATTGTACAGTTTTGAAGGCTTGTTTTTCCACTTGGTAATAGGCTAATCATCCACAAGGAACAACGCAAGGAAATAGGAGCTTGGAGGGCAAAGAGGAAAGCTGGAGAGAAGCCAAGATTGCTTGTGAGCATCTGTGAGGATTGTACTGAGAGCTGGCTAGCTATGAGAGGTAAGGCTTTGTATAATTCCTATGTATTTCCACCATGTATGATAATACAATAGCGTGGGGTTTTTATCTGAGACTTTCCCCAAAGTATTTTCATGTGTATTGTGCCATTGATTCTTCTTCTTCTGGTTATATTGTTCAGCTCGATCTTTAAGCTTCTGCAAATTGATAGTAGAAGTAGGTTATAGTATTCTGCTTTGATTTATATTGCATTATTGAGTTAACCTATCACATATTTTCTACATGGTATCAGAGCTGTGAATAGTATATTGGAAGAGAATTCGAGGTTTGAAGTTCGGGGTTGCATGTGCAAATCGAATTCATATCATACTTCAAGGTTGGCCAATGGTGTTCTATGGCTTGAGACTCGAGGATGCCTTGGAAGGTAGCTCGAATTACATAGCATGGAAAGATAGAATGGAGGTTGTATTAGAAGATAATGGCTTGAAGGAATTCATTAATCAAGAAATCCCAAAGCCAGCTTCAACTAATGCACAAGAGTTGGCTGAGTGGAAGAAGTGTGTGGTGAAGGCGAGATGGGTCATCCTTGAGGGAGTTCAAGACCATATTGTCTAGAGTCTTCATGGGAAGGATACTCCATTTTCAATGTGGAAGACATTGAAGGACCTCTACCAGATAAGTAGAGACCAGAGGAAATTTGTGCTCAAGGATAAGCTTTGAAGAATCAAGATGGAGAAGGGAGATACTATTTCCACATATCTGAACAAGCTCACCACCTACAGAGATGAGCTTGGGAGTGTGGGAATAACTACTATCAATGATGATATGTTGAGGCCCGCTCTCTTTGGCCTTCCAAAGAGTTGCAATATCTACCAGGACTTTGTGAATGGAAGGGAGAAACTACCGAATTGGGAACGACTGTGGTCAGATCTTATGCAGGAGGATATCAGGAGGAGCACACGAGATGGCTCTTCATCCAAGGATGATGATGAAGAAAATCTGGCCTTAGTAAGTAAGGCAAGGAAAGGGAAGGGGAAGGCTTCCCATTTGAAATTGAATTCTTCTCATGGAGGGAAGAAGGGTGACATGTCTAAAGTAAGATGCTTTAATTGTCACAAGATGGGACATTATGTGACTAATTGCCCATCGAAGAAGTCCAAGAAGGGATCCTCGGAAGGATCGGAAGGTGAGGCATTAGCCTCTCAGTTCGAAATGGAATTTACCCTCATCGCATGCATGGTGTCATCGATGATGGGTTGTGTCTGGTATCTTGACAGTGGAGCCTCATTCCACATGACCGGTGATAAAAATTTATTCAGTGCCTTGGAGGAGAAAGACCTCAAGATGCGCATAGAGATGGGTGATGACAAAAGGTATAGTGTTTCAGGAGTGGGCATGGTTGCTTTTCAGAGGGAGCATGGATCTCCTCTCACCTTCACAAATGTGATGTATGTGCCTGGACTGAAGAAGAACTTGGTATCGGTCACGATGTTGGAGGACAAAGGCTATGATGTTGTCTTCAGTCAAGGAAAGGTGTTCCTAAGACACATAACCATGGGTCAGACCAAGAGGATAGGGATTTGGGTGAAGAATCTCTATAAACTAGAGGTAGATGATTGTGCAACATTGAGTACGAAAGCAGAATTGGTGCAAAGCCAAGACATTGGCGAGTTGTGGCACAGGCGGCTGGGCCATTTGCATCATGGGGCTTTGCAGATAATGAAACAGATATCTATAGGACTTCCCATAGGTAAACTTGAGCAAATTGACACATGCAAAGGTTGTACCTTGGGAAAGTACACCAAGTCTTCCTTTCATGATCGAGATAGTCGAGCAGAGGCTATCTTAGAGTGAGTTCATATTGATTTGTGTGGACCATTCTCGACGGCATCCACAGTGAAGCAAAGGTATTATGTGATTTTCATTGATGAATATTCTCATAAATGCTGGATTTATTTCATGCAGAAGAAGGACCAAACTTTCACAAAGTTTTGTGAGTTCAAAGCTTTGGTCGAGAAAGAGCCAGGGAAGAAGATCAAAGCCTTGAGAAGCGAAAATGGTGGAGAATATGTCTCTCAATAATTTAAGGACTTCTGTGCAGTGGAAGGAATTAAACGAGAGTTGAAAGCACCTCATAATCCACAACAGAATGTGGTGGCCGAGAGGAAGAACATAACTATTGTAGGGCAGCACATGCAGTGCTGCATGACCAAGGCCTACCACTTCACTTGTGGGCTGAGGCATGCAACACAACGGTCTATTTGCAGAGTAGAAGCTCGCATCATATACTTGGGATGAAGACACCAGAGGAAGCTTTCTTCGTTAAGGGACCAGATGTGGGTCACTTCAGGATCTTTGGCTCATCGGTATATTGCCATGTCACAAAGGATGCACGGAAGAAGCTTGAGCTGACATCAAAGTTGGGGATATTTGTGGGGTATTGATCCAGGTGGATATTGGTGGCCACCTGCCAAGTCCACCTGGACCCCCACCATTGTTTTTCTCAGCATTTTCAGTTTCCTTAATTGTAGCACAACTTACTATTTTTAGCAGTTTTTCGGGTCCTGAACTTCCGGAGCCGTTTTGAGGCCCTAAACGACATTTTTTGGGGAATCCGGGGGCAACATGGATAGATATTTCTAACGAGCTATTGTATGCGTCAAAAGAAGATCATATGCCAAAGTTACGACCCCGGGAAGTTGATGTACCAATTTACCCCAAACGGGGCCCACAGTTTGGCGTTTCATCTCCTAGGGTTAGGTTTTGGAATGTTAAGGGTTTTCCATTGTTTCTCAACAATAAATAGGCCTTCGAGCCTCATTGTAACACAGTTCAGAGGCATGTAGCCATCACATCTCTTCTCAGAGATAAGCTACCATCGCCCTAGCTGGTTTATTTCCATTTCTGGTTGTAAGCATATTTCAATATTTTCCATTAATGAAATGAAGTATTATTTCTGCTGCATCTTTGTGTATATGGTTATCTCTGTAATTTGTTGTGTTCCTGTTTAAATCCGGATCAGTGGTATTAGAGGGGTCTGCTTTTTCTCTATTTTTCTTTGCATGTCCCCAACAAGGTCGGGATATAAGGAGTTAGGGCTTGAACTGGTTGAACCTTTGTAAGACCAGCCTCGCAAATCCCGACAGCCTCCCATGGCGGATGAGAAGAAAGACGAGGGGGCAGGAGATCCCATCAAAATCTTGCTCGAAGAAGCCCTCGAGCGACAACGGAACGCGATGATGGACAGCTTTGCCCAGATCCTTCAGCGGCTACCCGGAAGCGACGCATCGGCTTCCAGCAACTACTCTGGAAACACCACACCCTTTAAGGTACAAGTTAATTTTGAAATGCCCATATTCGAGGGTCAGATAGATGCAGATGCCGTAGATAAATGGTTAAATCTGCTAGAGGGTTATTTTTCTGTTCATGAATTTTCGAGTCGGGAAAAGATTGTTTTTGCTCTTCTCAAAGCAGCCCCCCACGTCAAGGACTGGTGGGAAACCTACTGCGAGCAGAAGGATGAAAGTACTGGCTCACTCTTTTCAGCCGCACCCACCTGGGATTCGTTCCGGGATGCCATCAAGGAGCAGTACTACCCTGTTGGAAGCTATGAGGATGAATACATAAAGTGGACCACGCTGCGGCAGGGAAGGGACCAAGACGTGCCGGAGTTCACCAATCTTTTCCATACCCTTCGCACAAAGTTGGGTATCAAGGATTCGGAGCAACATTTAATACTCAAATACCGTGGCTGCCTGCACAAGTACATCCAGGAAGAAATACAATTCCTAAACATCTCCTCGCTCGGCGCAGCATACCGATATGCCGTCAAGGTCGAGCAGAAGTTTAAACAAAAGAAGCGAGACTTTGGATCTGCGAATCCAAAGCAGGGGAAAGGTGCCCCTAAACCACAGAACAAAGGACAAAGCCAAGGCGGGACAGCCCAAGAGAACCAGCCGAAGCTGCAAGCAAAGAACAACGCCGTGAAGCCGAGAAAGGACACTGGAAAATGGTGCGAGTTCCATAAGAGCTCCACTCACAACACAAGTGAATGTCGAGCCAAGCAATCACTGGTGGCTGAGCTAAAGGTTTCAGAATCAGATGCATGTTCCGACTCTGAGTCAGAACCCGATAAGGGGAATGAAAAAGGGAAGCAGATCATTGATGCGGATCCCACGCCACTGTTGCTACCGCAAAGATCCAGAAAAATGAACCCGAAGATCTAGAAGAGGAGGAGCGTCTCTTCCACTCCCAGATGTGGGTAAAGGGCTCCCCGATACAGTTCATTGTTGATAGTGGGAGTCGAAAGAACCTCATTTTGGTAGAGGTCGTGAAGCAGTTGGGATTACCAACCACAGCACATCCACAACCATACACCATTGGGTGGCTTCACCAAGGACGAGATCTTCGCGTGAGCCAGCAGTGTCGCCTTCCATACAACATCAAGCCCTTCACGGATGAGGTATTGTGTGACATTGCTCCCCTTGAAGTTTGTGATGTATTACTAGGACAACCATACTTGTGGAAGGGACATGCTGTGTATGAATCAAGGCCCCGTGCTGTTATTATTACATTGGGAAACAAGTTGTACAGGATACCAGAGGTAGCACCACCTACCGCCATCTCTTTGATTACTGCAAAACAATGCAGTAAGATCATTTCCAAAACCAGGAAATTTGTTTTCCTGATGATACGCCCTCAAGGAAAGAAGAAGACAGTGGCCGCGGCCTCCAGACATGGTCCCTCTGCACGACAACTACAGATGGACAAGGTTGTGGAGGAGTACGAGGACATCTTCACCTCCCCGGCAGGGGTTCCTCTGCATTGTCAAGTCAAGCACTCCATCGATCTGACCCCAGGTGCGCCGCTACCCAATGGACCAATTTATCGGCGCTCCATTCTGGAGAACAATGAAATCAAGAGGCAGTTTCAGGAGCTCCTGCAGAAAGGTCACATCCGTCCGAGTTCATCGCCCTGTGGGAGCCTGATCGTGTTGGTACAGAAGAAGGATGGGACGTGGAGACTTTGTATTGACTATCGGGCGCTGAACAAGATCACTGTCCGTAATAGGTACCCGATCCCGCGGATTGATGACCTCCTAGACCAACTAAAGGGGGCGAAATATTTCAGCAAGATCGATATGAAGTCAGGATATCACCAGGTACCAATCGAACCCTCTGATGTGTGGAAGACTGCCTTCAAATCCAAGGAGGGCCTCTTCGAATGGTTGGTTATGCCTTTCGGATTGACGAATGCTCCTGCAACCTTCATGAGGCTAATGGATGACATCTTGCGGCCATTCACCAACTCCTTTGTAGTAGTATACTTGGATGACATTCTGATCTTCAGCCAGAGTTGGGAAGAGCACCTCCACCACATCCGACAGGTTCTCCAAACACTGCGGAAACACAAGCTATGTGCCAATTTGGAGAAATGCACTTTTGGCATGACCCAGGTTCAGTATCTGGGATACATCATTGATGAACAGGGGGTGCATGTCGATCCAGCCAAGATCCAAGTCATTCGGGATTGGCCCTCTCCAACCACTCTAACAGAGCTCCGCAGCTTTCTAGGTCTTGCCAATTTCTACCGCAGGTTTGTGCTGGGGTTTTCTCATATTTCTTGGCCCTTGAGTCGAGTCACCAAGGGAGGGGCGAAAGCAAAATTCTTTTGGTCTGAATCTCAACAGAAGGCATTCATGGAGTTGAAGGATTGCCTCTGCACGACACCAGTGCTCGCGTTACCAGATTTACAACAACCATTTGAGGTCGAGACAGATGCCTCTGACTATGCTATTGGGGCAGTCCTTACTCAACATGGACATCCAGTGGCATATCACAGTGAAACACTTTCAGACACAGTTTGGAAGTACCCCACTTATGATAAAGAGATGTATTCCATTGTACAGGCCTGCCGACAATGGAAGCATTACATTTTGGGGAAGGAAACGGTCATCCACACAGACCACCGACCCCTGCAGTTCATATAGACCCAAGGGAAATTACAGAATGATCGCCATCAGAAGTGGTCTACATACCTGCAACAGTTCCACTTGAATATCAAGTATAAGAAGGGCAGCACCAATAATGTTGCAGATTGCCTCAGTCGACCACCGATCATGGCGTTAACCACCGTGCTCAACTCTTGTGGGCATGAGACTTCTGATTGGCCACTTCTCTACAAAAGCGACCCAGAATTCGGCCACACATACCAGACACTCTTGGACGGTCGGCATGTTCCAGATTTTCACCTCTAGGATGCCCTATTATGCCACCTCGGTCACCTTTGTGTTCCTTCAAGCGAGCGTGCCAAGATGATTTGGGAAGCACACTACAGTCGGGATCTTGGGCATTTCGGGGTCGAGACAACAGTGGCAGTACTGCAAAATTATTTCTATTGGCCGAATCTTCGACAGGATGTTGGGAAGTACATCAGATCATGTACTGCCTGTGCCATTGCCAAACCAACCATTAAGAAGCACGACCTCTATACCCCGTTGCCTACCCCTAGTCGACCTTGGGAATCCATCTCCATGGATTACATGTCAGGCCTTCCTTCCACTAAGCATGGAAATGACTGTGTTTTTATGGTCGTCGATAGGTTCTCGAAGATGGCCATTATGATGGCCTGCAAGAAGAATATCACAGTAGAAGCCACTGCTAAACTCTTCTTTGAACGAGTGTGGGTGCACTTTGGGATCCCACAGTCTATCATCTCAGATCGGGACAGTCGGTTTCTCAGCACATTTTTGTCCAGTCTCTGGTCAATGCTGGACACCAAAATCACGAAGTCCACAGCCTTCCATCCTCAAACTGATGGCCAGACAGAGGTTGTCAATAGGATGATTGTGCACATTCTGCGCATGTATAACTCAAAGCATACACGCACATGGGACGAGAGCCTCCCCTATGTTCAACACAGCTACAACCGAGCTCTTCACAGCTCCACTGGCCATAGCCCGTTTCAGGTGGGTTTGGGATTCCAGCCACTATGCCCCATTGATGTGGCCATGCCACTTGCAGCTACTCACATAAATTCAGCTCATGTCCAGTCCGAAACAGATAAGGCCACCAGCTTCATTGAGCGCATCCAACATATTCGCCAGCAGGTCCATGACATTCTTGAGAAATCAAATGCCAAGTACAAGCAGCGACATGATCAACATCGGGTGCCACACAAGTTTCAGGTGGGCGACAAAGTCTGGTTGCATTTGCAAAAGGAACGCCTTACGGGAGCCTATCGGAAATTGAGACCACTCCGATATGGTCCTTACACCATTACTAAGGCTATGGGAGACAATTCATTTGAGCTCAGCATTCCCCCATTCCTTGGCCTGCACCCAGTGTTCAATGTGGACCGCCTTCGGCCATACTTTCCACCATTGCTAGACGCATCCGACATTGCAGAACAGCTCAAACCCACAGAATTAAATCCAGATTGCATGGAACAAGCTGCAACTGATCGGATCATGGACACACGGATCAAGAACACTCGCCAACAGAATATCCAACTGTATCGAGTTGTCAAAGCAGGTCAACTCCTTCAGCAGGGCAAGTGGCTCACCAGGGAACAAGTTCAGCAAAAGTTTCCTCATCTCATGGAGGAGCTCAACGCAATGGGGATCATTGCTTCCTAAGGGGGGAGGAATGATCCAGGTGGATATTGGTGGCCACCTGCCAAGTCCACCTGGACCCCCACCATTGTTTTTCTCAGCATTTTCAGTTTCCTTAATTGTAGCACAACTTACTATTTTTAGCAGTTTTTCGGGTCCTGAACTTCCGGAGCCGTTTTGAGGCCTAAACGACGTTTTTTGGGGAATCCGGGGGCAATTATGGTAGTGCTCGGATAGATCTTTCTAACGAGCTATTGTATGCGTCAAACGGAGATCATATGCCAAAGTTATGACCCCGGGAAGTTGATGTACCAATTTACCCCAAACGGGGCCCACAGTTTGGCGTTTCATCTCCTAGGGTTAGGTTTTGGAATGTTAAGGGTTTTCCATTGTTTCTCAACAATAAATAGGCCTTCGAGCCTCATTGTAACACATTTCAGAGGCATGTAGCCATCACATCTCTTCTCAGAGATAAGCTACCATCGCCCTAGCTGGTTTATTTCCATTTCTGGTTGTAAGCATATTTCAGTATTTTCCATTAATGAAATGAAGTATTATTTCCGCTGCATCTTTGTGTATATGGTTATCTCTGTAATTTGTTGCGTTCCTGTTTAAATCCGGATCAGGTATAGTGATACACCTCACAACTATCAGGTGTACTTGCCTACTAGTCGGAGGACAGTGGTTCGCAAAGATCTCAAGTTTGATGAGTAGAAGTCGATGCGAGTTCCCCTTGAGAGGGAGCTCCAACTACAGGATGTGGAGGAATTGTTGGTTCCTAAGGAGGAGGAGCTTTAGACTGATGCAGAGTAGCCGCATGCAGAGGATCTAGGAGTGGGGACATCCACTCAAGCAGAGTCTTCCAGAGATGGACGAAAGCGCACAAGAGAAGCTGACAGATTGTTGGAGGATGTGAGAGAGAATGTCGGAGCACCATCTTCTCAGCTCAGATAGAGGAGGTCACCTGAGAGGTACATTGGATACATGGGCCTTATTGGGGAATGTGTTAAGACCGAGCCATCTTCCTTTGAGGAAGCAGTGCAACAACGGATTTGGGTTGATGCTATGGTGGAGGAGTATGACTCCATAGTTTGTAACAGTGTTCGGGACATGGTTTCAAGACCGGAGAACAAGTCATTTGTGAGTTCCCGTTGGCTTTACAAGGTAAAGCAAGCTTCTGATGGTAGTGTGGAGAAGCATAAGGCAAGATTTCTTGCCCGTGGCATTTCACAGGTCGAGGGGATTGACTATGATGAGAATTTTGCTCCTGTAGCAAAGTACTCATCTATCATATCTATGTTGGCACTATCAACATAGATGGGTTGGAAGATCCATCAGATGGATGTGAAGACTACATTCCTCAATGGCCAGATTGAGGAAGAGGTGTACATAGAGCAGCCATAAGGTTTTGAGACCTTCAATCATGAATTGCATGTGTGCCAACTCCAGAGAGCATTGTACGGGCTGAAGCATGCACCTTGTGCTTGGTACACCAGGATAGAAAACTACTTCACCGGGTTGGGCTTCACAAAGAGTGAAGCGGATGCGAACCTGTACCACATCGTGGTGAAAGGTAAGATGTTGATCATCATACTTTATGTTGATGATCTCATATTGACTGGTGATGATCAATTGATCGTGTCTTGCAAGGAGGACTTTGCAAGAAAATTCTAGATGAAACACATGGGTCTCATGCATTACTTCCTTGGCATGGAAGTGTGGCAGAAGGATGGGGAGTTGTTTGTGTCTCCGGGCAAGTATCCCAATGAGATACTTAGGAGATTCAACATGGAGAAGTGCAAGCCCATGCAGATTCCTCTAGCAGATAACTGGAGGAAGGAGGTTGCTACTTCAAGAAAAGTGGTAGAGGCTACTTTGTACAGGCAACTTGTGGGTTCACTAATGTACTTAATGAACACACGACCAGATTTGTGCTATGGGGTGAACCAACTGAGTCAATCGATGGTTCAACCTACCAAGATGTTTTGGAAGGCGGCAAAGCATGTATTAAGATACCTCAAAGGCACATCTCAGTATGGATTATGGTGCAAACGGACAAAGGGAGTAAAGCTACAGGGCTTCACTAATGCAAATTGGGCAAGGAGTCCAATAGATTGGAAGAGCACATCAAGAGGGATTTTCAACCTTGGGTCAGTGGCAGTTTCTTGGTACAGTAGGAAACAGGGGTCGGTTGCACTTAGCTCGGCAGAGGCTATATACATGGCTGCAAGTTAGGTAGCATGTGAGGCCATCTGGATGTGGAAAATCCTAGTTGGTTTGTTTGATCAGAGGATGGATACAACTGTGATCTATTGTGATAATCAGAATTGTATCAAACTCTCTGAGAATCCAGTATTTCATGATAGGTCCAAGCACATCGACATCCGATATTATCATCTCAGAGACTGTGTAGCGAGGAGGATCATGTTGCTACAGTATATTTCGACAGAGGAGAAAGATGCTAACATTTTGACAAAGGCATTGTCAAAGTGTAAATTCGAGTTCCATAGAGACAAGATCGAGGTGGCAGATAATCCCTTTCTTGTTGAGAGGGAGTGTTGAAATATGGGAACAAGAATATTCCAATTTAATTTTTCCTTGAATTAAATTGTGAATTAAAATCGAATTTAGTCTTAACAACTACTTGGAAATAAATAATTTATTTATTTTAAATTAATTAGTTGGAGAAATTCAAGTTAGAAGTCTTTCTGAAGTCATGCAAGAGTGTAATATCCTGTTTTTGAGATATTCCCCAAACCCCAGTAAACTCCAGTGAAATACATATAAATGATATAATAACCGGGAAGCTCAAAGTGATGAAAATAACAATGGTGCAACATATAACAATATAACCATGAGATATAAGCAGATACTCAAGAAATGCAGAGAGAAATGCTAAGCCATTTTATTATACTAAGTAATAGAATGAGTACAGGAGGTGATCCGAAAGATGGCACCTCAACTTGCATAAGGCAAGTGAAGAAATACACTCAGAATAGCAAAGGAGTGGCCTCTCTCTGAACTGCGTCCAAGCTACTGGAGAAATGCCATGCTGTTGCTGCTATTGGAAATCAAATGAGGATTTGGGACTGTTCCCCTCCTCAGAAAATGTTGAAACTATGGAATCAGATTCTACTCAAGAAACCCAAAAAAACCCAGAAAGATTTTCTGGAATGGCCGACCCCCGGAAATCGCCCCCTTGAGGACCCACGCAATCCCTCAAGGCTCTGCACTGCCACTGAAATAAACCCACCACAAATCTGCCTGAAACTCAACCAAAATACTCCAGTATGCAAGGGCTGATCCCCTGCTCAACCTCCTAGCACAAATCCCCCTGCAAAACCTCAATCCAGAACTCCTACCAGAAAGAACTGCGTCATCCCTCTCAAGACAGTGCAGTCATCCAAGATGCTCAATCCTCCTGCCAAAATGCTGATGAAACTACTGCAAAAATACTGATGGAAATACCTTGCCTGAGCAGGCACTTGAAGTCCCCTAGGGCTAAGGGTGAGATCTCTGAACGAAGACACTCAATGCATTAAACAGTGCTGCAGACTAGCTAAACAACCAGCGTGCTCTAAGTCGAAGTGACTAGCTCAAATGCACATAATCAAATGCCAAAATGAGGAGGCTCCTCTCTCCTTTATAGCGTTGGCCTCTCTCAATCCCAAGGCTCACCTCCTCCAACGTAGCTTTCCTCTTGCCACGTGTTTCTCACCATCTGTGCAGTCACTCCAAGTGTCTACGCGGGCCCCTCCTCTACGTGGTTCTTTGGCCCCCCTTGGCTCACCTTTTAAGTTACATCGTTGTGCTACTAGGGAGTGTCTTTATTCATGAAGTGAGTATGTCCCCCTCTCCTCACCTTTTTATTTATAAATAGCTATAGAAGGCAAAATTGAGCAAAAATCGAATATTCCAATTAGCCATGGCTAATTAGGAATATTATATTCTCCCCCAACAAAATGTTGCTTGACCTCAAGTAACTGAAGTGATGGATGCTGCAAGATCTTCTCACTCTCCCAAGTGGCATCCTCATCTGGTAAATTCTTCCACCTCACCAAGAATTCTCAGACTGTCCTGCTCCGCAGTTGCCTCTCCCTAGTATCAATAATAGCCTCCAGCTGCGACACCAAATGCCCCTCATCATCCGTGGGTGGTAGCTCATCTGTCACTGTCACATGCTACCCCAATGCCTTCTTCAGGCATGATACATGAAAAATGTTATGAATCTTGCTACCTTGGGGCAGCTCCAACTCATATGCAACCTGTCCAATCCTGCGTATCACCCTTTATGGCCCATAAAAGTGGGACTTGAGCTCCTCAGCCCCCTTCTGCTTCAGTGATGACTATCGGTATGGCTGTAATCATAGGTAGACCAGGTCCCCTACCTCGAACTGTCTCTCCACCTGACCCCTGTCAGCATACAACTTCTACTGGTTCTGCGCTGTAGCCATATTATCCTTGAGAGCTCGGAGAATATCCTAACTCTCTTGGATCCAAATCTTGGCTCTCGGAGCCTTGCTAGCACCAAACATCACGTCAGCAAAAGATAAAGGATGATATCCATACAAAGCATATAATGGTGACATATCGATGGACATGTGATGTGTAGTGTTGTAGCAGTACTCCCCCAGATGCGGCCACTTCAGCCATGCTCTTTGCTGCCCACTGACATAGTTATGCAAGTAGCCCTCCAGCCACTTGTTAACTATATCTGTCTGCCTATCCGTCTGTGGGTAATAAATGGTACTCGGGGTCAACTTCATCCCCACCAACCGGAAAAGCTCCTGCCAAAACCCGCCCAGGAAACGGTTGTCCCTATCACTGATGATGGTCTTAGGAAGACCATGTAGCCTGAAGACCTCTCTGAAGAACAACTCGGCCACCTATGCTGTTGTGTAGTGTGCGGATATGGTGAAAAAATGTGCGTACTTTGTCAGTTGATCAATGACGACAAAGATACAATCCTTGCCCTGCACCATGGGCAACCCTGTGATGAAGTCCATCGAAATACTCTCCCATTTCCCCTTCGGAATGGGAAGAGGCTGCAATAATCCTACGGGATGGCTCATCTCCCCCTTGTTCCTCTGGTAAACGTCACACTCCCGGACATGCTAGAGTACGTCCTCCTTGAGGCCCTTCCATGAGAACCTCTTTCTAATGGTCCTGTAGGTTTTGGTAAACCCCTGATGGCCTGCCAATGGTGAATCATGTGATGCCTGAAGTATCTTCTTCTTGAGCCGAGATCTCTTAGTCAAGAAGATCTGGTCCCTGTAGTAGATGATCTCATCGACCACCCTGTACCTGTCATCTGCCACCTGCCCATACAGAACCTCACATGCAAATTTGTCCTTGGAGTACTCTACTAAGAGTTGTGCCCTCCATTCTGCGTCCAAGCTCATAAGAGACAACGTGGCTGGTCTACATGAAAGGGCATCCGCTACCACGTTGTTCTTACCCTTGACATACTCAATGTCAAAGTCATATGCTTGGATCTTATTAATCCACTTCTACTGCCTCTCCTGTAGCTGCTTCTGCTCCAAAAAGAACCTGAGGCTGTTGTGATCAGTCCTCACCCTGAACCTGTTACCCACTAGATACTGCCAGAACTTGGCCAATGCATGCATGATGGCTAGCATCTCCTTGTCGTATATAGAATACAACCTCTCGTGCGGAAGGAGCTTCCAACTCTCAAAGGCTATAGGGTGACCTCCCTACATCAATACTGCGCTGATCCCCTCTCCCAATGCATCACACTCCAAAACAAATGGTTGCGAAAAATCTGGCAATACAAGCACTGGGCAGCTGCTCATCACCTCCTTGAGCCTGTCAAAGACTTGATGCACTGTATTCGACCAACTGAATGCCCCTTTCCTTGTCAAATCCGTCAGGGGTGCAACAAGCTGTGAGAAACTCTTGACGAACTACCGGTAGTACATACAAATACCAATGAATCCTCAAAGTTCCGTCACGTTCCTCGGCTCCGGCCAATCTCTGATGGCTCTAATCTTCTCCTCGTGGACTCTCACTCCGTCCACCCCTATGATGTGTCCCAAGTACAACATCTCCGTCAATCCAAACTCACACTTGGAGAGCTTGGCATAGAACTTTTGCTCCTCCAAGATGTGCAATACTGTCTCAATGTGCTGGAGATGCTCCTCCCAAGTCCTATTGTAAATGAGTATATCATCAAAGAATACCAACACAAACTTCCTCAAGTGACTACAGAAGATATGATTCATGCAAGACTGGAATGTAGCTGGGGCATTGGTTAGCCCGAAGGGCATCACCAAAAACTCAAAGTGCCCATAGTGACACCTGAAGGCAGTCTTGGGAATGTCCTGTTCCCTCACACGAATCTGATGGTACCCAAATCTCAAATCAATATTTGAGAAGAACCGGGCTCCTCTCAACTCATCGATCCTAGGTATGGGGTACCTGTCCTTTAGGGTCTTCTTGTTCAGGGCCCTGTAGTCAATACACATCCTCAATGTGCCATCCTTCTTCTTCACCAACACCACGGAAGAAGCAAAAGGACTCGTGCTCGGTCGAATGTGCCCAAGAACCAACAACTCTTGAATAGCCTGCTCAATCTCATCTTGATAGGCCTTGGGGTGCCGATAAGGGGTAGTAATCACTGCCTGTATGCCCTAATCAAGCTCAATGGTGTGCTCAAACCCTCGGTCCGGTGGCTGTCCTGGCAGAATCTCCCCAAATACTATGGCATACTGGTCAAGGATGGACTGTATCTCTGGGTGCACTATTTTCCCTATAGTCCCTGCCTTTGATGCACGCAGCTCCACTGCCTACTCTACATCTCCCTTCCGGAAGACTGCCTCCATCCGATGAGCCGAAACAGTCTGAGACGGATATGTGTGCTGTCCCCGTATCTTCTCATGCCTCCTTGTCTTCTCATCATCCCACTCCATCTCTAGGGTCTTACAATCTGTCGTGACCTTCCCTAGAGTGATAAGCCACTGAACACCTAATATCATGTTGGTGTCTGGAATATCGACCATGAAAAAGTGGTCAGTCAGTGTGTAGGTGCCCATCGTCACTGATAACTCTGGAACATAACGAGCACACACCATGGTCTGATCTCCGGGGACCAAAACTGAAAAGCCATCGAAGCTCTTTGTTTGTATTCCTCTCCGCTCAACCATCTATGCATCGATGAAGTTGTGGGTTTCCTGACTGTCAACCAAAAATGATACCCTCTGGCCATGTACTATCCCCCGTACGCGTAGCGTCAAATACTTGGGAACTCCTCGCAATGCTATAAGGGCCCCTCCGGTAGGTGCAAAAGCTGCACCACCCGCTGCTGATGGTGGAGGTGGCAAACGATCCTGCGCGGCATGACTACCTCGTACCTCCACATTATCCTCCTCATCCTCTTCCCCTCTACTCTCAGAGAATATCTCAATAAAATGTGCTTTGCCAGTAGCACATCTATGTCCCAGTGCCCATGACTCCTGACAGGTGAAGCACAACCGCTTCTTCTTCAACTCCCTCCTGGCATCATCATCAATCTGTACTCATCCTAGACTCCCCTTCCGAGGCAGAATCCTCACATCCTTCCCCTTAGTTTGAAAAGCCTGTCACTGGGGGTAAGGTGTCCGGGTCCTGGGTAAGACATCCTGTAAGTCTCGGGCCCTGCTAATAGCATCCTGAAGGGTGGTTGGTATAGCGGATCTGACTAGATCCTAAAGTGGCTCTGTTAACCCCTCAACATACATGTAGATCCTCCATGCTGCGGATAGATCTGGCACCATCACTGAAACCCTCAAGAAATCTGAAATGTAGGTCTCTGGGCTCCCAGTTTGTTTGAGCCTCCTCATCAGCTCCACAAAGCACTGTTCCGGATCCCTCCGGTCAATCCTCTCCATCAATCTCCTGGTGAACTCGACATATGTCATCATTATGGAGTGTCCGAGTGTAACCATCCCATGGAACCACCAATCCTGGGCCTCACCATCCAAATGTAACGTCGCCACCTTGATGGCCTCCGTCTCTGACATCTGGTTAAGCTGGAAGTAAATGTCCAGCTTCTCCACCCAAGACTTTGTCGAAATGTTTGATGAACCATCAAACGTAGGCAAGTGGAATCTACTAGTTGCACGGTGGGTGTCACCATCATGATAATGCTGGTACCCTCTGTGATGGTCGTGAGGTCTACTATCCCGCTGGAGCTAAACAAAGTCTCTGAATGAGAGAGCCTCCCTGAACTCCTACCCATAGGCCTGGTATTCTGCAAAATAATCGCCCATATGACCGGGATCTGCCTCCTACTGAGCTCTGGCCCCCGTGTCTACTCCTAAGAAAGTGGGCATGGTAGAGCGTGTAGGGGCATGTGAGGCCACCTGCTGAGTAGTATCACACTACCTTGGCAAATGGTGGGATGCACCCGATCCCTCACCAACCTGGAAAACCCGTGGGCTCTCACGCTGTCTAGCCTCTACTGTCGTGAATCTCTGCCCCATCACCTCAATCTGCCTTGACAGATCCTGTACTGATTTGAGGAGCATGTTTGCAAATTTCTTCCCGTCCTCATCTACCATTGGATCCTCCTACTCTGCGTCCACCATAGGCTCCTTCTGTTCTGCTTCCACCACAGGCTCCTCCTGTTCTGCGTCCACCACCGAAACACAGTCTCCCTCTCTGTAAGTGTTCTCCAACCTACGCCCAATGTTTTTGTATCTCCTACCTCTGTAACAGATGTAGGGCTTTCCCCTAGTGTCATATATTGCTAGCTCCACAGGCTAAGCCAGATCTATGCTATGATACCACTGTAATATCCTGTTTCCGAGATATTCCCCAAACCCCAATAAACTCCAACCAAATATGTATAAATGATATAATAACCGGGAAGCTCAAAGTGATGAAAATAACAATGGTGCAACATATAACAATATTTTAAACCATGAGATATAAGCAGATACTCAAGAAATGCAGAGAGAAATGCTAAGCCATTTTATTATACTGAGTAATAGAATGAGTACAGGAGGTGATTAGAAAGATGGCACCTCGACTTGCACAAGGCAAGTGAAGAAATACAATCAGAATAGCAAAGGAATGGCCTCTCTCTAAATTGCGTCCACGCTGCTGGAGAACTGTCGTGCTACTGCTGCTATTGGAAATCAAATGAGGATTTGGGGCTGTTCCCCTCCTTAGAAAATGTTGAAACTATGGAATCAGATTCTACTCAAGAAACCCAGAAAGCTTTTCTGGAATGGCCGACCCCTGGAAATCGCCCCCTTGAGGACCCACACAATCCCTCAAGGCTCTGCGTTGCCACTGAAATAAACCCACCACAACTCTGCCTGAAACTCAGCCAAAATCCTCCAGTATGCAAGGGTTGATCCCCTACTCAACCTCCCAACACAAATCCCCCTGCAAAACCTCAATCTAGAACTCCTACGAGAAAGAACTGCGTCATCCCTCTCAAGACACCGCAGTCATCCAAGATGCTCAATCCTCCTGCCAAAATGCTGATGAAACTACTACAAAAATACTGATGGAAATACCTTGCCAGAGCAGGCACTCGAAATCCCCTGGGGCTAAGGGTGAGATCTACGAACAGAGACACTCAATGCACTAAACAGTGTTGCAGACTAGCTAAACAAATAGCTTGCTCTAAGTCAAAGTGACTAGCTCAAATGCACATAATCAAATGCCAAAATGAGGAGGCTCCTCTCTCCTTTATAGCATTGGCCTCTCTCAATCCCAAGGCTCACCTCCTCCAACGTAGCTTTCCTCTTGCCACGTGTTTCTCACCATCTGCGCAGTCACTCCAAGTGTCTACGTGGGCCCCTCCTCTACGCGATTCTTTGGCCCTCCTTGGCTCACCTTTTAAGTTACAACGTTGTGCTACTAGGGAGTGTCTTTATTTATGAAGTGAGTATGTCCCCCTCTCACCTTTTTATTTATAAATAGCTATAGAAGGAAAAATTGAGCAAAAATCGAATATTCCAATTAGCCATGGCTAATTAGGAATGTTACAAAGAGTTATTCCTTCAATTAAGGAGATAAGATTTAGTTATATTTGAGTTGTAATTAGTTAACTCATCTTACTGATTTAAGTCTAGTTAAATTAGTTCCACACTATTTGAGGAACTAATAGTGAGTTAACAGTCAGTTGATGCATTAATGCACTCAACTAGTGCTACTCTAGTTAATTGAAGATTCCCTCATCAGAAACTCATGCATGTCTATTCTGAGAAAGGCCCAGTTGAGATTAATGTTCAAGGATAATGTACTATTAGTTGCATGTGTTTTCTCATAGAGAAAACTCATGCATGCAGTCAAGGATTCATCCTTGAGGATTGCACAATTTTTAAGGCTTGTTTTTCCACTTGGTAATGGACCAATCATCCACAAGGAACAACACAAGGAAGTAGGAGCTTGGAGGGCAGAGAGGAAGGCTGGCAAGAAGCCAAGATTTCCTGTGAGCATCTGTGAGGATTGTACTGAGAGCTGGCTAGCTGTGAGAGCTAAGGCTTTGTATAATTCCTATGTATTTACACCATGTATGATAATACAATAGTGTGGGGTTTTTATCTGAGACTTTCCCCAAATTATTTCCATGTGTATTGTGCCATTGATTCTTCTTTTTTTGTTTATATTGTTCAGCTTGATCTTTAAGCTTTCACAAATTGATAGTAGAAGTAGGTTATAGTATTTTGCTTTGATTTATATTGCATTATTGGGTTAACCTATTACATATTTTCTACATGGTATCAGAGCTGTGAACAGTATACTGAGAAGAGAATTTGAACTTTGAAGTTCGGGGTTGCAGGTGCAAATCGAATTCATATCATACTTCAAGGTTGGCCAATGGCGTTCTATGGCTTGAGACTCGAGTATTCCTTGGAAGGTAGCTCAAATTACATAGCATGGAAAGATAGAATGGAGGCCGTATTAGAAGACAATGGCTTGAAGGAATTCATTGATCAAGAAATCACAAAGCCAGCTTCAACTAATGCACAAGAGTTGGCTGAGTGGAAGAAGTGTGTGGTGAAGGCAAGATGGATCATCCTCGAGGGAGTTCGAGACCATATTGTCTCGAGTCTCCATTGGAAGGATACTCCATTTTCAATGTGGAAGACATTGAAGGACCTCTACCAGAACAGTAACAACCAAAGGAAATTGGCACTCAAGGATAAGCTTCGAAGAATCAAGATGGAGAAGGGTGATACTATTTCCACATATCTGAACAAGCTCACCACCTACAGAGATGATCTTAGCAGTGTGGGAATAACTACTGTTGATGATGATATGGTGAGCCTCGCTCTCCTTGGCCTTCCAAAGAGTTGGAATAGCTACTAGGACTCTGTGAATGGAAGGGAGAAACTGCCAGATTGGGAATGACTGTGGTTGGATCTTATGCAGGAGGAGATCAGGAGGAGCACATGAGATGGCTCTTCATCCAAGAATGATGATGAAGAAAATCTGGCCTTAGCAAGTAAGGCAAGGAAAGGGAAGGGGAAGGCTTCCCATTTCAAATCGAATTCTTCTCATGGAGGGAAGAAGGGTGACATGTCTAAAGTAAGATGCTTTAATTGTCACAAGGTTGGAAATTATGCGACTAATTGCCCATCGAAGAAGTCCAAGAAGGGATCCTCGGAAGGACCGGAAGGTGAGGCATTAGCCTCTCAGTTCGAAATGGATTTTACCCTCATCACATGCATGGTGTCATTGATGATGGGTTATCTCTGGTATCTTGATAGTGGAGCCTCATTCCACATGACCAGTGATAAAAATTTATTCAGTGCCTTGGAGGAGAAAGACCTCAAGATGCACATAGAGATGGGTGACGACAGACAGTATAGTGTTTCAAGAGTGGGCAGGGTTTCTTTTCAGAGGGAGCATGGAGCTCCTCTCACCTTGACAGATGTGATGTATGTGCTTGGACTAAAGAAGAACTTGGTATCGATCGCGATGTTGGAGGACAAAGGCTATGATGTTGTCTTCAGTAAAGGAAAGGAGTTCCTAAGCCACATTGCCATGGTTCAGACCAAGAGGATAGATATTCGGGTGAAGAATCTCTATAAACTAGAGGTAGATGATTGTGCAACATTGAGTACGAAAGCAGAATTGGTGCAAAGCCAAGACATTGGTGAGTTGTGGCATATGCAATTGGGCCATTCGCATCATGGGGCTTTGAAGATAATGCAACAGATATCTACAGGACTTCCCAAAGGTAAACTTGAGCAAGTTGACACATGCAAAGGTTGTACCTTGGGAAAGTACGCCAAGTCTTCCTTTCATGATCGAGATAGTCGAGCAAAGGCTATCTTAGGGCGAGTTCATACTGATTTGTGTGGACCATTCTCGACGGCATCCACAACGAAGTAAAGGTATTATGTGATTTTCATTGATTACTATTCTCGTAAATGCTGGATTTATTTCATGCAGAAGAAGGACCAAACTTTCACAAAGTTTTGTGAGTTCAAAGCTTTGGCTGAGAAAGAGTCAAGGAAAAATATCAAGGCCTTGAGAAGCGACAATAGTGGAGAATATGTCTCTCAAGAGTTTAAGGACTTCTGTGCAGTGGAAGGAATTAAACGAGAGTTGACAGCACCTAATAATCCACAACAGAATGGGGTGGCCAAGAGGAAGAACAGAACTATTGTAGGGGCAACATGGGAAATGTTGCATGACCAAGGCCTACCACTTCACTTATGGGCTGAGGCATGCAACACAACAGTCTATTTGCAGAATAGAAACCCGCATCGCATACTTGGAATGAAGACACCAAAGGAAGCTTTCTCCGTTAAGAGACCAGATGTGGGTCACTTCAAGATCTTTGGCTCATTGGTATATTGCCATGTGACAAAGGATGCATGGAAGAAGCTTGAGCCGACATCAGAGTTGGGAATATTTGTGGGGTACACTGATACACCTCACAACTATCGGGTGTACTTGCCTATTAGTCGAAGGACAGTGGTTCGTAGAGATCTCAAGTTTGATGAGCAGAAGGCCATGCGAGTTTCCCTTGAGAGGGAGCTCCAACTATAGATTGTGGAGGAACTGTTGGTTCCTAAGGAGGAGGAGCCTCATACTGATGCGAAGAAGCCAAATGTAGAGGTTCCAGGAGTGGGGACATCCACTCAAGCAGAGTCTTCCAGATATGGACGGAAGCGCACAAGAGAAGCTAACAGATTTTTGGAGGATGCGAGAGAGAATGTGGGAGCACCATCTTCTCAACACAAATAGAGGAGGTCACCTTAGAGGTACACTAGATACATGGCCCTTGCTGAGGAATGTGTTGATACCGAGCCATATTCTTTTGAGGAAGCAGTGCAGCAACCGATTTGGGTTGATGCTATGGTGGAGGAGTATGACTCCATAGTTCATAACAGTGTTTGGGAAGTGGTTTCAAGACCAGAGAACAAGTCAATTATGAGTTCCTGTTGGCTTTACAAGGTAAAGCAAGTTGCTGATGGTAGTGTGGAGAAGCATAAGGCAAGATTTGTTGCCCGTGGTTTTTCACAGGTCGAGGGGATTGACTATGATGAGACTTTTGCTCTTGTCGCAAGGTACTCATCTATCAGATCTATGTTGGCACTATCAGCACAGATGGGTTGGAATATACATAAGATGGATGTGAAGATTGCATTCCTCAATGGCCAGATTGAGGAAGAGTGTACATAGAGCAACCAGAAGGTTTTGAGACCTTTGATCGTGAGTCACATGTGTGCCGACTCTAGAGAGCAATGTATGGGCTGAAGCAAGCACCTCATGCTTGGTACACCAGGATAGACAACTACTTCAGCGGGTTGGGCTTCACAAAGAGTGAAACAGATGTGAACCTGTACCACATCGTGGTGAAAGGTAAGCTATTGATCATCGTACTTTATGTTGATGATCTCATATTGACTGGTTATGATCAGTTGATTGTGTCTTGCAAGGAGGACCTTGCAAGAGAATTCAAGATGAAAGATATGGGTCTCATGCATTACTTCCTTGGCATGGAAGTGTGGCAGAAGGATGGGGAGTTGTTTGTGTCTTCAGGCAAGTATGCCAACGAGATACTCAGGATATTCCACATGGAGAAGTGCAAGCCCATGCACACTCCTCTAGGAGGTAACTGGAGGAAGGAGGTTTCTACTTTAAGAGATGTGTTAGAGGCTACTCTGTACATGTAGCTTTTGGGTTCACTAATGTACTTAATGAACACGCGACCAAATTTGTGCTATGTGGTGAACCAGTTGAGTCAAGCGATGGTTCAACCTACCAATATGTTTTGGAAGGTGACAAAGCATGTATTGAGATACGTTAGAGGCACATCTCAGTATGGATTATGGTACAGACGAACAGAGGGAGTGAAGCTACATGGCTTCACTGATGCATATTGGGCAGGGAGTCCATCAGATTGGAAGAGCACATCAGGAGGGATTTTCAACCTTTGGTCAGTGACAGTTTCTTGGTACAACAGGAAATAAAGGTCGGTTGCACTCAACTTGGCAGAGGCAGAATACATGGTTGCAAGTCAGGCAACATGTGAGGCCATCTGGATGCAGAATATCCTAGTTGGTTTCTTTGATCAGAGGATGGATCCAACTGTGATCTATTGTGATAATCAAATTTGTATCAAATTCTCTGAGAATCCAATATTTCATGATAGGTCCAAGCACATCGACATCCGGTATCATCATCTCAGAGACTGTGTAGCGAGGAGGTTCATGTTGCTGCAGTATATTTCGACAGAGGAGTAAGATGTTGACATTTTGACAAAGGCATTGTCAAAGTGTAAATTCGAGTTCCATAGAGATAGGATCGGGGTGGCAGATAATCCCTTTCTTATTGAAAGGGAGTGTTGAAATATGGCAGCAAGAATATTCCAATTTAATTTGTCCTTGAATTAAATTGTAAATTAAAATCGAATTTAGTCTTAACGGCTACTTGGAAATAATTAATTAATTAATTTTAAATTAATTATTTGGAGAAATTCAAGTTAGAAGTCTTTTTGAAGTCATGCAAGAGTTATTCCTTAAATTAAGGAGATAAGATTGAGTTATATTTGAGTTGTAATTAGTTAACTCAGTTTACTGAGTTAAGTCTAGTTAAATTAGTTCCAAATTGTTTGAGGAACTAATAGTGAGTTAATAGTCAGTTGATGCATTAATGCACTCAACTAGTGCTACTCCAGTTAACTGAAGATTCCCTCATCACAAACTCATGCATGTCTATTATGAGAAAGAACCAGTTGAGATTAATGTTCAAGGACAGTGTACTATTAGTTGCATGTGTTTTCTCATGCAGAAAACTCATGCATGCAGTCAAGGATTCATCGTTGAGGATTGTACAGTTTTGAAGGCTTGTTTTTCCACTTGGTAATAGGCTAATCATCCACAAGGAACAACACAAGGAAATAGGAGCTTGGAGCATAGAGAGGAAGGCTGGAGAGAAGCCAAGATTACCTATGAGCATCTGTGAGGATTGTACTGAGAGCTGGCTAGCTGTGAGAGCTAAGGCTTTGTATAATTCCCATGTATTCCCACCATGTATGATAATACAATAGTGTGGGGTTTTTATCTGAGACTTTCCCCAAAGTATTTTCATGTGTATTGTGCCATTGATTCTTCGTCTTCTAGTTATATTATTCAACTCAATCTTTAAGCTTCTGCAAATTGATAGTAGAAGTAGGCTATAATATTCTGCTTTGATTTATATTGCATTATCGGGTTAACCTATCATAGATTTTCTACAGGCCCAAGCCAAGGAAACCATTTGGATGAATATTCTAGATTCTATGAATGAGATTTGGTCATCTATCCAAATCATCTTTGAGCAAAAGGAGCTGACAGAAAAAGCAACAGAAACCATTATTCAGGGAAGGGAGAAGCTTGGAGACATGCCCATAGAAGCCTCCAACATTATCAGATTCCTGAATTATAAGTCCAAATATGAGCTTGAGGAATTAGGAATCAGTGACAAAATTGCCACTATTTTGGAAGTCAAGAAATTCTTGACTAAAAGGAATCTTATTGATCAGTTGGAAGAAAAATGTGAAACAATGGAGTTGCAAGTTTGACAACGATTTTGTAATTATCTGTATAAATACTTCACAGTTTGAGGTATTAAGGGTTGATTTCTGAATATAATTTCTTCTGCATATTGTATTTTTCAAAGTATTGGAGCATCAATAATACAAGGACCTTTCACAGGATTCATGTGGTGTACCAAATGGTGATGTGTTCCTTCTGTTTATTTGTTTAAACATTGTTTGTCTTTCTCTGTTATTCTGAACATCTTAATTATTTAACAGAAACTGTGATGAAAAGGATTTGTTGTTTAGAGCACCCTATTTTGGCCGTTAATAATTTTAATGTTTTCCACTAAATTCAAATTGAGGAATTCTTAATTGCTCCTTGATTTCTACTGAACCTTACACTTATGCTATTTCACCATCCATTTAATTTCTAAAAAGATCCAGATAGTGCAACCTAGCTTTCCCTGTGAGAACTCCTCAAAAAATTGATGCAAAATATAGTTTAATTTATAGACTGCATAGCCCAATGGAATTATAACACTTAAATCAACCAAACCAATCAAATCAAAACAAACAAGTACATTCATAACTAGCTTAAGATTTACATAAAAACAAAGCTATTATAGCACCATTTACCACTCTTGGTATATATGATTCTTTGTTTATGGCCTAGGGCAACCCCTCCTTCCAGACTTGGTCCAAATATATAAAAAACAGTGTTTTATTCCGTGTACGCTACTTTTCCTTGAGCTAAAGGCGTGTACACACGGGTCAATCAATACCAAACCATCGTATATGTATTAAAACACTTAAAAAATTAAATTTCCTTAATTTTGGGCAGAGTTCACAGGTTTTACCTGTTGATTACCTCCGATTTCCCGTGGCCCAACTATTTCCCAACTAAAAAACTAATTGGGAGAGGTATAAATAGACCTCTATGGGAAGGCCTTAAGGAGAGGAGAAGAGATAGAGTTATTATACTGAGATTATCCCTGACTGAGTTTGATGAATCCCTGTGCCTCATGCACTTCCCCAAGCTTCAGGAAACCCTTGTTTCCTTGATTGTAGATATCCTTCCTCTTGCTTGAGATATCATGGTGTTGGTGATGGAAGAAGATTGTTGAAGGCTAGGATAGGACGAATCCGGAGGACAATTCCACTTAGAGCCAAAGAAAGACTCAGGTGAATTCTCTCTATGTTATTTATATCTTACTGCAATAAAAGAAATGTTGTCTTGTTTCCGAAATTAACTATGTATATGCATCAAATTATGTTTTAATTCATATATGAATGTTGTTTGATGTATGATCAATCATTTGTTTATATGATATAAAGTCAATTTCGTGAGTATGCTTTACTTCTATATTGCTATGTATGTTCGAATTGAATGATTTTCAGGTTTGAAGAACATCGGAAGTTGCAGAGGGTCTGAATCCTGCGGACCTACCCGAACAAAGGAAATCCAGGTATGTTCACTCTTACGTAGTTTGATAATATAAGCATCTTGCCTGAGTTGTTTGAGTATTTCTTGTTGTAGTTTGCTCCTGCTCTGTTGGGGTTCTAACCCAAAGCCCTAGGGTGCTTTCACCCGAAACAGAATTGGAAATTCCACTGGGGATAACAATATTGTTATTCCTGGTTTGGGTTGTTCATTCTCAATCAAGGCTCATTGTTTGGTTTGCTTGCGGTTACAGTCTTATTTGGTCTACTAGAGTCCCAGGTCTCAAGTCTGATCTTTCGGATCAGACTTTTTTATTTTATTTTCTCTTGTAAAGCTTTGTATACACTCTTTACTTTGTTTACAGTCAGGTATACACGCTTGTTTCTATAAAGTGAACTTGCGTATACACGAGTTTCCTGTGCCAGGAGCGCGTGTGCACACCTCTGTGTTTGCACACAGTTGCATATGCAAATTTTTTCATTGTTTTTTCAAATCTTTTAGCCCAAATAGATTTGTTTCCTGGTCTTTTCAGTCTCTGTGTGGTCAATTGTTGTCTAAAGAATTTAATTATTCTACAAGCTTACTGTTTCGAAGTCTCTTCCTCATTGAAAGGATTTGGCCTAGGTTTGCTTCTTTAGCAAGTTTGTAATTTGTGTTTTGGCACACAAGACTTCATCCTAAAGTTCTTGATTGTTCTGGTCCTCCAAAACACGAGATTGTTTTCAGTTTCAGTGTCAAGCTCGGATTTCAAATCTACTTGCTTTGCTCTCCTTTGTTTTGTGGCCTCATATATTTTCTTGCTTTTTGAAAGTCTTTTTGACGAATTTGGAAGTATTTCTTTCCTGGCTTCTTAGTCAGTTTGTCAAACTCTTTGCTGCTATTTGGTTTGTTTTGTACAAGTTGAAGTCTTTTTGCTCAAGTTTTCGTTCATTTTTGAGTTTGTAACTTGCAAAGACTCCTTGTGCTCTTTTTTAGATCTTTTGAGTTTTAGTAGCATTTTGGTGATTTCAAAAAGTTGTTTTGGTTGCTTCTTTAAAAAAGAAAAGATCTCATAAAACTTTGTTGTTGTTGTTGTACATAGGGAAGACTCTCTTCCATTTTCATGGAGGCTTAGAGTTGTACATGTGCATTATGTGCAATATCATCTAGTTGACGACCTCTTTCTAGCCATTAGTTTGGGGATTGAATGCAGTCAAATTGCTGAGCTTGGTATCCAAAAATGACAATAGGCTAGACCAAAATGCGCTTAGGAACTTGCTATCCTCATCTAATATAATGATCTGCGGGATCCCAAAATGTACCCACACTCGTTTGAAGAAGAGTTTGGCAGTGTATTTTGTTGTGATACTCTTCTTGCAAGCAACCAATATAACCATCTTATAAAATCCATCAATGACAACAAATACACAATTAGTACCATGTTTGGTAGAAGTAAGGCCAAATATATAGTCCATGGAGATGGATTCCCAAGGTTGGCTAGAAGTATGAAAAGGAGTGTATAGGCCTTGCTTCTTAATGGTTGTCTTGGAGATGGCACAAGTAGTGCAAGATCTAATATATTTTCCAACATCTTGTTGGATTTTTGGCAAACAAAAATACCTCTGTAGTACTGCCATTGTTTTCTCCAAACTAAAATGCCTTGCAACCTGATTGTAGTGTGCCTCCAAAACTAGCGTGGCATGATCGCTTGAAGGGACATAAAGGTGGGGTATTTCTAAATAGTATCAGAGAGTGTCTCACTATGATAGGCCACCATATTCTCTTGCTAGGTGAGAACTACACCAATAACATAGTCAGAGTAATTTGTCTCAATTTCAAATGGTTTTTGTAGATCTAGTAATTTGAGTACTAGTGCAAAGTAAATGCGGGGTTTCATCTCGATGAATGTCTTTTGTTATGACCTAGACCAAAAATACTTTTTTTTTTCTCTCCGATCTTGGTAGCGTGACTCAAAGAAGTGATATGAGAGAACCCCGACATGAACCTTTGATAGAAATTAGCAAGGCCCAAAAAGCTGTGAATCTCTATTAGAGTTTTCGAGACTAGCTAATTATGAATGACTTGGATCTTAGCCGGATCCACATACACGCCTTTATCATCAATTATTAGCCCATATATTAGACCTGGTTCATGAAAAAGGAGCATTTATCCTAGTTGGCACATAGTTTTTGTTTCTGCAAGGTTTGAAGGGCTTGCCGAATATGTTGCAAGTGATCTACCCAACTCTTGTTGAAGATGAGGATGTCGTCTAGATATACAACCATGAATGAGTTGGTGAAAGGCCACAAGGTGTCATCCATCAACCTCATAAAAGTTGCAGGGGAATTTTCAACCCAAAGTTTATGAATAACAACTCAAAGAGGCCCTCCTTGGATTTGAAGGCAATCTTCCATACATCTTTGGATTCTCTTGGAACTTGGGGATAGCTAGAATTCAAGTCAATCTTAATGAAGTACTTGGCCCCCTTGAGCTGGTCAAAAAGGTCATCAATCTGTGGGATCAAGTATATGTTCCTGAAAATGATTTTATTTAGTGCTTGATAATCATTACAGAGTCTCGAGGTCCAATCTATCTTCTGTATAAGTAGAATTGGGTTCCCACAAGGTGAGGAATTTGGTCGGATGTGCCATTTTTATAGAAACTCTTGCATCTGCCTCTTGATTTCCTCAGTTTCCATAATAGAGTGACGGTATATTGGCCCATTGGGTATGGGTTCTCTAGGAGTCAGATCAATCTAATGATTGACCTAACAGTGCAAGGGTACCCTTATTTGTGAGGAGAAGATGTTCCTATACTCTTCCATGACCTTATCAACTTTCTTTTGTTGCGCGGAGGAACCCTTTCGAGGGGCCATGTATGTGGCCACGATATTCCCCTTACTTCGAGAGAAAATAAGAAAGAAAACACATTTCATAGTCCAAGAGATTATCTTACTACATTGCTTAGCAGAGATCAAAGAAATGGTTATAGGTGGGGCTACCTCCAGTATCATGTATAATTTTCTACCCAAAGTAATAATAAAGTATGAGGTTTGGACCCATACACAACATGATTCTTCCACAAGTATGGTTGGTCTAATAAAACATCACAAACTTCAAGGGGAGAAAAATCACATAATACCTCATCTGTGAAGAGCTTGATGATTTAGGGAAGACGACATTGTTAGCTGACGCAAAAATCTTGCCCTTAGTAGAGCCACCCGATGGTGTATGGTTGTAGGTATTGTGTGGTAAATAGGAACAACTGCTTAATGACCTTTGTTGAGATGAGGTTCTTTTGGCTCCTAGTGTTGACACAATGGAGAACCCTTCACCCACATCTGTGAGTGGAAGAGACACTCCCCCTCCTCTGGATCTTTGGGCTCAACCTTCTAGACCTTGGTGGTGGAAATGATGGCATTGGGTTTTGCATCAATAATATGTTTCCCCTTGTTGGTTTCTATCTCAAAGTCGAAACTTGCATATGACTCTAAAGCTTTTAGCTTGACCACCAGTGATTGTTTGAGTGACACTAATTTGTGTTGTAGCTGGGGCTCTTGTGGAACTCACACCACTTCCCTGTGTCATTCTTCATCTTCATGGTGTTATTCTTTTCTTGTGGCTTCAAAGGGTTGTGTTAGGTCACTCCACCTTAGCTCTGTCCTTTGTTTTGGGGTTTGGAGGTGCCTTTTCCCTTATTTGGATTCATAGATCTAAAGTCTCGCTTCTTCTGTTTAAATTTATACTCAATCTTGACAACATATCGATACGTTGTGCCAAGTGAGGAGATTTCCAAGAACTCCATTTCTT
This sequence comes from Pinus tabuliformis, assembly GCA_031772625.1. Classification (NCBI taxonomy): domain Eukaryota; kingdom Viridiplantae; phylum Streptophyta; class Pinopsida; order Pinales; family Pinaceae; genus Pinus; species Pinus tabuliformis. The sequence goes on along the minus strand of CM062810.1, from coordinate 40,605,292 downwards.
CCTAGATATATTTTTGCAAGCAGCCACGGTACTTGAGTATTAGATGTTGTTCATAATTCTTGATACCCAACTTCGGGTGCAGGTTTGAAAAATATTTGTGAACTTCGACACATCTTTGTCCCTTTCTTGCTATAGTGTGGTCCATTTCAGGTACTTATATTCATAGCTTCCAGCAGGGTAATATTTTTCCTTGATGACATCTCAGAAAGAATTCCAAGATGGTGTAGCTGAAATTAGTGAGGGTTCCTCCTCATCCCTTTGCTCATAATAAGCTTCCCACCAGTTCTTGACATGGGGGTGACTTTGAGGAGTGAAAAAGTAATATTTTCCTTATTGGAAACATTATGGATTCAAAAATATCCTTCCAGTGGATTTAACCACCTATCTTGAGCATTTGCGTCTATTTGGCCTTCAAATATAGGAATGTCAAAGTTAACTTATACCTTAAAGGGGGTGGCACCTCCGAAGTGACTGTTGAATGAAGATGCTTCACACTTTTATACCTGCCGAAGAATCTGGGAATAATTATCCATCATCTCGTTCCTTTGTCACTCAAGGACCTCTTCGAGCAACAATTTGAAAGGATCTCCAACTCCCTTGTCTTTCTTTTCTTCCGCCATGGGAGGTTGTCAAGGCCAGTGAGGCCGGTCTTTCTATTGAGATTTTTTGTAGGGAAATGTATATGTTAATTCTCTTAACATGATAATTTCTTATGTTAGATTTTTACTTGCTAGCTTTGATCTTTGTTAGTTCAATATGCAATACATCAAAAAACTACCAAAATAGTAAGAACACTGACACAATATGTAGGCTCCAAGCCAACGCCAAAACCCCTCCTCTTAAGGGGAAAACCCGTAAAATCTCTTCGTATATTTTAGATATTTCAATTGAATAATACCATGACCTAGACTTAGAAACGTACCCTCCAAGATCAAGTCTTCCTCGACCTCCTGCTGCAATATCTTCGACCTCCCTTGTAAATCTGAAATTTTGCCCCAACAACTGTTGCAATTGTTGTTTCTTTACTAGGAGACTTCAATCTCCCTCTTGTTTCTCTTCCCTTGACCCCGCTTGCCTTGATTTGAGTCTTAGGGCTAGTAGGAAACCCTAAGAGACTGTCGCTTTCCTTCTTGCTCTTCCTTCTTCCAAAATCAAACTTTTAGACTTGCCTATTGTAGAAACCCTAACTTCGCATTCCCAGAAGAAAGTAGAGAGACCCAAACACTTTGACTTCTTCTTTGTACTTCCTTCTTCGTCATTATGCTTCTTCCTTCTTCGTATAAGAGATGAGTGAGTGAATGATCCAAATGGAGGATGATTTCCTCTTATATATAGGCTTCCTTCAAGGGTGGACATGTCTCTTCACTTAGGCCGACTTGACAACTCATGTAGGCTGACTTGATCTTGGAGGTATTTTGAGATTTTCAAGACAAAATAAATTTTCTTTTATAATTACAATGTGCCCATAGGGTATTCCATATATGACAATGAATATTATACTTAGGACACACCCTATAAGCACTCAATGTGTGCTTGACCTATAAAATAAAAGAACTTGAGCATGAAATCCATGCTCCAATAATAATAGTGATTTCTTTTTCATTTTAGATATACAAGAATACATTTCATACTAATGAAGACTGAACCTAGTTACATATTCTTCAACACTCCCTCTTAACTAGGGAGGTATTCATAGGAGCTACATGGTCATTCTCAATCTGAAGAGATCTCATAAGAAGAGTCGGATTGGTAACCCATCTGTCTAGCATCATAATGACCAGAATTTTCGTATAGCAAGGCCTTGAATAACAACTCTATCTCTACACAAGATCAGAGCACAATGTTGGCGAGGTTAATTATGTGTAGACAACATCATCATTGTCTCTCCAAGATACATACCCCACCTTTGTGTTTCCAGAGTATGACCTCTTGTTGGACTATTCTTATCTTGGGTAGACAATCCTTAAAGAATATTGGTCCACGACTACTCTTGTCTTGAATTCCCTACCACATTCTCAAAGAGTATCGAATGCCATATGGTTACCCAACCCTTCATTCTTTCTTCCCAAGTGAAGACAAGAATGATTGTGTCTACTCGTCCCTCTCACTCCGAGAGGAAAAATCCACCAAACCTAGCTTGTCCCTTAAGTATACAAGCCTCTTGTTTGGACGTGATTTTGTCAATATGTCATCTACTTGCTCGTCAATGGAGATATATTGTAGCTGCACCACACCATTTTGCACTAGCTATTGTATATAGTGATACTTGTTGTTGATATGTTTTGTCTTTCCATGAAACAATCCGTCCTCAGACAAATGAATACAACTTGTATTATCACAACGTATCACTGTAGGGTTCATTGGTCCTTCAAATTAAGTTAGACAATAACTTTCTTAACCAAACTGCTTCCTGACTAACTTCACATGCTGCAACATATTCTGCTTCAGCACTTCTCAAAGCAACGATGGTTTTTTTTTTTTTGCTCATCCATGAGACCATAGATGATCCCAGACTAAAACATCCCCCTATAGTGCTTATTCCATCTTATTCATTACCTCCCTAGTCGAAATCTGTATAACAAGTCAATTGAACATTATTCCTTCTATCATATTTCAGGCAGTAGTTGATGGTTCCCCAGAGATATATTAGGATATGTTTTGTTGTTATCTACTGATCATGCTTCGGCTCCACTTGGTATTGACTAAGTATATTTATTGCAAAACATATGCCTAGACGAGTATTCACCAAGTATATTAATGAGTCAATCAATTGTCTATATCTAGAAGGATCCACAGGGCTTGATTAAGAACTCTTAGTCTTTTCAAGTTTGTGACCATTGGAGTTGATCCAAAATGGATCCAGTTTTGCCTCTGGATAAAAGTCTTCAAATTCAGTTGAAAGTGGGATCAAGTCAAAGTGCTCGACGAGACGATACAAATGGTGTGAACGACACAAAAATCCGAGTTCGGATGAAGAAGTTAAGGCCAATCAAAATTTCAGGCAAAGTAGGGCAAAAAAGGTCAAAAATTCAAAGTCAAATTGATCAACAGTCAACACTTACGTCAGTAGGACACGTGTCATCCTGGAATGCGCCACATGTTTTTGGTGATGTTAGCAACGTGGGTGACATGGTAGTTTTTTATTGGTGCACATGGACCAATCCAGTGCTGACACGTGGAAGCCCAAATTTGTCCAATATTGGCATGTGAATAGGACATGTGTCATCCTGGGAATGCGCCACATGTTTTTGGTGATGTTAGCAAGGTGGGTGACATGGTAGTTTTTGATTGGTGCACATGTACGAATCCGGCGCTGACACATGGAAGCCCAAATTTGTCCAATATTGGCATGCGAATCCCAAAAATTTGGGGGTCAAGGAGGATTGAACCCCTGACCTCCTGGATTCCTAAGATTTCATTGGATTCTTGGTTATAAATTTGAAGATATGGTATTTATTGTTGTAGTTTGGTTCCGCTGGAAAAAGAGCCGGATGGTCAGGGTCAACCCCAGACCGCCAGTCTCTTAACTGTTATGCCAAACTAACCGCCGAGAAGTTGAACTGAATCCGAACCATGGTAAACACGTGGTAAGGTTATATGCCATACACGATATATTATGTCGTAAATATATAATACCATATCAAATATGCGATACATGTGTCATAAGATATCCATTGTAAAACGATGGAAGTGTCGGGCGGGGGTTTCGACCTGCCGACCTCCCACCATATAAACACCTTCACACCAAAGCTATGACCAATATGCCTAACGACGAACTTGTTAAACAGTTGTCCCAAACCATTAATATCATTTCATTGCAGGTAATCTGCCCAAGGAGCACGCAGTATTTTCAGAGGCGGTTTTCACATGCAGAAGTGGTTTTTTCAGTGTACAGGCGGTTTTGTGCAGCAGAAAAGTGGTTTTGCTACAGGCAGAGGTGGTTTTTGAATTTCCAGGGGGTCTGGAGATCACTATGGCCAAATATGGTCGAGTTTATACTCAATTGACTCGAAATTTCAAGCTGGGCGCAGTGGTGACGTCCATTTTCTCATTTGAGACTCTGTTTTTGAGCTCATGCCTGTAACATCATTTTTGAAGACAAAATAAAGAGGTCAACACTGGAAGCGAAAGGACCAGGAGACGTAGCCAGGAAGTCTGGTGAACTCCTTTATTAAATTATGTTGTGTTGATGTGTTTGAATGTGTCTTTGAATGATTAATTGTTTATGTTATTCACAATCTTTTCAATCCATTGCATTAAGTAACATAAGCGAATTCACACATAGTCTATAATATCGTTTTCATTAATGGATCAAGTGGTATTAGAGCTCAAGGTTTCTAAGGTTTGAAAAGTTCGTGTGAAGATTTGGATGCTTACTAGGTTAAGGCTAAAATGAGGTGAAGGAGAGCTTGTTGAGGCGAATCTAGAGATTGGAAGGGTCTTTTCACAAAGAAGGATGGCAGATGAAACTCCACTTGGGTCAGAATCCCAATTCTTGGATAGTTTCATGACGATACGTGCTATGGTGGAAGAGATGTATCATGATTTTAAAAAGGGTAAAGGTGAAGGCACTTCATCACCTAAACCAGACAAAAGGAGGAGAGGAACCTTTTCTTTTTACACCTCCAGATAAAGAAGATAAAGGAAAGGGAGAAAAGCCTCCTCCATCTCCTCCCTCATCACCATCATCGTCATCATCCTCTTCTTCTCATAAAACTAGTTCTTCTAAGAAGAAGAAAAAGAAAGCATCTTTGATCAAATTAGATGTAAAATTTGATTTTCCAATTTATGATGGAGAACTTAATTATGAAAAGCTTGATAATTGGATAAGGAAAATTGATGTATATTGCAGGGTGCAGAAAGTTGAATCAGAAAGGAAGAAGATCCAACTTGCTAGCCTTCGACTTGGAGGAACCACACTTGTATGGTGGGAAGGCAAGACACAAGCAGATCTCCAAAAGCATGGTAAAATCATTTCAAATTGGAATGAATTTGTTTCTACTATTAAAAAGAAATTTTATCCATTGGCTTATATGCAACAAGAAATTATGAGTTGGAAAACACTACGTCAATTAAAAGGTCAAAGTGTTCAAAGTTATACTTAGGAATTCTGCAAGAGAGCTTTAACACTAGGGATTTCATTGAACTCACCAGAAACATTGTTGAAATACATAGGTGGTATTCCTAGTTATTTAAGGCATACCATACTTATGTTCAATCCAACTAGCTTAGATGATGTATATGTTTAAGCAACTCATCTAGAATCTAGACATAAAAATGTAACCCCAGATGTTGGGAAATCATCCAAACCTATTGAAGGCAAGAATAAAGGCAAGAAGAAACTTAAGTGGAAGGAGAAGAAAACAAACACCATGAAGAAGGATAAACCTTCATGCACTCATTGTAGGAAGGAAGGACACGATGAGGCACACTTTTGGTCTTTGCATGCAGAATTGAAGCCTAAGAATTTTGGGGGTAAAGAGCGAAAGAATGTTGCTGCTATTCAAAAGGACTTCGGATCAGATTCAGGGGACGAGACAACAATTACAACTACAGGTATAAAAGGTAAAAATTCTAAAGCATCTACAAGTACTTATTCATTTCTGTTGATAATGATAATGATGAGAAGAAAAGAAATGATTTATTTCACATAAGAGTCATTTCCAAGCATACTAAAATTGATACTTTAGTTGATAGTGGGTTACAAGTTAATTTGATTTCTGAAGAAATTGTAAAGAAGTTGGGTCTAGAAACAAAACCTTATAAAAAGAAATGCTATCTTCTATCGAACTGAAAATAGTATCAACTCACTAAGGATGGAATTGAATATATTGTAAGGGCTCATAAACTCAAAGATAACTTCTCTCTCATAAATTCTGGACAGATGAAAAGAATTGTAAATGCAAGTAAACAATGTTTACTCATGATTGTAAAAACAAAGGATATTGATAAATCCGATGCATTCCAAGGCTGTAATCCTAAACATAAAGCAGATCTAGTTAAAGTTGTTTCTGATTATGATATTCTATTTCAAGAGCCTAAAGGGCTTCCACCCAAGCGAGAGATAGAACATGAGATTTATTTGCAGCAAGATGCTCCACTACCTAACATTGGAATGTATAGGTTATCAACTCTAGAGAATGCAGAAATAAGGAAGCAGGTACAGAAGTTGCTCGATCAAGGGTTTATTCGACCAAGCACATCACCGTGCAGATCACCTATTATGTTAGTGCGAAAGAAAGATGGTTCGTGGCGAATGTGAATTGATTTTAGAGAATTAAATAAAATCACAATAAAGAATCGTTATCCTCTTCCTCATATTGATGATTTGTTAGATCAATTAAAAGATGCAGTTTACTTCTCTAAATTGGACTTGCAAAGCGGCTACCATTAGATCAGAGTTGCAGAATAAGATGTATGGAAGACTTCTTTCAAACGAAGCAAGGACTCTATGAATGGATGGTTATGCCTCTTGCCTTAGCTAACGCTCTAACCACATTCATGCGATTCATGAATGATGTATTTAGGCCATTCATTGATGATTTTGTAATAGTCTATTTAGATGATATTCTTGTTTTCAGTAGAACATGGGATGAGCATGTTAAGCATGTAAAGCAGATTTTAGATGTTTTGAAAAGAGAAAATATCTATGTAAAACCGTCAAAATGTGAATTTGGCAGAACATCTTTGAATTATTTGGGTTATATTGTAGGGGGTGGTGAATTGAAGGTAGATCCCTCTAAGGTCGAAGTCATTGTAAATTGGCCTAAGCCCAATATTGCTACAGAAGTTATAAGTTTTTTAGGGGCAGCGCAATATTGGAGAAAGTTTATTGCTAACTTTTCTTTGATTGCAGCTCCTCTACATGCTTTGAAAAGTGTGAAATAGGTGTTTCAGTGGGGAGACAAACAGTAGAAAGCCTTCGACACATTGAAAGAAAGGATCAGTACAGCGCTAGTACTAGCACTGCCATATCTTCAACATCCATTTGAGATCGAAAGAGATGCAAGTGAATATGCCATGGGGGAAGTGTTGATGCAACACAAAAAGCCTATATGCTTTCATTCTAAGACATTTACATCAACAATAGTTAACTATCCTACATATGATAAGGAATTATATGCATTAGTTAAGAGTGTTAAAAAGTGGAAACATTACATAATGGGTAAAGAAACAATCATACGCACATATCATCAACCACTTCAATACTTACACTCACAAACTAAATTGCGACAATCACGACATTACAGATGGATGGGTTTTCTACAACAATTTCATCTTTTTATCAGATATAAGAAGGGCATACATAATAAGGTTGTAGATATGCTATCAAGACCAATCATAAATGCATCCAAAATACCTAAGCATAATTCGGTAAATCATGAAAGTTACATAGAACAATATGCTCAAGACACAGATTTTAAGGATGTATATGCAACTTTAAGTCATGCCAAGAAGGTAGAAGAATTGGATTATTACATAAAGGACAAAATCTTATATCATTTGGGAAATTTATGCATTCCACAAACTGAAATAGTTAACATAATTCGAGAAGCACATACTTCTCTCATATTAGGTTAGTTTGGTGTAAATAAAACAGTTGCACAATTACAAAGATACTACTATTGGCCATGAATGAATGAGACAGTTTCTAGATATATTAAAGGATGTACTATCTATGCTACAAGAAAGCCAAGTAATAGAAAATTAGGCTTGTATACTCCATTGCCAATTCCTTCTCGTCCTTGGGAAAATGTTTCCATGGATTTTGTTGGGGGATTGCCAAAGTCTAGAAAGGGTCATGATTATTTGTATGTAGTTGTGGATAGGTTCAGCAAAATGTGTATTTTGACACCATGTAATAAACAGGTCATAGCTGAACAAACTGCAAAGTTGTTCTTTCAAAATGTATGGGTTCATTTTGGGTTACCCACTTCTATTGTATCCGATCGAGATTCTCGATTTGTCGAGAAATTTTGGTCAAGTCTATGGGAGTTAATGGACACAAGGTTAAAGAAGAGCACGACATTTCATCCGCAAACAGATGGTCAGACAGAAGTGGTCAACAAGACAGTGATACAGTTGCTTCGAGGATATTGCAACAACCATCCCAAACTTTGGGATGAGCATTTGTGTTATTTGCAACATGCTTACAACCACGCAAAACATTCTTCTGCTCAGAGATCTCCTTTTGAGAGTTGTTTTGGTTTTACACCAAATTATCCCTTGGATTTTGTCTTTGGTAAAGACATAACAGTTTATGGACACAGTGATGTGGAAAAAGCAACCAAGTTCATTGAACAAATCCAGGAAATTCACTAGGCAGTACAGGAATAGCTGGAAAGAAGCCAAACAAAGTATAAGGCATGAAATGACAAGCATCGAGTTGAGCATAGTTTTCAAGTTGGTGATCAAGTCTGGTTGTACATCAGCAAAGAAAAATTGCAAGGGGAAGGTAAAAAGTTGAAACTAATTAGATATGGTCCTTTCATAATACTTAATAAAATTGGTGAAAATGCTTTCGGCCTAGATCTACCAGCTTATATGCAAATCTATTTCGTCGTAGATGTTGAAAACTTGAGATTGTATGAACCTTCGTTGATTGAAGATACCGAAGAGCAGGTCAGCTACCTTCCATTGAAGATATTTTGCTCGAGCATCTCAATGAGCTACAAGAGGACACAGTTCTTGACAGGAGGATAAGGACTTCGTGACAGGTAAATGTTGAATTTCTTCGAGTTGGACTCAAAGGTACAAATCCAAGTAAGGCACAATGGATAGAGATTGGAAAAGTGAAGGAACTTTATCCTCACTTACTCAATAACTAAAACCAACTTTTGGTGGTCCAAAAGCTTTAAGTGGGGAGGAGTGATCCAAAATGGATCCAGTTTTCCCTCCAGATCAAAGTCTTCAAATGCAGTTGAAAGTGGGATCAATTTGAAGTGCTCGACAAGAAGATTCCAACAGTGCGAACAACACGAAAACCCAAGTTCAGATTAAGAAGTCAAGGCCAGTCAAAATTTCAGGCAAACTAGGGCAAAAAAGGTCAAAAAGTCAAAGTCAAACTGATCAACAGTCAACAATCAATGCTTACGTTAGCAGGACACGTGTCCCTGGGAATGCACCACATGTTTTTGGTAATGTCAGCAAGGAGGGTGACGTGGCAGTTTTTGATTGGTGCAATGGACCAATCTGGTGCTGACATGTGGCAGCCCGGATTTTTCCAGTATTGGCATGCGAATCTCAAAAATTTGGGGGTCAGGGAGGATCGCACCCTTGACCTCACGGATTCCTAAGATCTCGCCGGATTCTGCTCACTGGATGAGCTATCACATCTCTTGGTTATCAATGTGAAGATATGGTATTTATTGTTGCAGTTTGGTTCCATCGGAAAAAGAGTCGGATGGTCGGGGTCAACCCCAGACCGCCAGTATCTTAACTGTTATGCCAAACTAATCATCGGGAAGTTGAACCGAATCCAAACCATGGTAAACATGTGGTAAGGTTATATGCCATACACGATATATTATATCGTAAATATATCACATGATGTATTAAACCATATCCAAACATTAAACTTACGATTATACCATATCAAATATGCAATACATGTGTCATATGATATCTATTGTAAAATGTTGGAAGTTTCGAGTGGGGGTTTCAACTCGTCGACCTCCCACCATATAAACGCCTTCACACCAAAGCTATGACCAATACGCCAAACGACGGACTTGTTAAACAAGCCGTCCCAAACCATTCATATCATTTCATTGCAGGTAATCTACCCAAGGAGCGCGCGATATTTTCAGAGGCGATTTTCACATGCAGAAGTGGTTTTGTCAGTGCAAAGGCTGATCCGAATTTAAATAGGAACGCAACAGATTATAGAGATAACCATAAACACAAAGATGCAGCGGAAATAATACTTCATTTCATTAATGTAAAATACTGAGATATGCTTACAAACAGAAAATGGAAATAAACTAGGGTGATGGTAGCTTATCTCTGAGAAGAGATGTGGTGGCTACATGCCTCTGAACTATGTTAAAATGAGGCTCGAAGGCCTCTTTAATGTTGAGAAACAATGGAAAACCCTAAACATCCAAAAAACTAACCCTAAAAGATGAAACGCCAAATTGTGGGCCCTGTTTGGGTAAATTGGTACATCAACTTCCTAGGGCCATAAATTTGGCATATGATCTCCGTTTGACGCATACAATATCTCATTAGAAAGATCTATTTGAGAACTACAACTTTGGGAAGAAAAACATGGGTTGCTCCCAGTTTTCCCAAAACACGTCATTTAGGGCCTCAAAACGGCTCCGGAAGTTCAGGACCTGAAAAACTGCTAAAAATAGTAAACTATGCTACAATTACAGAAACTGAAAAACTAAAAGAGACAATTGTGGGGGTCCAAGTGGGATAGAGGTGGTTTTTGACTTTCCAGGGGGTCTGGATTTCACTGTGGCCAAATATGGTCGAGTTTATACTCGATTGACTCGAAATTTCGAGCTGGACGCAGTGGTGACATCCATTTTCTCATTTGAGACTCTTTTTTTGAGCTCATGCCTGTAACATCATTTTTGAAGACAAAATGAAGAGGTCAACACTGGAAGTGAAAGGACCAGGAGATGTAGTCAGGAAGTCTGGTGAACTCCTTTATTAAATTCTATTGTGCTGATGTGTTTGAATGTGTCTTTGAATGATTTAATTGTTTATGTTATTCGCAATCTTTTCGATTCATTACATTAAGTAACATATGCGAATTCACACATAGTCTATAATACCTTTTTCATTAATGGATCAAGAGTGGTGATCTCTTTACAATCCATCATGTTTAACTTTTTCAGAATCTCAATCACGTACTTTCCTTGACCTAAATAGACTTCATTCGGTTCATGCTAGACTTCTAGGCCTAGATAGTAATGCATCAACCCTAGATCCTTCATGTCAAATTCTACTGCCAATTTCTTCTTACATTCTTCATTTCGACCTTCTACACATGTTAAGAGAAGATCATCTACATACAAAAGAATGATTACAGGTTCATTGTTTACAACCTTAATATAGAGGTTTGAGTTAGCAAAACATTTTGTGAAGTCTAGTCTTTGTACATATGCATCCATTCTAGGATACCATGCCCTTGGTGCTTTCTTTAGGCCATATAATGCTTTCTTTAATCTACAAACATATGCCTTCCTATCTTTGATTTTGAATCCCAAGGGTTGTTCTATGTAGACTTCTTCATCTATTGTTCCATTCAGAAATGCAGTCTTGGCGTCCATTTGGTGGATGTTCCATCCCATAGATGCTGTCAGAGAGACTAATGATTGAATTGTTTTGTATCGTTTTGTTGGAGAAATTTTTTCTTCATAGTCGATGCTTTCAAGTTCAGAGAACCCTCTTGCCACAAATATTTCTTTATACTTGTCTATACTTCCATCAACTGCATGCTTGGTCTTATAGATCGACTTAGAAGTAACTACATATTTGTCTTCAAGCCTCGGTATGATCTCCCATACTCCATTCTTCATTATATATTGATACTTTTCATTCATGGAATCTGTCCATCCTTGATGTTCTATAACCTCTTCGAAAGTGGATGGTTCTGCTTGTATTAATTTTGTCATGTATGTAGCATACCCAAAGTATCTCTTGGGTATTTTACTTTCTCTAAATGATCCTTGAGCTGCTCCATGACCTTTTGCATCAAGTAGTGTAGACTTCAACCAATTAGGTATTTTCCTTGTTTCTTGAGTGACCATAGGTTGAATAGGTTCACTAGGTCCTTCTTCATCATGGTGAGATCCTTCTTCCTTGTCAACTTATTCCTCAAACATAGGAAGTTCTTTGTCATTAGAATCTATAGAAATTTCTTTTGATTTCTTGAATGCTATGCTTTCATCAAATATGACATAACGACTAACTTCAATGTGATGTCCATCTTTCATATAGATTCTATATGATTTCAATGAGTTACTATACCTAACAAATATACCTTTCACACCAGAAGGATCCAACTTCTTTCTTTTGTCATTTGGAATATGAATGTACACAGGACATCCAAAGATTCGAAGATGATCGTCAAATGGATTTTTCCTAGTGAATACTTATTCTGGAGTTTTGTTTTCTATATATCTGTGAGGACATCGATTTGGTATGTAGATTATTTTCTTAGTTGCCTCACCCCGTAGAACCTTTGGTAGATCTTGATCATGTATCATTTATTTTACACTTTCTTCAATGGACTTGTTCTGTTGGGCATGGAATTCTCCCAAGGCATGTTTTGGGGCTTAAAGCCCACGTTTTAACCAAGTCCATTGTAAAGACTCCGTGATTTGTGGGCATGGAGCACGAAGTCATAATAGAGTCACAGGGTTGTCTGCCCTTGTTTTGTAACGTAATTTCGGCTTGAAATATCCACCCATGGTTCGCGGGCCATGGGATTGTATAAATAGAGCGAGGCTCTAAGTGTAGAAGATAACAAAGAAGATGAAAGGAAGCATGATGATTCTAAGAGCTTGAGTCAAAGTCTAAAGTGTGTCTTGGGTTGTAGAGTAGGAGAAGGCTCTGCAGCTGTGTGCACAGAGGCTTAGTAGTCCACAACTGAGTGCATGGACCCCTGCAGCTGAGTGCACAGGGAGGTTGAGTCTGTAATCGTGGGAAGAATTAATAAAGAGAAGTTTACCATATTTATGTGTATATTTTCCTGCTTTATGTATTATTGGGTATAATTTGCAAGTTTACTATTTATTTGTTGTGCGAACTTATATGCATGAACTGTATAAATAAATATAACACAAGGCTTCTACTTACGTGAAGATAACTAACTGGTGTAAGAAGGCAAGTAAGATCTCGGGTGTGATTTAGGGAAATAGTGCAGAGCGCTGCTCCAGCAGCGTGGAAGCCCCACAACCCCTGGTTAGGGTTGCGTGAAGGCGAGTCTATCAGGTTGCGAAGGCCAGGGAAGTGTGCAAAGCAACCTGCGCGCAAGAACTAGCAGTTGGACCAAATCAACCTCTCAGACATCTCAAGGGTGCGGAAACCTAGTTCCAGCACCCCCCCATACTACTTCGGGTGAGACCTCAGTCCACACTCCACGGACTATTGCCAAAAGGGCCAATAGTATAGGGATTTGTTTGGCTAATTAACTCCAAACCTGGTTTAGGCCCCAATAAGCCAACAAATGGTTCCGTTGTCGAGACTGGGATCTGCATAGAGATGTCTGATGTCGTATCATTGGAATCCAATAAAGAAAGGAATTGAAGATTGGTTGGATAGAAAGATTCACGAGTTCGCGGCGCAGGAGAACAGGAATCCACGACTATCAAAAGAAGAGTGGTTAGACTGCTACTTATACACAGAGATCCATGAAATTTTCTTCGCATCCTTCCCTATTGAGCTATACGAGTGGATCGTGAAGCTAGCAGATAGCCAAGGAAGGTGCAAGCTCGACAAACCTATTGTGTGGACTCTAGAATTGGTGTGTAGATTGGAAGCATCAGAGGATAAGATCACGCATGCTGTTGATCACTAGCTCGATCGAATTATAGGAGGATTCATCACCGAGTTCGCGGTAGATACTTCAGTCAGCTATAGTGAGGTAGAATGACACTTCCTTAAAGGACTGCGAGGTAAGTACGTTAAATATTTGAACACTTGGATTAAAATGCTACTATGTGAAAAGTGGGTTATACGAATAAATTTATGTTTGGGGCTACGCGAAGTGGGAGAATCTACAGAAGAGAAGGTAGTGCAGAGCTAGAAACTAGCCCCTTGATTTCACCTCCACGAGGGGATGAGGAAGAGCTCGCGAAGGTCTCACCAAGAAGTGTGATCAATTTGATAGGGCAGAGGATTCCGCGCATACCACCCCCACCCACACCGCCACCAATTTCACCATCTTCACCCATAACACCTCCGCCACCACCGCGTGTCAGTATGGCAAGCGTGATAAAGTTGCCAGTGTTTAAGGGAGTAGGAAGTGAAGATCCGAACCAATTTTGGTTCGTGATAAAAGTTGTTGGGAAGCGCATGGAGTTGCTTTGACAATATAAAGAAAGCGACGTTGGTCAGCGCTTTGAAGGATCATACGCTGACCTAGTACATTAAGCATTCCAATGACAATCCGTATGCGGGTATCAAAGATATTCAAACTGCGCTAAACAAAGAATTTAGGAGGCCAAATTCGGAGGTGCAGTTGATCATTAGGTTCAAGGAAATCATAATGCTACCAGGCGAGACCCCTTGGGAGTTGGATCAGAGACTGAAGTGCACAATTCGTGAAGCTAACATGACGTTGACGGATGGACAACACCGTGAATGGTTTGTAGCATCATTAATGCCGCATCTAAGGAACACTCTGTCACAATAGAGGCTAACAACTCAAGTTGAGGCCTTGGAGATTGCGATGAGACTGCATGAGACCCGATAGGATCCCAACCTGAGAGTTCAGTAGATTGACACGTAGTTGAAAAACTTGTGCCTTGAGATACAGAGTCTGAAACAAGACAGGACAGCTCGCCCAGAAGTGCGCGACGAGGTATGGTGCATAAAGTGCAAGGGTCAGGGACATGACAAGGAACACTACTTGGTGTTCACAAATTACCTCGTAGGAGGAGGAAAAATTCCATTAAGACCAGAGGAACAAGCAAGACCTAGCACAACGCCTGCATTGTGGTGCGCGATTTGTGAAATAGGAGGAAAGCATGCTATAGATAACTGCCATTTATTGTAGAAGTACACGCAAAATTCACAACAGTTGTTATGTAATTTCTGTAGATTGGTGGGGCATGATGAGCACACCTATAGAAGTTATGAGTTGATGATGGATTAGATTCCTACCTATAGAGTTCAGGCCGAAACATGACCCCTTGACCAGAACGCAGGGATGGCGCGAATCAGATTTCAGGGGTGCAGACAAGGTCGAGGTGGAGGAGGGCCTGGAAGAGGTCGTAGATAGCCGATATGTTACAATTGCAGAGGGCTGGGACATTACGCCCGCAAATGTATGAATCCAACACGACCATCATGCTTGTATTATACATTGTTTGATCATGAGACAAAGGATTGTCCCACACTAATAGTGAGGCTGCACGACAAGGGAGCATTCCAACCTCCCTCGACTCAGAACCTAAAAATGATGAGGTCTGAGCCGCGTGAGGAAGACCCTAATGTGAATATTGTGCTCTGAAGTGGAATTATGATAGGGGATGACAAAGGCAAGCAGCCTGAAGAGAGTACTTGGGTTCACAAGGCTCCAATGAAAGAACTAGAGTTTGATTTGGAGCGTGCTAAGGAAACCTTCATGGAAGCCAAGAAGAGCTTCGCTGATGCCTCCACTTTAGGAAGAAAATACAGACCGAAGACAGAAATGGACCCATCGATGCTCACAACGTTCCTGGAAACATGCATGAAGCTGCTGTGTGACAGCAAGGCTGTAAAGGGGTTGCAGGAACTCATAAATAGATGCGTTTGGATAGCGCCAGGAGAACTGCTCGTAGTCTAGAAGCTCAGAAAGCACACGACGCAAACATGAAAGGAAATGAGATTGACCGCGCATATTAGGGAATATGAGATGGACCAAGTGATTTTGGATCTAGGATTAGACACGAACGTTCTGCCTAAGCAAACATGGGAGCACATGGGAAGGCCTATGCTACAATGGTCTCTTATCCAACTGCGAATGGCGAACCAACAAAAAATCCTACCTATGGGGAGGCTACAGGGAATCACAATGGATATCGCAGGAGCAAGCGCGCTAGCAAACTTTGAAGTAATAGAGATTGTTGATGACAACAATCCCTACCCTGCACTATTAGGAATAGATTGGGCCACTGACATGAATGGGGTGATAAATCTGAAGAAGCGCAAGATGATTTTTGAGAAAAAGTATCTGCGCGTAGTTGTACCTTTAGACCCTGTAGAAGGATTGCGCTACACAGAGCCAGTGCGCAACTATGAAAGCGACGACAACTTGGACCACATCTACAGGATAACCGTCTCGGTGCAAGACTGGGTAAATCCAACCGCGGATGGATGAATCACATGGGAACACAAAATCTCCTGCACATTGGATTTTGACGAGGAGATAGAACAATGGCAGAACAATAGTTACACGACGTAACCACGCTGAACTGTAACATGATGACGAGATCACTACGCTGCATATCAATGGAGGTAATGGATCTGCCTACGTATGATGGGTTAAGTGAGGTAGGTGAATTCCTAAACAGATTCAAAAGCGAGGTACCAGAATAGTAACCTTTCGAATCTTTGAAATGGGTACTGTGCACTACGCCCGCGAGGTGGTGGGGTACGTACCAAGGAAGCTTTGGGGACTGGTGCAAATGCATAAGAACAATGCGCATACAATTTGGGAAGCCTCATATGCGATTAACAGACAAGATTGCTGGACGAAATGGTTCGCGCGCCCACCTATCCAGATGGATATAGGTATATGGTTTGAAACCTGTGCGGATGTAAACAGTCTTCGTGTTATGAGACACAGTCAGTAAGTATGTGCGGGCGAGGAAATGGTGCGAACAACCCCTCCAGTTGGAACCACGGAGTATGGAAAGACCAAGTGCACAAAAGGTTACCCACGTAGAAGCCTTTAACGAAGTATGCGAAGTACTGAACAAGGTCCACAATGCACAGCAGACTGACTGGGACCTGCGCGTACCAATGGTTTTATGGGCTTATAGGACCACATGTAAGAAACTGATGGCATAGATGCCCCCAAGGCTGGAGTATGGAGCGAACGCTGTAATCCCCATAGAACATAAAATGCCTAGTCTACGCATGGCAGCACCGGCAGATACGACGGTTCACAGAACCTTGGAAGATGGGGTAGTGCAACTGAACAAAGCAGAATACGTGGGACCTGACAAGGAAATCCAACAGGGTGACCTTAGGCTCCGAGAACTTATGAAAGATAGGGTGCGATTAAGGGAGAAAAGCGCTTTGATGGAAGCGGAAGTCAAGAAGCTTGAGGACGAGATAAAGGAAGATTTTCTCGATAAGAAGACCAGGGTGATAAAACAGGGTGCACACGATCACATCGACAAACTTGGGGATTATTTCCATGAATTGATTAGTCTGATGCCTTGGCTTGGACCACATATTACTACACGAATCAACTATGGTGGCATGCTGCAGATGATAAAGTGCGCGACACCACCAGTAACAATAAAAGGGGGGTATTTTCTAGGAAAAGTGATGGATGACCAGATGAAACCCTATACAGGGGGCGCAACCACCTAAATATCCGTGGGAAGTAGAGTCTTAGCGCTCTTGGAAGTTGAAAGGAGGCACAGGACTATAAACTACTCTGCCCGGGAGCTACGCGATGTTGGAGCTACACGTAGAAGTAAAGAGTCACAAGGTCGGCGACTGCACACGGGGGGCTGTGCTGCCGCGTGGGTTGGAGCCACTATTCATGATGTGATGCTCGACTTGAGACCAAATGGAGCGGGCGGTAGGCATTTAAGATGTGATTTATGGGCAAGATTTGGGAAAATCTGCCGCCAAGGGAGCATTAATGAACCGGATTTGGGGGGAACGGTGAGGCCGACAAGCATACGATTAGCACACTGAAGGGTATCGAGATCAACATGGCTGCCCTCTCGTGGGAGACGCTATACGTTCTGCAGGATGGGATTACTGCAAAACTGCGGGCTAGGGAGAGTCGCGCGTTGCAAGTACTAAGTGAGCAAAAGAACAACATGGAGCAGTTGATCTTGTAGCATGACGAAGTGGTGTCACAGAATTGGAAGCTGGTACAGGTACTAGAAGAAGCCTGTCAAATTGTCCCTAAGCTGGCCATCCCAGTCGACACACCAGTAGAGGCATGTATCCACAGGCTAGCAGCAGGGGTGTGCGAGGTGCGAGATGAAATGACTAAGGTTCAGCTAGAGCTGAACCTTTATATAACAGAGTTGCGGTTGAAGGTGCAACCATCCACCTCTCTGGAAGTAAGAGAATAGCGTGCCAACGCTATTACAGTAGGGTTGGAAGAGATCGACAGTGCAGTAAGGGATTGCACTAGAATGTTGGAGGAGTCATTTGAGGTCCTCACGAATCTGCAGGAGGACCCCAACATCTAGCGCTTAGAGACAAAAGTGCGTGAGCTCTAACAGCAGTACGACAGTGTCAAAGTGGCCGTGCAGATAGTGGCCCTCACTCAGAGGCTCGTGCGCATGCAACATGCTAAAGCGCTTAAAGAGCAAGTGGAAGCAACACGACACAAAGAAGAAGTCCTAAAGGCACGCGTTCAACCTTGGATCGATGAGGCCTTCACTATCATAGAAGCAATTGAAGGCAAGCTCGCATAGATGCAGGGGACCCAAGAACAGGTCCAGGGAAGCCGCTCCGACATCGCGGTCTCAGAACAACGGGTACAGGAGATTCAGCAGGCAACCGCTCAGTGCGTTGCCGACCTTGCAACTGTTCGAGCAGAGTTGGAGGGACTCTGTGTGAAGATCTCTGCGTCGACAGAGTGACTCAAGGGCGAGTCACGATGTTTGTGTTGCAGGCCTGTTGGGCATGGAATCTCCCCAAGGCATGTTTTGGGGCTTAAAGCCCAAGTTTTGACCAGGTCCATTGTAAAGACTCCACGATTTGTAGGCGCAGAGCGCAAAGTCATAAAAGAGTCACAGGTTTGTCCGCCCTTGTTTTATAACGTAATGTCGGCTTGAAAGATCCACCCATGGTCCACAGACCATGGGATTGTATAAATAGAGCGAGGCTCTAAGTGTAGAGGATAGAGAAGAAGAAGGAAGGAAGCATGATGAGTCTAAGATATTGAGTCGAAGTGTAAAGTGTGTCTTGCGTCATAGAGTAGGAGAAGGCTCTACAACTATGTGTGCAGAGGCCTTGTAGTCCACAGCTGAGTGCGCGGACCCTTGCAGCTGAGTGCGCAGGGCAGGTCGAGTCTGTAACTGTGGGAAGAATTAATAAAGAGAAGTTTACCATATTTCTGTGTATCTTTTCCTGCTTTATGTATTATTGGGTATAATTTGCAAGTTTACTATTTATTTACTACGCAAACTTATATGCCTGAATTGTATAAATAAATACAACCCAAGGTTTCTACTTACGCGAAGATAACTAACTGGTGTAAGAAGGCAAGTAATATCTCGGGTGTGATTTAGGGAAATAGTGCAGAGAATTGCCCTAGCAGCATAGAAGCTCCACAGCCCCTAGTTAGGGCCACGTAAAGGCAAGTCTATCAGGGCGCGAAGGCCAGGGAAGTGCACGAAGCAACCTGCCTGTAGGAACTAGCAGTTGGACCAAATCAACCTCTCAGACATCTCAAGGGTGTAGAAACCTGGTTCCAACACCCCCCCATACTACTTCAGGTGAGACCTCAGTCCATGCTCTGTGGAATGTTGCCGAAAGGGCCAGTAGTACAAGGATTTGTTTGGTTAATTAACTCTGAACCTGGGTCAGGCCCCAATAAGCCAACATGTTCTTTCTTTCTGCAACTCCATTTTGTTTGGGATTGTATGGAACTATCAACTCCCTCCTAATCCCAGGTCCCTTACAGAATGCTATGATCTCCTTGGATGTATATTCTCCTCCATTATCAGATCTTAATATCTTGGTCCTTCTTTGTGTAAGGTTCTCCACTTCGGCTTTGAATTCTTGAAATTTAGTGAATACTTCATCCTTGGTTTTCATTAAGTAAACCTAGTTATTTCTTGAGTGATCATCTATGAATGTGACATACTAAATATGTCCTCCAAGTGATTTTGGAGTCATAGGGCCACATACATCAGAGTGAATGAGATCCAAGATTTCTTTTGACCATGAAGCACTGCTTCCAAATGGTTTCTTGGTATTTTTTCCTAATGCACATCCTTTGCAGAAACCTTCATGATCCTCCTTTAGATTTGGTATTCCATCTACTATATAATTTAGGGTTGGAAGAATTTTGAAATGTAGATGACCAAACCTTCTATGCCAAAGTTCACATGGACTAATCTCAGTGTGAACTAGGGCATGATTTACGGGAGATATTAATATGTAGAGCCTTCCTTCTCGGATACCAATCACTTTAGATTTTTCTATGCTTGAGACTTTTTCCCAAACAACTAATTTTCCATCAATGAAGGATTTTCTATCTCCTTTACCTTCTAAGCTTGAAATATAAATTAGATTTTTGTGCAAACCTGGAACAAATAGAATGTTGTTGAGGTGGATGTTGCTTCCATATTATAGCTTTATGGATGATGATCTAATTCCCTTCACAAGATAATTCTTGTTGTCTCCGACTTCCACATAATAAGAAAATTTCCTTTTGATAAGGTCTTCAATTGGTGAGAGTGACCAATCATATGCCTTGATGCACCGCTATCAATTACCCAGATGTCATCAGCTTGAAATGTTCCAGAGAGAGTAGATAAGAGTCCTTCATATTTTTCTATGATTGGTTCCTTCTTTGAAGAGAATATGAGACTCCATACTTCTTTGATTCTTTTCTTGAGATGGCTTGCAATCATTTTGACAACCTTCTTCATTGTAGAGGAGATCTTCATAATTCCCTTAGATAACCAACGCTCTGATACCATGTTGAGAATTCAGTATGGCGATGTATATGTTAACTCTCTTAACTTGATAACTTATTGTGTTAGATTTTTACTTGTTAGATTTGATCTTTGTTAGTTCAATATGAAATACATAAAATAGCTACCAAAATAGTAAGAACAATGACACAATATGTAGGATCCAAGCCAGGGAGAAAACCCCTCCTCTTGAGGGGAAAACCCGTAAAATATCTTCTCATCTTTTAGATATTTCAATTGATGAATATCATGACCTAGACTCAGACAAGTACCCTCTAATATCAAGCCTTCCTTGACCTCCTGCTGCAATATTTTTGACCTCCCCAGTAAATCTGAAATTCTGCCCCAACAACTACTGCAACTACTGTTGCTTTACTAGGAGACTTTGATCTCCCTCTTGTTTCTCTTCCCTTAACCTCATTTTCCTTGATTTGAGTCTTAGGGCTAGTAGGAAACCTTAAGAGACCTTCACTTTCCTTCTTGCTCTTCATGCTTCCAAAGTCAAACTTCTAGACTTGCCTAATGCAGAAACCCTAACTTCGCATTCACAGAAGAAAGTAGAGAGAGCCAAACATTTCGACCTCTTCTTCGTACTTCCTTCTTCATCCTTTTGTTGCTTCCTTATTCGTATAAGAGACGAGTGAGTGAATGATCCAAATGGAGGATGATTTCCTCTTATATATAGGCTTCCTTCAAAGGTGGACATGTCTCTTCACTTCGGCCGACTTGACATCTCATGTAGGCCGACTTAATCTTGGAGGTATTTTGACATTTTCAAGACAAAATGAATTTTCTTTTACAATTACAATGTTCCCATAGGGTCTTCCATATATGAAAATGATTCTTATATCTAGGAAAAACCCTAGAAGAAATCAATGGGTGCTTAACCTATAAAATAAAAGAACTTGAGCATGAAACACATGCTCCAATAATAATAATTTCTTTTTCATTTTATATATACAAGAATACATTTCATACTAATGAAGACTGAACCTAGTTACACAATATTCAACACTTTCAAGGGTTCAACCACTTCAAGTCCCAACACCTTAAACCCTGAACTCATTGGGGACCTATTGTAGCAGCTACAACCACCCTCCAAAATTTTGCCTTAGCTTCGTTTTGGAGCCTCCCTACCAACCTTTCACTGCAACATATCTTGCTTCGTCAAGAACACCAGCTTCAGTGTTTTTCTTGCATAAAGGTAGCCTATTGATCACAACTCGATGCATTCCCATCACAGGTTGATCACCCGGACTTGGTCCAACTGCAGATTGAGCAACTCCCCCAAGAAATTGCACAATTCTAGAGGGCAACCGGGCTTCCCTCCAGAAATTGTGCAATCCTGATTGGCAGCCTACTGGGCTCTAGAATTACACAATTCTGGCAGTCAATACTCACAATGAAAATTGCACAATTTTCCCCAGCAGGGCTACTCAACCCAGAATTTGCACAAATCTAGGCAACAGTCAGTTGCTCTGCCTAGAAATTGTGCAAATTTCTTGGGCAGCTAGCCCCACTCCCAGCCAAAAATCTGCATTTTCTCCCAGTAGTCGAGCAGTCTCTTGCATGTGCAGCAGAGTTAACCAGTTCCCTCTGGGACCGAGCAAAACTGACTTGCATGCATGGGATGCTTCTCCCAAGGTAGGATGCAAAGGCATCCCTTGTTTTATGGATCTATTTTTAGCAGTTGAAGGTTACATGCAAGGATCATTTCAGAAACCTCCCACCAAGTGTCACTTCCCTAGATTTGTGGCATGCACATCACAACCTCGATGTTATCAAAACTCATCAATTGGATGTCGCAGAGCTCATTCCTCACATCAAACTTGTAGCTCTAACATCCCACATCACATCTAGGAGCTGTCGGCACACTCAACTCAATTGTTTTGGGGTAAGCCCCGCTTTCCATGACTTGTGTTGCATTTCTGGCGCTTTTTGTATTTCGCTTCGTATGAACGTCGTCTGCTTGATTTCAGTGAGTGCTTGTTATCATTTTGATACATTCTATCTTGTACTAGCACCATTTCAATTTTCATCAAATCTCAATGTTGTCGCAAGCATGAAACTGTTTTTCACGAACGGTCGCTGATTCGGCGACTCGCCTCACCCACATGCATGTTGTTCCATTTTATGAATCTGTCATTCACCATTTGCATGCATGATCATTCACTTATGCTTACACTCAGTATCACCATGCATTCACACTCACATTCACGTTCAGTTGCCCGTCGGCGAGTCTGGGCAACCTTGGACCAGAATTTGCCTTCACTGAGACAACATTGCGCAATTCGGGGAAGGAAGGCTCTGTCTTCCTCTCCAAAAATGCACATTTTTGCCCAGGCACTGTCCTCTAGGACTGTTTTGCACATTTCTGAGGGACAGTGTGTTACAGATCAAACACGACACATCACTCCCATCATCCAGATCAGTGTTTTAGGGCTCATCAAACCCTAATATCAGTTGCTATGTGCCCTAAACAAGTCAATGTTTTGAATGTCTCCTTCCCAGACAGTTTCATGGCCTGAAGACATCCTGAAATGACCTCTAGAGGGATCAGAGCAGGTAGGCCCATGCAAGGGTGTGCTACAGAGAAGTTAAGTTCATGCCAAGGTGCTCTGCAGAGCACTTAGGCTCTCTTTGACCTGCGGCGAGTTTGAGGGAAATTCACATAGGGTTTGGGGAATATTCTTATCTTCTAGAGCCTTCTAGAAGATTCCCACACTTATCATCTCCTATGAGCTCGAAAATGGATGAGGAATGAGTTAAGATACCTCCTATCCTCTCATCCCTTCCTCCATGGGACTAATTCTAAGTTTGGAAGGCCATTCAATACCCTCATTGATGACAAAACCTCCTCCATCTTCCTATAAATTGAGCACTCATCTAAGTGATTAGGGGCTGGAATTTGATGAATTATAAGGAGATAATGTTAGTTTGAGAATTGAGACTATTGTAAGTGTCATTATGTTGCTATAATATCATGCTTATGATGTGATGTGGATGGAACCAAAGTTAGAGGAGTGACTTTGGATCAGGCTTCATGGTTGTAATTCTTCCTCCTATTCAATAATGTATTTACACCTTTTTCCATATGCTTATATTGATATATGATGCTTATATGTGTGAATGTATCTGATTCCATTTACTTGTAATCAATATATCTTTTGCTTTGATTAGTTCTTTGTCTTCTATTGATGTTTACAGGTACTTCTCAAGCATGTTAAGTACGAGAAGGAGCGACAAGACCGATACAAAGGAGACAAGAGGAAAGCGAAAGTACAAGTAGGTCCTCTCATTCTCTTTGTCTTATCTATTGTTTATAGAAAAAGGTTAAAGTGCTTTAAACTGTTGTTCTATATATGGCTACTTATCTGGAGAATTAGTATTTATCCATAGATACCAAATTCTTCATGACAAATTGGCAACCATACTGGGGAACAATCATCGTTCCAAGTAGCTTATTCACATCCTAGGACACTCTAGTAGACCTTACTTCCTTTCATTGATTGTATTCTAGCCTTATTGAAGTGAATTTTGGTCAAAAAATGTGTTTACTTGCCTCTTGAAATGGCTTACTGTCACTAGCGCAGGCTTGTGAGGGACACAGTGTGCTGCAGAGCACCCTTGGCTTAGGGACAGTGCTCTGCAGAGCACCCTTGGCTTAGGGACAGGGTAGTGCTCTGAAGCACACTGTCTCCCATTCAGGGCTGAGCTAATCCTCCTTGGGTCAGTTTTCCACCTTTGGATAAGGTTTTTCATCAAATTTATTCTATTTGATTGCTTGTTGAATGATCAATGAGTGTCATGTCTCTGAAAACAAGATTGTATCTCCTTTGTTATCCCTCCTTTGACTTGATTGATTAATGTTTCTTAAATGATTTCTTTGTCATTATTGATTCATTGTCAAAGTTAGATTATAGCCAATTAATCTTTGTTCGAAAGAAAGTGTCGTAAAGTTTTCTTTTCCTTCGAAACAGAATTGTCGTAAAGTCTTCATTCTTGTAAAAAGATTGATTGATTGTATGTGCATTAGTTTCCTTTTTTGTTTATCATAACATTAAGGGAATTGAAAAGAAAAACTTGCATCGTGCATTGAAAATTTTTGTGTGTGCTCATAAGAATAGTTCAAGGAAATTGCGTTAGATTGTGCTCTTTTCTCTTTGATTGAAAGAAATCCGATTGCTCTATGCCTATTAGCTAAGATTTTCACTGTCAAAATTGAATGGAAAGAATGCTTATCATATTAGTTGCATTCTAGGAATTGAAAATACATCACGCGGTGAACCTTGAAAGGCAAATTCTTAATCAAGATCAACTTAAAATTAACCTCAATTAACCTAATGGAGCATTGTCACCTAACAAATAACATTTAGAGGTTCTAGGCTAGAGACATGTTCCGACGTCGTAAAACATAGCAGTTGTCGCTAACTTGTCTGAAATAAATCCTGAGTGTGATATCTCATTCCATGTACGTGAGTATATCGTAGCTCGTCTAGGTACCTTCAGGTATATAGGGCGGTGTTACAGTACGTAAAGTATATGGGAATGCTCTCACTGTGCAGTTTTGCATTAGACAATGCTAATACGGATTGGGCCTCCACGTACTTTCGAGTATATATGGGAGGAAAACACTAGGTTGCTATCCATCCTTAGGTAACTAAGTCGGCCACCTTGTACACTGTGATATAGCAAACACAAGATTTGGGGAGATTGCCTGCCCGTACTTCTTGGTTCGCCAAGAGCTATTCTGCAGTTCACAGTTTCTTGGTAAACCTTTTTCCTAGCTTACCCCTTTTTTTTATTTCCTTTTTGTAATAAAATCAATCAACAATCATGGAGGAAAATCAACCCTTACCTCGTCATTTGCAGAGAGCAGCGAGTAAACCGCCTTTACTGCCCGAAGCTACACCTATTCGGTCAAAGCGATGTCATTTGACTGGATCCAGTACTTCACAAGCATCTGGTTATTCATCTGAATTACCAGAAACACCTATACCGATAAGTACTGTGACCCCATTTACTCCTACGGTTACTGGTACATCTGTTACTGAAGTGGAATCTCCACAGTTACCTGAGGAAACTAGAACTAAATCTAGTGAAACGGTAACCCAAGTTGTTCAACAACAAGTTGACTCTCAATCCGAAGTTGTTCAACAAGAAATTACTTCTGAACCTGAATCTGTTCGATTAGAGCTGGATCCTAAACCCTTCACCGTTCAGTCAGAAGTTACTTCTGAACCAGAAGTTGTTCACGAAGTCCAACCTGAACTTGTTCTTTTACCAGAACATTTGGATCTTGAGGTGGAACAATTAGAAGTTGTTACCTTACTGGAAGAAGATTGACCAGTAGATCCTCAAACATCCATAACTATCGAGACCTCCTCTTTACCTTAGAAACAACCAGAAATCTATTACGGACTAGACGGTGAAATTCTTCCACCTGGTTTGATTTCAATAGAAGAGGAACCTGAGGTAGAATCACCCAGATCTCCATTCCATTTTGGAACTGGACTTTATCTGTATCCTCATAGTCCTCATTTCATTGCTCCTTTTGATCCCGATTACTTTCAGACACTTGTTGATTCGTTAGGAAACTTATTTGGACATTTGACTATGGCAGAGTCAACATCCCAAACTGTACCATCTGTTACGGCTACGACATAATCTTCCGTCGCAACCTCTTCAATGTTTACTACGATACCTGAGTCACACTTATATGTTGTTCTGTCCGTCCCATCGGGTTATCAATATTTATCGGGAACCCACTTAGGTGTTGCTTCTAGCCCTTGGTCTTCACCAATTTCCTCTACTAGAATTTTATCTGGATCCTCATTTACAGGTACCGAATAGCTGGACCCATCAAGTTCACATCAAGATGGTTCATCTGGTTATCGTCCTATGTATTCGCTTAACATTGGACTACCCCCATACAGAGAACAATATGCATATTCTCCTTATCCTACTTATTCTAGGGGGAAACCATATGTCAGTATGCCATCGTATTTAGGTCAGCCTGGAATGACTGTCTGTCGATGGTAACCAACCATTCCCATTCAACCTAGGCTTGTGTATCCATCACAACCTATGCAATCTGTCTCATCCATACCTACAACACCTGTTGTTACAACTGTGCCATAGTAACAAGCCTAGATTGTTGTATCACAACCTGTGCAAGTTGGCCCTTCAACCTCAGACCCCCAAGTTTCAGGTATACAGATCCAACCTTCTCAGGCATTTTTACAACAACCACTTGTGTTTGGAGTCCAACAACTTCAGGCTAGTTTACCTTTTACTGGAATGACTCAGACTTACACTAGTGTAGTGTATTCACAACTTGGTCAACCTTACATTGGTGGGCAACAACAATCGTTAAATCAATAACCGTTGTACCAACAACAACAACTGTTGCTTCAACAACCTTGACAACCCCAATATCAACAACAACAATTCCAACAATACCAACCTCAACATGGACTTGGACAACAAGCTCATGGTGGGTTTGGTCAGCAACAAGTTTATCCAGGCCTTGGTCAACAAGCCTATGCTGGGTTTGGACAACAAAAAATTTACCCTGGTGCACAACAACCTTACACCATATTTGCTCAACAAACTTACCCATATCAAGGTTACCAACAACATATGTCTTATGCTGGTATGCAAAGGCCCATTGCCTAGGAAATTCCATCTTACCCTGGATATGCTCAGCCTGACCTCAATAGACAATTTCCTTTCGTTGCGACACTTGAGTTACCAGATCTAAATCGGCTCACCAATGACCAAATTCTTTACGCACCTTGGTGGCCAGTGATTCCTCATAAGTTACCTTCCGATATTCCAAAATTCAATGGAAATCCTGGAGAAGACCCGTCCAACCATGTCATGACTTTTCATTTATGGTTTTCATCAAACTCCTTAAATGATGATTATGTTAGACTTCCTCATTTCCAGAGAACACTTACTCGTCCAGTTGCGAAGTGGTACATC
Organism: Pinus tabuliformis; assembly: GCA_031772625.1. Classification (NCBI taxonomy): domain Eukaryota; kingdom Viridiplantae; phylum Streptophyta; class Pinopsida; order Pinales; family Pinaceae; genus Pinus; species Pinus tabuliformis. The sequence continues at coordinate 40,577,738 of CM062810.1, read as the reverse complement.
GAGTTGCAATGAGCTTCTTTCGATAACTTCACTACTTTAGCTACCATGTTTTTAACCCACTTCCAGTTACCAATACGATATGAGACTGGAACAAAACTATTAACCAACTTTAAACAAACTACTGCTACCCATATCTTTAATCATAGTCATGAGTGGCGTCGTCATCGAATGGTTAAAACTTATGTTCTTGATTAGCTTCTAACTGAGTGGTTTATAAAATCCTTGCTGCCATCTATCATTGAGGATGTGGCGAAAGGTGGAGTTGTCACAGAAGAGCAAGTAATTGCTCGTGCCCAATATTTGGACTTGATATATACACAGTCTAGCACGCTCTATGACAAGATTCTGAATGCACCCCAACCAACTTTCACTATTCCTCCTCCACCATCGAGTAAGGACTCTCATGCCGGCGATGGTGTGATTGGTTCTTCGAGCACACAAATGATAGGTAGACCATCTGGTCAAACACTTTACATTACCAATCAAACTACAAATGCACTTGATAACAATCTTACTTCCGAAATCAATGCTGTGTCATCTAACAAGGGCAAGAATGAAAAACAACCAGGAGGTAAGAAAAAGGGGAAAAACAAGAAGAAACAAAATAACTCCCCTCAAGAGAAATCATCTGATTCCTCTTCTTCGGCTAGGAAACCTCGTTACCTGTGTTTGATCTGTAACGATGAGAATTTTACGCGAGATTGTATGCATCGCTTTGAAGTCTCAAAACTTCTGAACACTTCTAATACATCTGTAGTATTGACTGATCCTTTTCCAAAACTGGAGACAAATATGGTTGCTACAGATCAAGCTTCCACTTCCCAAGTTCTTATGCTATCCGCCTCTAATTAGAAAGATGATGTTTTGGTGTTAACACGAAGTAAATATTATGGAAATCAATCGTCATCGTTGAATAACCAGGCTGATCGACCTAACCCTTTGAATACAACTTCAAATGATCCTATTCCATCACCTATTGCACCAGAGTTAACAATAAAACTGCCTAAGGGAGCTGTACACAAATTAACATTTAACCCTCGAGTTCGAGCTGCATAGAACTATAATATAGTAGAATATTTGGCTCAGTCACCTTCTCCTATGTCTACGCTTGAGGTGCTACAAAAATGTCCCTCCCAAAAGCAGGCTTTGTTGTCAACAATTGGTGGAATCGATCCAACTAATTCCAATCTTGTGGTTTTCAATCATGCGGGTTATACACCATAGTTACCAAAACAATTGGCATTCCTGATTGAAGTAAATGCCTTGAATAAAATTGTTCATCGAACCATTATTGAATAGGGGGAATCTAATTGTATAATGTCTATGAGTTGCTGGAAAACACTTGGCTCACCGCATTTGTCATGTTCACCAACAACATTAAAATCTTTTGATGGTTGCACATATACGCCTTGTGGAATATTGAGTATTATGCAAATCGAACTAGGAGGCAAAATGGTAACGGTTGAAGTTGAGGTAGTTGACGGACCCCTTGACCCCTTGACTACACCATAGTTACCAAAACAATTGGCATTCCTGATTGAAGTAAATGCCTTGAATAAACTTGTTCATCGGACCATTGTTGAAGAGGGGGCATCTACTTGTATAATGTCTATGAGTTGCTGGAAAACACTTGGCTCACCGCATTTTTCATGTTCACCAACAACATTAAAATCTTTTGATGGTTGCACATATACGCCTTGTGGAATATTGAGTAATATGCAAATCGAACTAGGAGGAAAAACGGTAACGGTTGAAGTTGAGGTAGTTGACGGACCCCTTGATTATGCCATGGTTGCTTGTGGTTTCAACATACTTTCATATGATTGCATTTCCTCATAAAGGTGGAATCACAGTTATCGACCAATTCGCCTTCTTTGCCTCTAGTTCACAGGTTACTGGAAGCATCCTGTTGGTACATGGACCTCCCTATCTCTCCAAAACATTGTTGTAGGTCTCTTTAAAGACTCTTCCCTAATGGTTACTTTTTCACTACCACCACCATCAAATTTGGTGGAAGTGGCAAAAGTTGACACTTGCAACATGATATCTTCCACTTCATCTGACTTAAGGAGGATTACCAATAGTTTTGAAGTTGATAGTAGTAATGAAATCATGCCGCTAATCCCTAGTGAGCTAGCATAGCAATCAGTCTTTCTGGCTTGCGTGGTGAACCCAAATCCATTTTCATCAATTGTATGGGTAGATTGTTCATTATAATTTGGTACTTCTTTCGATCCTTTTTCACGTATATTTTCTACTGATGAAGGAACCATCCAATCAATGATGATGGAAGGAGAACCATGGGAGGATTATCATCATTGTTCCCATCTTCCATATCACATTAAATATTTTCCAAATGAACTTAATCATCCTTCAGTTGTCGATTACCTTTCGAATTTTGTTTTCATAGATATAGTAGACTCCAAGTGAAACTTGTCAAATATTTAAGAAACCATTTCTATCAATATTTCGACCAAACCTAACATTGTAGAAAACATTCATGTTGGAAAATATTGTTCTCCATTAGAACTTGATATTTACCATGCTCTTTTTTGTGAATTTCGAGATATATTTGCATGGTCATACAAGGAGATGCCAAGTATAGACTCTAGTATAGTTTAACATGAAATCAAAAATGTATCCTGATGTCAAACCAGTACGACAACGCCTCTGATTTGTTCATCCAAAGAAGGTTGCTGCCATTAAGGCAGAAGTTGAAAAACTTTTGCATGTTGGTTTCATTTTCCTTGTTCCCCTTACGGACTGGGTTTCCAATATTTTTCTTGTCATGAAGAAACAAGGGATGATACGAGCGTGCATCGATTATAGGGATGTAAATCAGGCTTGTCCAAAAGACAATTATCCAAATCCCTTTATCGACCAGATTATTGATGAATGTGGCAGATGCAAAATATTCTTGTTTATGGATGGTTTTTCCAGCTACAATCAAATCAATATCCACCCACAGGACCAATCTAAAACTACTTTTATTTGTCCATGGGGCACATTCGCTTATTGGAAACTCCCATTTGGTTTGAAGAACATAGGGGCCACATTTCATAGGGCAATGAACTATGCCTTCCATGACATCAAACATATTATTCAACCATACCTTAATGATTTACCTGCTCATTCATGAAAGCGGTCCGATCACCCGCAACATTTAAGAGCTATATTTTTACAGTGCCGACACTACAAAATATGACTCAATCCACATAAATGTGTGTTTTGTGTTGGTTCTGGTCATTTTCTTGGATTTGTAGTGTTTAAGGAGGGAATTTGACTCGATCCATTCAAGGTTAAGCCAATTCTTGACTTGCCTCCACCTTCAAATCTACTTCAGTTACAGAGACTCCAAGGGAAGGCTAACTTTTTGAGGAGGTTCATTCCCAATTATGTTGAAATGGCTAAAGGATTTACTTGTTTATTGAAAAAGGGGATACCCTTCCATTGGGATCAGGTTGCGCAAGCTTCCTTTGATGCTCTTAAAGATACCTTGATTAGAGCCTCATTAATGTATTCCCCGAATTATCAAAACGACTACGTCCCGTATTTCGCCGCTACAGATACAACCATTGGAATGGTTTTAGTCCAAAGGAAGATGGGATTGAACATCTGACATATTATTTGAGCCACAATCTTGATAATACAGAAAGTAAGTACTGTTATGTCGAGAAAATAGCTTTGGCAGCTATTCAAGTTGTATATAGATTTTGCCACTATATCCTGCTTTGAAAGACCATTGTCATTTTGGATTGCAACCCTATGACATATATTTTGGGTGGATACTCAAAATGGATAGTCATTTTGCAGGAGTTTGATTTAGAATTCTGTTGAGGCCTCGAAAATCACTGCAACAACATGGGGGAGACCACCCGATCCTGACCTTGGTTAGCAGCTCCTTTTCCGTTTGGAATGGTGGTTCCGACTGGTTCAACTAGGTCCAGTTACCTTCTCTCAATCTCCAATGGCTTTAAAATATGACTTTCATTTGCCAATGGAAAAGAGACATCAGATCGTCCTTCTTGCTGATCAGGCAAGAAAGGGATCCTTAAGCTGATTTAGGGCTCAGCCAATCCACTACTAAAGTTTGCCTCTTTGGGAAGAGGACTTAAAAGAATGTAAAATTTACTCTAAATGCAAACTTGTTCTAAGATGCAAGCAAAAGAAACTATCCTAATCCTATCTCAATTAGGCAGATATAGATCTAACCTAACCAAGAGCAGGTATTTAAAATATTGAGATTGAAATGTGTCGTTTATAATGAATATCAAGTTAATGAAGTAGTTCAATTAACTGACATTATGGATACCAAACACATCCTATTGAGACCCTTTAACTGAAATAATCAATCAACAACACTCAGGAAGTAGTTCACAAAATGGTATTGATCATTTAATCAGTAACTTGAATAATTAAACAATAATATGCGGAAGAAGTTCACAACATATCACTATCTATTCATCCAATATTAAAAGACAGATTTGTGAGTAAATAGTTACTCAGAAATCAGAGTTCGGCCCATAAGAGCAGAGATAAATAACAACAAAAGCAGAAGCAAATTACCCATACCGACAAAAGTGCACAAATATGTAAGCAAATTGACACCATTCCTGTTATCATAAAATGAAACCAGCATTTAAAACAATAGTATTCGAAATACCAGTTTATTAAATCCATTTCTCCAGCTCCGGTCTCTAATAGTCCTTTACAATGCCTGGGCTTCTGCTTTCAAAAGCAAAGCTACAATAGTGCAAACTCTGTTCATTATACATAACTCAGGATGTAAAAGAAAAACCTCAATAATCTCCAGATCTGAGATTCCACTCCTCCCACCTACAACTCTAAATCCCTATTACAAAAGTGCTTTTAGAATTCCAGAATTGCAGAGGAGAGCAGCCCTTTGTTACATTCTGCAATCTGCTATTTATAACATTTGCAAAGGAATTCTTGAGAGTAAAGTTTCTTGAAGAGAAATCTATCCAATCCAATTTTATTTGCTCCAAATTCCCATCTTTAATTGCTGGAGCATTCTCATTGATTGAGACCTTTTTCTCCATATATCTTCTACTGTTTTCCTGCAAAAAGAAATCAAAATGAATTAAAATGTAACCATAAAATCAAAATACCATTTCTGGCATTTAAAACAAATCCAATCAAATTTTATTTAAATAAATGATTGAAAATAAAATATAAGTTCTTTATTGATGCCTGGGATGGTTTAATTGGCCAAGGATATTATTGACGAATGGATCTGCAATTAGAAGAGGCTTGGACAAATGAAAATGCAGAAAATAACTCAGAAAGTTAATTTTGTTCCTAGAAATTCGAAGCTTGATCTTTTGCATGATTTTCGACCCAATAAATGACCAAATCTGTTAGTGAAACCCCCTCAGAAATGTTCTCCTTGATTTCATCTTTCCAATGAGCTGTCCTGGGCCTCATTTGGCCAAGTAAAACTCAATCTATGGACCTCCAAAGTTGGTGAGTCAAAACTGGCGTAAGTCTGGAATTTTGTTGCTGAGCTAAAAATCAGAATTTTAGTTAAAAATCTAATCCTGAGTTAAAATTCTAATTCTTAATATTTAATACTAATTTAATGGTTAATAATAAACTTAATTAACTATTTAATAAATTACTTATTGATGTAACTAACTAATATATAATTAATTATTTACGAATTATATAATATTAATCTAAATAATAATTACATTTTAATTTATTTAAATTAATTATATTACATATATTAAATAATTTAAATATTAATATTTAAACTATTAAAAACAAACTAACCTACCACTATCCTATTTCACTCATACGTATGAGTGTTGAAACTTAAAACAAAACTTAAAAAAAACTAATCTAAGTTAATGTCATGCCTTTTCACTTTATCGCCATCGCATATCGGTGAATGAGGGTTATCGTAGTTCTTTCAAGAATGTTCCGATAAGAAATTTGCGATGAGAAATTTGCGATGCGATGCATCCGTTGTATTGTTAGTTTTTATTTTAATATTAAATCATTTTATTTTAACATTTCATTACCTTTTCACCTATTCACATGAATGCAAGATTTATGAAAACTAAGGTTAATGCTTCCGAGTCCTCATTGCATATCAGCGATCGAGGATATGAGGGCTATCAAGGTTTAAATGAAATTGTGATAAGGATTCCTGATGCGATGTAAACTCCCGATGCGATTAAGTTTTGTTTTTTCTGTTTTTTATATGTTTTTTATTTTATATATATTTTATGTATTAAATTTTATTTTAATTAAATTAATTATATTTTACATATTTTAATTAATTTAATTAATTTATTTAACACTAAATATCAATTTTTTTTAATTTTGGTTCTGTTTTTATAAATGTTTAGTTTAGTTATGAAATTTTCTAAACTACAGACACCTCGAAAATAAATAAAAATAATAAAAATAACATTTTTAACCCAGACTAGATAAATGACGGGACTTCAAAGGAGTACCATTTTCAACCCAGTTGACCAAATGAGGCGAAACAAGCGTCAATGGGAAGCTTATAAAAAATCGATTTTAACAAAGCAATCAAAACAAGAATCTAAAGAAAATGAAAAATTAACAATCGCGTAGGATAATCAAATAAAATAGAAATCTTAAAAGGTGCTTAGCCAAAAAAATTTATAGAAAGGGTCCCCATTATATTGAAGTGAAGACATCAATAATGGGGGGTTGTGTTTTTACCACAACAAATTCATCAAGTCAAAATCAAAGAAATCTCTAGTTTTCGTCGAGCTACTTTGTGACCTTCCCTCGAATATCATTGATTCAACATCAGAACCATCAATTCTGGATGAGTCTTTATCCCTGATTTCGTCATCTGACGCGTGGTATGGAGATATACTGATTTATTTCCAGACCCAAACTTTCCAGCCTGATACCTCTCACTCGCAACAACGACATATTCGATACAAACTCAAAGATTATCTGATTGTTAGTGACACCCTTTATTGTCGTGGTACCGATACAATTTTACGAAGGTGCCTCACTCATGAGGAAGCCGAGAAAGTTTTGAATGATTGCCATTCAAGTGCTTGTGGTGGACACTTATCTGGTTATACTACCGTGCATAGAATTCTCCGTGATGGTTACTTCTGGCCTAGTATATTCAAAGATTGCATAATTACTGTCAGAAGTTGTCATGCATGCCAGCTATATGACCATAAAGCTAGATTACCCCCTGCACCATTGCATCCCGTCGCCATTGTTGGACCATTATGCAAATGGGGCATTGATTCATGACATGTAACCCCACCTCAGCTGGGGGGCATGGGTACATTATAGTTGTCGTTGACTATTTTACCAAATGGGCTGAGGCGATGCCAACATTAAACAATAGTGGTGAAACAACTGCTCTTTTCTTTTTCAACCACGTGGTTGCCCGGTTTGGTGTACCATAGGCTATAGTTACAGATCATGGGTTGCATTTTCACAATCACATGATGAGTGAGTTAACTGCCAAATTAGGGCTTTCACATGATAGTTCTACTCTGTATTGCCCGCAAGCTAATGGACAAGTTGAAGCCATCAACAAAGTCCTGAAGTGAATGCTTCAAAGAATGGTAGGGGTTCATAAACAAAATTGGCATTTAATCCTGTACTCTGCCTTGTGGGCATACCAAACCTCGGTGAGAAATGCAACTAGATTCACACCCTTTCAATTGGTGTATGTTCTGGAAGCAATCTTGCCGATACAATGCAAAATTTCATCTCTCAAACTCGCTAATGACCTGTTACCGACACTTCCGAAGAAGAAGCGCGTTTCTTGGAACTTATCCATCTGGATGAAACCCATCGTGAAGCTGCATTGGATAACGAAGCACATAAGAAATTAATCAAGGCACAATATGACAAAAATGTCAAGCCTCACGTTTTCTCAGAAGGAGACTTGGTCTTGCTTTACGATCATGAAGCTGATAAACTTGGAACAGGAAAATTTGAATCGCTTTGGATGGGTCCTTATATTGTCAAGCGTGTTTTGGAAAAATGTGCCTATGAGTTGGTGGATTATGATGGAATTCCATTGTCACAACCTCGAAATGGCCTGTATCTCAAACGTTACTATGCTTAATTGAGTGTAGTAAAAATCAATGTATATACACTTTAATTGAATGTGTGTATATCAGTGTGTTTTTTAGAGTTTTTGAGTGGTTAAGTAATCTGCTTTGCATTTGTTGCAGATGTTGGAACCTTTGGAACCATTTGTTGGTTACGCCAATGGTGCTAGTCGTAGTACGCAGAACCTATCTTCTGCAGCATGGGCCGTTTTCGCTCCAAGTGGCAAGTTAGTGAGTTTTCAAGGGATTTGTATTGGTGGATTGATGAACAATATCACTGAGTATAGCGCATTGATAGAACTTCTCTCTGATGCCATTTCACTTGGCATCTGTCGAATCATCATTAGGTTGGATTCACAACTCGTTGTACTACAGCTAACAAACATTTATACTATCCGAAATCCAACAATTCTTCGTATGTTCCTTAGATTTCGTCTTTTGGAAAGACATTTTGAGTACATTCAATATCAACATATTTCTAGAAACTTTAAAAAATTAACTAACTCATTAGCGAATTATGTGTTAAATCGACATTTGTGACACATGTAGAGTAAAATTTTCAATTCACATCATTAGTTGAATAGGATTGCACATAACCATATATAAAAACTTTGAAAGTAAAAATAGATAGATGTTTTAAAATTTTTTACAAAATTTGTGTCCAAGAAACTTTTGGTCATCTGACCTAAAAACTAAAAATGCATGCAAAAACATCCTAAGTAGACCTAGTGATGATCATGATAACAGGTCACAACCTGAGCTATCATGCGCAAGATCCACATCCAACGACTTGGAACACCAATAGTATGGCACTGCAGCCTCATAGGTAACTCCTTGATCTAGACATATGGAATACCAAGGGTTAATCCATCCACATGATCCTGCAACTACGCCAAGGTCTTGGCCAAATCCAAATCCTAGAGAATCGCTCTCCCAATGTTTCTACTTGCTGGCCCATCTGCCTCCTGTTGGTGCCTCATAGGTCAAACAGTACCCACATCTGCATGCATGAGAACGATTTTAGTTTAGTCTTGGAAACATTAAAAACACAAAATCATGTAGAAACTTGAAAATAAAAAACACTTGGTCAAACAATTTACCTATAGCACCCCATTGAGCGCCCACTGGTAAAATCAAATCTGGATCTCCACGAAAATCCATCCCTGAGTATGGATGTGTTGTGGCCACAACCACCACCCTATTAAAACATGCTCTGGTAGAAAATTTTGAATGGGTCCCCTAGAAGTTTGATCTTTCATCTTTCTGAATGATCTATTTTATCCCAGGGATTTTAACTCTTCACCGAGTCAAATTTTTAATGCCTAATCATTAAGCCCCTTTAATAAACCTCTATCGCATGATTCATCTATAACTCTTTCTATGTCCTTCATTCATACCCTTCTTCAGGACCTTTTCAACCCCCAAAACCTCCTATCACATCTTCATTCCCATTATAACTCTTTATAATAGAAATACTCAATAAAATTCCCAACTTACCCTTTTTTCGCTTAACTTCAATCAACATTAAAACACAATGCTTACCGTAATACACCAGACTTGACTGTTTTATTAACCAAATGTATATATTTCAGGTCCAGAGCCCCATCACATATCGCAATCGGCAGGATTCCCAAGCTATATATATAAATATATATGTATATATATATATATATATATATATATCTCTCTCTCTCTCTCTCTCTCTCTAGATATATATCTATATATATATATCTATATATATATATATATATATATATATATATATATATATATATATATATATATAAGGCGCACCTGGCTTCCAGACCCGATGGAATTATTAACCGCAGTATATATATATATATATATATATTTTAGGTCCAGAGCCCCATCACATATCGCAATCGGCAGGGCCCGGGGCCTTTATATAAGACACACCACTACCACCTGGTCCCGACGATGATTATAGACTAGGATGCAGATTATTTCAAGTCCGGCCTTATGGTCAGATGCGGGTTTTCCCGTATATTCTTGTGTTTTTCAAAAAGTATTGAAATCGAGGCTTTTCAAAGGGAAGTTTAACATTACGGACCCGTCAGTGGTATATATATATATATATATATATATATATATATATATATAGATATATATATATATATGTCGAGTCCGAAACCCTATCATGTATCGCAATCGATGGGTTCCAGGGCTTATATATAAGGCACACAACTATATACCGGACCCGCTGATAACTATCAATTCGGGTGCATAATTTTTCAAGTCCGGCCCTATGGCTCAGCCACGGGGTTTTCTCGTGTTTTCCCATGTTTTTTGATAATATGCTTGGGTCGGGGTTTTTCAAAGGGAAGTATTATGCGACAGAGCCAAAGGATTATGAACCACGACATATACGTGTTTTAGGCCCGTCCAATCGCAAGTCGCAATCGGTAGAGCTTTGATCTCAACCACACAGCGCGATGCGATGCGATAGTATTTTGCAGACCTGATAGGGTATGGGTTCCTGCCTATAATATTTCAAGTCCGAATTTCGGATCCAGTTATGTGTTATGCAATGATTTTCAATGTAAATCGGATTTACACTAGCAGGACTTAATTAATGCATGAATTAAATACCAGGGGATGATTCTTTCACGTTTGTTCCCTTTGATGTTACAAACGATTAATGAAGGCAAGATTTGTGTTTTGTAAGTATGTTTGCCATATTTCTCACAATCATAGCTGATATGAATTATTTCTGTAGGAAAATTCGAGTAGACTCGGTAACGGATAAATGTAAGCTATATCAAGATGACACCTCTGCACCACCGATGTCAATATTGCAAAAACACACTCTGCAAAAGGAAATACAGACCGCCATAGTGCATAATGAAGGCACTCTCCGTGTTCAGTAGAAGCACTCATGACAACATTGATTCATCAAGATGTCATTACTTCCTAACACACATTCAATCATGCCAGATGTGGGATGATGAGCGCAGTGTTTTCAGTTTCCTTCAGGAAATAATAGGGGATAACATCCACTTTATATAGGTGTGAAGAGATGACACACAGTCATTCTCTTTCAATCAACATATATTCATTCCCCAGGAAATGAAGCGCTAGAGTGATAGGAAATGCCCTCTGCGTGTCAGTAGTGACATCGATTGTTCTACATCTGTATAGTCTGATCTGTATATTGAAGAGAATAGGGGGAAAGTGAAAGGGTTAAGGGAAGACCGATAGTCATTTCCAGCCGCATAAGTATTACCTCCGGATAGGAGATGAGGGCCTTTTTTTTGGAGAGAATAGCTTTGATTTATTGTGAATAAAGAACTCTATTTGGTTCAAGAAGGAGCCTGTTGTGTCAGATTGATTTCCCTTTTCTCTCATATGTTTAGAATCAGTGTGTTGTTGCTGGCATAAAGATAAATGTGATTTTCTTTGTGCATATTGATAACAAGCAGTTCATGGTTATTCCTGGTTATTTGAATATAATTCAATAGCATTGTTAATTCATGAAAGGTTGCTGATTCAAGACTTTGTTAAACATCAGTTGCAAGTGTTATTTGTATGGAAAGGAATGTGTATTCCTCTATAAGTAATTGTATTGCAATTAGGATTTAATAAAACTTTGTTCTTATGTGAACCAGTAATTGATTCATTTGGACTTGGAATATATATATGATGTTTAACCTCTCTTTTGTTATGCTCTTGCAGGATAGATTTGGATAGTTAGGACTAGGTTAGAGTAGTTAACAGTAGTGTATATAGGATTTGATGCATATAGATTAGTTGTTTCTTTTGTTGATTTAATTGAAGTCTTCCTCCAGGAAGCAATCTCTCAACACCTTTAACAGTTTATGGGGTCCTTTAAAACCCGTTGGAACTAGCCACTCCAAACAAAAGTAGATCTAATTGGGGCCTGCAATCGGGTTAGTACCCCTTGTTGGTATAACAAACATTCGCGATGTCAACATACTGGTGCTAGAAGTAGGGCCGAAATGCCGTCCATAGCTTTTCAAGATTTCATCTATAAATGCCACACATGGATTCAAAAAGATTAATGTATGGATCGTAAAGGTTTAAAATATCATTCCGCCCATTGGGAAGAGCCTCATTTCGAAGAAACAAAGATCCCTCTCAGTCCTGTGTCTGGGTCACCCAAGGAAGAGAGACTGTGGGAGTACCATGTCACTCAGGAACAACCAGTCAGAAGACTTACTCAGGCTTACGCTTGTTCCCTATCACAACTCCCTATCTTTCAGTATTTACCTCTGACAACAAAAAGAAAGCCGTGGGTCTATCACATAAACGAAGAGACATTTGCAGCCCCTTCTCTTGAAGATATTGTGCTAGATTATTTGCAAAGTATCGACTCTTCTTGGGAAGAAATTCCTGAGGATCCCCTTTCTGACGACAATCCTTGTCCTGATTCGGAAAATACTAACGAAGAAACCCTCAACCAGAACCTCCATATCCATAACATGGCTAACATTCCTCCTCCAGGTGGGAATCAACCTCTACTTCCCCCTCCAGGTGGAAATCAACCTCCACCACCTCCTCCAGGTGGGAATCAACCCCCACCTCCTCCAGGAGCACTCCCTCCCTGGCTTACATAGGATGCTGTAGCAGTACCTAGGTAGCAGCATCCCTTACCCAAGAACGCAGAAAGAGTGCTGCCTAAATTCGACCCTGAGCAGGGAGATACTACTGATAACCATATTCACTCTTTCTTCCTAGTCATGCACATGTTAGGGGTAGCTGATGAGGATGTGGTATGTCGCTTATTCCCTTTTACTCTTATTGGTGCGGCCTCCACATGGTACTTTAGCTTGAGAATAGGATTGATCACCTCATGGGGTGTCTTTCAACAGGCCTTTTTAGACAAGTTTGGCGTTGACAAAACACCTACGACCTTAGTTTTAGAACTATCCCATTTAAAAATGGAAGCCAAAGAAAATATCAAGGATTTCAATATCCGATTCAACGCTTTGTTCAATAGAATCTCAGCTAGCGCTAGACCTACCAATGGGGTGCTCATGGAATTCTACATCACTGCTCTCCCTGTGCCTACTGCGATGTGGGTCAAGAGAAGTAACACACAAACCTTACAAGGTGCTATCTATGAAGCAATAAAAGTCGAGAATGAAATGACCAGTCTCCCAACATGTCATCATACAATCGAAGGAAAGAAAACCCCTCAGTCATCCAAGAAGAATAATGGGAATGATAACAAAGCAGCTAAGGGCAAAGAAAGGGACACTACAGATGTGGAAGGTTTGCATCAGATCATTAAGAAACTGACAAACACAGTCATTGATATGAAAAGGAATTCTGGAGAGAGTGGAGGAGAGTATAACAACAGAAAACCCTTCAAACCTTTCTATCGCAAGAAGACAGAAGGTGGTCATGGTCAACTTGTGTTGCCTACTCCACCCAATGAAGGGAACCTAAATATGGAAGAGCTGGCTCTTATCGGATCGCTCCTTAACAAAGAAGAACCCATAGTGGAGCTGGAGCCAGAATAAGAAAGTGAGGAAGAATACCAAGTAGAAGAGCTCTTGGATGAAGAATCTCAAATCAACGTATTGTGAGATTTCTATAAAAATGAGAATGATGGTGATGAAGAAGATAGCACAACAGAAATCCACACTAATGAAATCCACACACGAAGTAAGGGGCCACTTGCAGGTGTGATGAAGCCTGTAGAACAAACAAAGAAAGATGTTTGCCCTGTGAAGGCATCCGCTCCCAAAATTCTTGTTGAGAAGGGTAGATCTAATGGTGAGCCCAAAAACATTCCAATTGAAAACTATCCGGAGAAAGAGAATACATCTTTGACTGCAACGAAGGTGACTCAAAATGGAAAACTCCCACCTAAGAATGGAAAATCCGGTATGTTTACTCTGCCCTACCCTATTTATAACATTGATTACAACATTGTAGATGATCTTAAGAAATCTAGGGCTAATATCACATATTTTGATTTGCTAAAATTAACGCAACAAAGAGATTTGCTCTTGAAAGCTATGAATGAGCAGAACTACAAAACACCCACCATCCCAAGCAGCCAAACCAGGAAGTCAGTGTCTAGACCTGTTAGTGCCCCCAGTACAACCCAAACACCATCAGATATGGAAGCCACTCTGTCTAAAATGAATCGAAAACACCAAGATGTCAGTGCAGCCATGATAGGGGGGAAATCAAAATCAATGACTCCGCCTTTCCTTATCACATTTGAAATCCTCAACATGAACGTACACAATTGCTTGGTAGATTCTGGTGCCTCATCCACTGTGATGCCTTACGCTGTTCCTAAAAGGCTGGATGCGATACCCAAGAAAACTGGGACTCGAATTATGTAGTTGGACAGGACAAATGTAAAGGTAATTGGGGAATTGAAAGATGTGTTGATTCGGATGGCTGCTAAACCACAATATACACAAGTCATTGATATAGTGATAGTCGATATACCCTAGGCCTATGGAATGCTGCTTAGTAGGGACTGGTTAGCAAAAATGAATGGATATTTCTCAACTAATTGGTCCCATCTCTTGCTGCCTCAGAAGGGAAAGGGTGATATGCTGAGATTTGATCGTGAAAGATACATGAAGTATGTGGCAACGGAATTAAATGGCCCCAGTGACCCAGTAATGTTTACAAACTCTATCCCTGGGAATTATAGTTTCAATGTTTATGCCACGGAAACCTGTTTTGGAGAATTCCATGCAGAAACAATTGAAGAAACTGCAATAACACATGGTTGGAAGCTCTCCCCCGTAGTCCAACTGACGAACCACCCTGTAATATAGTAGATGATAGAACTAGTTTTGTAGGAAGCCATTCAATTGATGTAACATTAGACTCTATATTTTGGACACTCTATTTTGATGGCTCCAACTGCCTTGAAGGTGCAGGTGTTGGGAGCATTCTTATTGACCCACAAGGGAACCAACATTTGATGGCCAACCATTTTGAGCTCGCGTTCACCAACAACACGGCAGAATACGAAGGCTTGCTGCAGGGCCTGAAAGAATCCATTGATTCGAAGGTAAAAAAATCTTAATTTTTTTGGTGATTCACAGATAATTGTGGACCAGGTAAGGAAAAGGATACACTTCAATGTGCCACACCTAGCAAGGTACCAGCATGAGGTATGGAGCTTAGTTGACAGTTTTGATTCTTTTAATATCACATACATACCTTGAGAGAAAAACCAAGATGCTGACCTGATGGCTGGTATTGCTGCAAAACTTTTGCCTGATTTTAGATTAAAGAAGAATAAATGTTATGTTGAATTGATTTTCAGACCTTCCGTACCTGATAACATCTCAAATTGGTAGGCATTCGAAGGTGATGAGCAGATCCTTGAGCTCCTGCATTGCGAGAGGACATTAAAAAATGCACTCATTGATGAAAAAGAGCATGTGCGGCTTGTGAATGAGGGTGAAGACGAGGTAACATATTTCATGGAGAAATTTATCGTCAACAGGTTTGGCATCCCTGACGTTCTCATGTTTGATAACGCTTCTTATTTCTCATCACTAAAGTTGACCGAATTTGCTATCGGTAAATCAATTCACATAAGGTATGCACCAAGCTATTACCCCTAGGGAAATGGAGTTGCAGAGTCCTCAAATAAAAAACTCATCCATGTAATCCATGCATCTGTTGCTGACAACCAGAGGAAATGGCACAACGCTCTAACAAATGCTCTCTGGGCTAATAGCATCACCCCAAAGGGTAAGCACGCGAAACTTCAACACTTATGGCTGGGCCCATTCCAAGTTGAGGAAAAAATTGGTCAGGGAACTTACAGATCGAAAACCTTACAGGGAGACACTAAGAAACTCCATGTTAATGACCAACCTCTTAAGAGATACTTCCAGTAGCCACCACATGGTGGTTACCTCCTGAGTAGGTTAGAATTCATTTTATTTTTGTTGTTTACATTTCCGTCTTTTTCCTTTTTGGTTTTTCTGCAAAGTTTATTTTCCCTTTTGTTTTGATTTGCAGTGCTTTTCAGCCAACTGATTTTGGTCCTCCAATCTCGTTTTTACTTTTTCAAATTGCCCCCATTTGCCACCTTCAGCTTTTGCCTCCTTCATTAACTTGCTGATGAGTCTTCTAATCCTAAATCCATCATTACCTTGCAAATCAAACAAATTTTCAATGAGCCCATGAGAACTGGAAAATCAGAGGTGGAATTCAAACCGAAGCCACTCATTAGCATCTGTTGGGAACTAGGCGAGATCTGTTGATAACTTGGATACCTGAAGCATGTAGGGGCATCTTTATAAAACAAAAAAATGTATAACTATAGCTGGACTGGCATGGAGGAATACTGCATTTTAAATAAATCCCACTCAGACCTAGCCTATACTTGCCTGTAAGGTTTTCAGTTATTCTCCATTGGTCCCATCCACCACACTAAATGCTCCAATACCTGTCATCTACATGTATACCTCCTCTCATGGGCTAAGCTCACTGTCATATACCCCGTGGCAAATCCAATTATGCTCTAGTCCTTGTGCCTAAAACTGGAAGAACTTATTTGAAAGAAAATGAAATGGCAAGTCCTTTTGCTAATCTGGAAGGACAGGTTGTTTGGGAAGCTGGTTAGAGTAGGGACTATTGCTAGGGTCAGAGTACCAGTTGTTACAGCAAGCCCCACCTTGCTTAAGCGGTTTAAAAATATGGCATGATCCATGACTGCGCCCCAATCAATCATATGAAAATATAGCACTGAAATTCTTATATAAAGTGCAGATAAACATTCTACATAAAGTTTAATAAGCAATAAAGAGCCAAGGCACACACCTAAATAGGTATTGACAGACTAGTGATGGTCCCGAAAGGATTTTGAAAGTAGAAACAGGTAAAAGAGGGTCAATAAATCCCATAATACTACCATTGGAGAATGCCTGTCAAAACCCTATCAGTAAGTAGAAGCTATTTGTCTCCATCCCACCTGAAGCAACTAAAGTTGAAGTGGAACCCATGCCTGTCCACATATACAGTTTGCATTTCAAGTTTATCTTAACACCCTGATGTTCTATTGATCCAAGGTTTATATAGAAAGAGAGATAACTGGTTCACCCAGCTCGTCATTTGTTGTGGCCACAACCACCACCCTATCAAAATGTGCCCTAGTAGCAATTTTGAATGGGTCCCCTAGAAGTTGATCTTTCATCTCTCTGAATCATCTATTTTATCCCAGGGATTTTAACTCTCTGGGGAGTCAAATCTTTAATTCATAATGGTTACGCCCCTTTAATAAACCTCCGCTACATGATTCATCTATAACCCTTTCTAAGTACTTCATTCATACCCTTCATCGGGACTTTTTCAACCCCCAAAACCTTCTATCGCATCTTCATTCCCATTATAACTCTTTATAATAGGAATACTCGAAAAAATGCCCAACTTACCCTTTTTTCGCTTAACCGCAATCAACATTAAAACACAACGCTCACCATAATACACTGGACCTGACAATTTTATTAACCCATATGTATATATTTTGGGTCCAGAGCCCCATCACATATCACAATCGGCGGGATTCCTAGGCTATATATATATATATATATATATATATATATATATATAAGGTGCACCTGGCTTCCGGACCCGATGGCATTATTAACTGCAGTATATATATATTGGGTCCAGAGCCCCATCACATATCACAATTAGTAGGGTCCGGGGCCTTTATATAAGACACACCGCTACCACCCGGACTCGATGATGATTATAGACTAGGATGCACATTATTTCAAGTTTGGCCTTATGGCCGGACGCGGTTTTCCCGTATATTCCTGTGTTTTTCGAAAAGTATTGAGGTCGGGGTTTTTCAAAGGGAAGTCTAATATTGCGGATCCGCCGACGGTATTAACATATATATATATATATATGTATATGTATATGTATATACGTCGAGTCCGGAGCCTTATCGCGTATCGCAATCGACGGGTTCTGGGGCTTATATATAAGGCACACCACTATATACTGGACCCACAGATAGCTATCAATTTGGGTGCATAATTTTTCAAGTTCGGCCCTATGGCTCGGCACGGGGTTTTCCCGTGTTTTTTGATAATATGCTGGGGTCGAGGTTTTTCAAAGGGAAGTCTTATGCGGCGGACCCGAAGGATTATGAACCACGGCATATACGTATTTAAGGTCTGGCCAATCGCAAGTCGCAATCGGCAGAGTTTTGAGCTCAACCACACAGTGCGATGCAACGCGATAGTATTTCGTGGACCCGATAGGGTATGGGTTCTCGCCTATAATATTTCAAGTTGGGATTTCAGATCCAGTTATGTGTTATGTGATGATTTTCAATGTAAATCGGATTTACACTAGCGCGACTTAATTAATGCATGAATTAAAAACCAGGGACCGATTCTTTCATGTTTGTTCCCTTTGATGTTATAAACGATTAATGAAGGAAAGATTTGTGTTTTGTAAGCATTTTTGCCATATTTCTCACAATCATAGCTGATATGAATTATTTCTACAGGAAAATTCGAGTAGACTCGGTAATGGATAAATGTAAGCTATATCAAGATGACACCTCTGCACCACCGGTGTCAATATTGCAAAAACACACTCTGCAAAAGGAAATACAGACCTCCATAGTGCATAATGAAGGCACTCTCTGTGTTCAGCAGAAGCACTCATGACAGCGCTGATCCATCAAGATGTCATTACTTCCTAACACACATTCAGTCATGCCAGATGTGGGATGATAAGCGCAGTGTTTTCAGTTTCCTTGAGGAAATAATAAGGGATAACGTCCGCTTTATATAGGTGCGAAGAGATGATATGCAATCATTCTCTTTCAATCAACATCTATTCATTCCCCAGGAAACGAAGTGCTAGAGTGATAGGAAATGCCCTCTACGTGTCAGCAGTGACATCAATTGTTCTACATCTGTATATTGAAGAGAACAGGGGGAAGGCGAAAGGGTTAAGGGAAGACCGAGAGTCATTTCTAGTTACATAAGTATTACCTCCGGATAGGAGATGAGGGCTTTTTGTTTGGAGAGAACAACTTTGATTTATTGTGAATAAAGAACTCTGTTTGGTTCAAGAAGGAGCCTGTTGTGTCAGATTGATTTCCATTTTCTCTCATATGTTTAGAATCAATGTGTTGTTGCTGGCATAAAGATAAATGTGATTTGCTTTGTGCATATTGATAACAAGTAGTTCATGGTTATTCCTGGTTATTTGAATATAATTCAATAGCATTATTAATTCATGAAAGGTTGCTGATTTGAGACTTTGTTAAACATTAGTTTCAAGTGTTATTTGTATGGAAAGGAATGTGTATTCCTGTATAAGTAATTGTATTGCAATTAGGATTTAATACAACTTTGTTCTTATGTGAACCAGTAATTGATTCATTTGGACTTGGAATATACATATGATGTTTAACCTCCCTTTTGTTATGCTCCTGCAGGATAGATTAGGATAGTTAGGACTAGGTTAGAGTAGTTAACAGTAGTGTAGATAGGATTTGATGCATATAGATTAGCTATTGCTTTTGTTGATTTAATTGAAGTCTTCCTCCAGGAAGAAATCTCTCAACACCTATAACAGTTCACGGGGTCCTTTTAAACCTATTGGAACTAACCACTCCAAACGAAAGCAGATCTAATTGGGGTATGTGATCGGGTTAGTTCCCCTTGTTGGTATAGGGAAAATTCGTCGTGTCAACAGGATGCTCCTTGACAAAAATGTGTTGTAGATCGAGCCAACTGAAGAACGCAGTGGAAAAAATGATTGTTGACTGACCCGCATGTCTAGCCATCAATTCGACCCACCTCTGCATCCGTGGATCTCTAGGACCAGCTACACCCAGTGTTACATGCTATGGTTGCATAAATGGAATTCTTTCTAAGGAAAAAGTGATTAGGATCGAACCATAGCTAAAATTCTTCGTCTTACCACTTTTTACCTTTTTTCAGTTGTTATTTCAGTGAAGAAAGCATGGCCTCACACCAGTTGAATACTTTTGGCTCAAGACACTCTAGTGCATACTGCATATATGATATGTTCGCCAGATGAAGTGTCACACTTCCAACCAACCTTGTGATAGTGAAAATGATAGTTCTCAAAGGCAAATCACTTACATCCTTGATGTTTATTTTCCTCTCCTTGCTAGGCTGTGTACCTGACTGACAAAACTGTCGAATGTAATCCCTCACCGATTCACCTCCATGGGCAAATCCTGAAAGTGAAATGGGGTAACCTTGCCTCGACAACCCGGTAAGAAAGTAAACATCATCGATCATAATAGGGACCGCTTTGTCCCCTATGTGAAAATCTTGATCTGTCGGATCCCATGCATGAACTAGGAACTGAAATAGTTCTATTTGTTGCCTCATTCCGGACAACCTGAAGTATTTGAGCAACCCATAGTTTTTGAGGGCCTCAACTCACCCTCAGCTGTACCCGAATTATTTAGGGCAATCATGTCTTGTTCTTCATGCTCTCTTTCTTGCCAAGTAATAGACATTCTGATCCGATGAAAGCTTGAAATCAAACCATAAGCTTAATTATGATATTTTCCATGCAAAAAAGAGGACAAATTTTGGAGCAAACAGGTGAAACAAGTTTGGGAAACTCACCCTACGCAGCCCAGGCAAGGAGACAGTGCACCGCAGAGTAGGCAACCTTCTATCTTAGTGCTCTTCACCACAGTTTTTGACATGCAAGCCTACGATGATCCCAGGGCAAAAAATCTAACCCCAGAGGCCCCAAAAAACCCTAAAACTTGTATGAAACAATAAAAGAATGACATGAAAACAAAGAGGAGGGGTAGATATCCTACCTGGTCCGGACGGTAGGAGAAATGGTCCACAAAATCTCTCGCAATCAGTTGCTGAAGTTTGAGGTAAAAAACTAGCCCAGAGCACAAAACTGAATGGTAAATATCAAATGGTAAAATGACATGGTAAATACTTGTTTTAGGCGTATTTCATGTTCATTAATCAAATAAAATTTAGTATTTACCTATTTTTACTCATGAAACATGTATGTTTAATCCATTTGGTGGTGTTTTGAGCAGGTTTTACAACTGACTTATAGGATTTGACGTGCTCGATTGTAAATTGTATCTTTGACCACATAGCATACTTTTATCTCTTTTTCGAGCTTTGTTAAACATCAAAAAAGGAACCCCCTTGGAGTCCTATTTAAGCTCTTTTCAAACTCTCTAAACATGAAAATATTGTCGAGCACTTGTCCTTTTCAGCTCGTTAACGGATTGGAAATGACATCTACTTAGTATAAGTTTAACCCTTTTTCGGGCTAGGATAGATTATTTACAAAAAAGGAATACGTTGACCGAACATGGTCAATAGGTTCTCTCTTGTATTGTTTTACGCTTTTTGGGTTTGTGAGACAAATCTATGAAAAAGAACTTGTGGAGTTTTCTTTTCGTCCCTTTTCAAACTCTCTAAACATGAAAAGGACTGAGTTATATTTGTCGTTAAACTCGTTAAAACATCAAATAACGACAAACTTGTCAATCATGACAAGACCAAGTTTCACCTTCTTTATACTTGTTAAAACATCACATAGCGATGGATTCACTCGAAGGGTCGAATTATACAACAAGCGTATGTTATCCTCCTCAAGCTTGATAAAAATAAAGAGGTATTGGTCAGCAATGACTGGGGAAAATGGAAAAAGGGGTAAACCACTTTTGGTAGCAGGTCGCTCTTGAACATGACACTTTCACTTCATCACTATGACTATTTGGGTTGGGTTATCAGCTTGACGGTTATCATACAGTTGGTCTATCATACCATCCATCACTTTGTTTTGGGTCAATGCTACCAATTGATTTCAATGTCGCCAACATGTTCAAGAGAAGAGATTCAATCAAAATTCATCCTTTGCAATACCATAAACCTTCATTTTCATAACCGCCATTCCTGAACCTTGTTTCCTCAGTCAAATTCCATCTCCAAAATAATTACACTAGTTTCATGTCATTGATGTGGGATACATCAAGGCCCTCCTGCGACAAGTCGCTTCTTGTCAACGTCAACGCATTATCCAAGAAGTTGACTTAGAAACACCCTTCCAGTACCTTGAGGCTTGCATACATCAATGGCAAGTTTCTCGCTTCCGACGATAGGTTGACATCACTGGCCTTCAACCGAAATACTTTTTATGGTGTTCAACATCAAAACATCCATTCACACCATGGAAAATGTACTGCAGTACCTTGAGGATCATTATCATATCGGTGATTTCTCTCACGTCTCTTAATGGCTTACATCATTGGCTGGTAATCAGGCAGTGTCTTCCCATGTTCGACTTTAGATCACATATTCACATGGTTAGACTTGTAGTTGGGTGAACGATTGAATGAGATAGAAGACCCCAGATCTAGTTTCATTCGTCCGAGCTGCGATTTTCAGGAAATGTACCAAATCATCCGTACAATGGCTTTACATTGATGGTCATTCCGATCATGGGTGTATATCTGTAGACGACTATCTATGTACTTGTAATGAAAGTTTATATGTTGAGCATGGGTATGCCTTCCCTCAGCAATTCATGAGAAAAAATAAAAAAAATCAAAATATCATGATATTATGTATTATAATCGATGCAGGTCACCAACCACTTCAGAACCTCCTCATCACATCGTAAAGCATTTCACTTGAATTAAGATTTTTCGACTTCATGCTTTAGGGGGAAGCTGTTATAGGTCAAACACAACACATCACTCCCATCATCCAGATCAATGTTTTAAGGCTCATCAAACCCTAATTTCAGTTGCTACATGCCCTAAACAAGTCAACCTTTTGAATGCCTCCTTCGTAGACAGTTTCATGGCCTGAAAACATCCTGAAATGACCTCTAGAGGGACCAACATAGGTAGGCCCATGCAAGGGTGCGATGCAGAGTAGTTAAGTCCATGCCAGGGTACTTTGCATAGCACTTAGGCCCTCTTTGACCTGCATTGGGCGAGTTTGAGCGAAATTCACATAGTGTTTGGGGAACATTCTTATCTTTTGGAGCCTTCTAGAAGATTACCACACTTATCATCTCCTATGAGCTCGAAATAGATGAGGAATGAGTTAAGATACCTCTTATCATCTCATCCCTTCCTCCATGGAACTAATTCTAAGTTTGGAAGGCCATTCAATACCCTCATTGATGATAAAACCTCCTCCACCTTCCCATAAATTGAGCACTCATCTAAGTGATCAGGGGCTGGACTTTGATGAACTATAAGGAGATAATGTTAGTTTGAGAATTGATACTATTGTAAGTGTCGTTATGTTGCTATAATGTCATGCTTATGATGTGATGTGGATGGAACCAAAGCTGGAGGAGTGACTTTGAATCAGGCTTCATGGTTGTAATTCTTCCTCCTATTCAATAATGTATTTACACCTTTTTCCATATGCTTATCTTGATATATGATGCTTATATGTGTGAATGTATCTGATTCCATTTACTTGTAATCAATAGATCTTTTGCTTTGATTGGTTATTTTTCTTCTGTTGATGTTTACAGGTACTTCTCAAGCATGTTAAGTACAGGAAGAAGCGACAAGACCGATACAAAGGAGACATGAGGAAAGAAAAAGTACAAGTAGGCCCTCTCATTCTCTCTGTCTTATCTATTGTTTATAGAAAAAGGTTAAAGTGCTTTAAACTTTTGTTATAGATATGGGTACTTATCTAGGGAATTAGTATTTATATGTAGATACCAAATTCTTCATAACGCAGTTAATGCTAGCCCGGAAAATTGCGCAATGCAGTCACTGAGCCTGCAGCCATTGTCAACTAAGATTGCGCATTGCGCAATCCAGTAGTCAGCAGCCATATTGGACTGTGCATTACACAGTTCCAGCAGTCAGTCAACCTCCTAGCCACCTAGACTGTGCCTTGCACAGTCTTGACACTCAGTCTCCTGACCTCCTGGTCGAAATTGCGCAACCTTCATGATCAATCACAAAGGTATGTTGCAAATTAGTTCTCAAGTTCAGTTTGGTTTTCAACTAACAGATTACTTTCCATGAGTGTTTCCATGTCTCCAGGTATCACATGTGTTCATCTGCCTCTCAGCAACACAAGTACAATGGTTTCCAGGAGAGCAAAGTCGAAGACACCGTTCAGACCACACTTGGGGATGTAGTCGACCAAGTGTCTATGATTTAGCATACTCACAAAGACATTAAGCTTTTCATAGGCAAGGACATCAATATATTCCAACAACAACATCATATTGAGCAGCATCATGAACGGTAGCTGAAAGCAGCATACTGGATGCAACGAACACGATAGGAAGGTTATTGACAACACAGAGGTGGAACAAAGTTGCAAGCTCAAGTAGATCCATTGGTGATGAAAGCAACTTTGGAGACTCAAGCTATGATGTGATGGCACGACATGAAGATCACGCGAAGACAAAGAATGGAACAAAGGAGTTTCATGTGCTGAATCAACAACTCAAGAGAGAACATGAAGCTGCACAGACAAGCGAATGAGTGCAACAGGAACAGGAACAATAGGGGATGCAACATACATTCACGAATGAAACTGCACCCGTACAAGTTAAAGATCCATCCTAGAAGTTGACAGAAGCAAACATGGTGAGCAGTGTTTTTGGTCACATGCAAGAGATTCAACAACATGCATCTCATTGTGCGCACACATGCGATCCAACTCATTCAACACACTCACCAAGGTGAAGACAAGAAGCAAGTCCAATTGGAGTTGAACATGTACTTCGACAAGTTGATGCACATGACCACCAACACACCTTGAAGACCTCATAGACACTATGCATTAGTGTGTTGCTGGTTCGGTTGCACCAAGAAGACCATGCACATGCTAGCAGATGATTTAGACGAAGGAGCCACACCAATGCACCCGGATGCAACGGAGGCAAGAGTTCGCTTTGGCAAAATGTCACCATGGGATGCATGCACACCATCATGGATGACCAAGCTTGGCATCAACTCACCACCTTCACCATCACAAGCATGTCAAAGAGTTGGTCTCACCTCAACGGACCGAGTGTTAGTGATGTCTTGCATGGCTTGCGCAAGCCACTTTGTCTTAGATGAGCACATGTGCATTGTAGTGTAACGTCATGTCAAGTGGAGGTTCAAGTGTCAATAGTTGGATGTAACAATCATAGAGTAGATGAAGAGTCATGAGGGTAGATGAACCGTCACAAACGGGAATGTCAAGGGTCACCCCACCCTTTGCTATACATAGAACCTCATAACTCATTGTAAAGGCTTTTGGTCAGCCAAGCTTCCGATAAGACTTTCTTGGAGAGAGCTTGGATAGTATTGTAAAGCACCTTGGCTTCTCCAGTGCACGGGGCTCGTACATCTCTTTGGAGGAGAAGGTGGATGTGGTTGTAACGTTCCACTATTGGAGCTAGTGCTTGGACATGGATTTATTGTATGACTGGAACTTACACTTCTTTATATAATAAGAGCCAACACGTTTCATGCATATGTTGTATTGTATTCTAGCTATATTGTTTACTCTAAATGGAATATGTATTTGCTTTCTTATGCATGCATGTATGGACTATTCTGTATGAGTATGTATGAATCTTTCTGAAATGTGCTGTTGGTTTAACCATCACTTTGGATTGCCAGCTAACTTTCTTTCTAGCTTGTGATGTATCTTCGCTTATGTGTTCCCTTCCCATCCGAGTATTATTACAAGTTGCCAAGGGGTGCACTCATCTCAACCACCATGTGTTGGAACCTCTCATGCACCTTCCTTGACTCACTGCAGTTGTCACACCCTTTCTGCCAACAGAGTCATCTTACTTGCGTCTGTGCGAAATTGCGGTCAAGGCATTACCACACAACCCATTGTTGGGACTCCTACACCAAACGGTCTGAGGTCTAATTGGGACTTCTTACCGGGGAGATCCCCTTGACATGTTGGCGGGTCCAACATCATCAACAGGACCTGCACAAAAAAGTAGATAAAGAGTAGACTGCTATGATACCACTAATTCATATTTATGAAAGAATGAAATGAAATACAGACTTGAACAAAAACATAGAGATACAACGAAACAAAACTTCAGTTAATAAATAGAAACTGTTGAAAACTGTTTACATGCATAAAGGAAATAAACTAGCTCGGGCGATGGTAGCTTATCTCTGAGAAGAGATGTGATGGCTACATGCCTTCTGAACTCAGTTACAATGAGGCTCTTTGATATTTTTATCATGAAGAAATGATGGGAAACCCTACACATCCAAAAACATAACCTTAAGAGATGGTGCACACAATAGCCCATTAGAAAGGTCTATCCCAGGACAAAAAAATTTGACTACAAACATGAGCCTTTGGCTCACATTTTCCTATTTCCCCAAAAACGTCGTTTAGGGCCTCAAAATGGCTCCAGAATTTTAGGACCTGAAAAACTACCAAAAATAGAAAACTATCGAAATAGGAAATTGTGTTGGAAATTAGGAAACTAAAAGGAAGTAATGTTGGGGGTCCAATTGGAATAGGTAGGTGGCCACCAATATCCATCTGGGTCAATGTTACTTACCAAGTCTCATCAACATTGAGATCTCAACAATCTTTTTCATTCCTTGCCTCAAAGTGCTTGGACTATCAATCCTCTAGTTCTACTTCTTGGTTGGAATTTTCTCCAATCACTCTACACTAGTCCTTATGTTTTCTGGATCCTTCTCCAATATCTACTCTTGTAAGTTCTTATTCCTTGCATGAATTCTTTCCTACATAGTTATACTATTTCTTCAACCAACTACCCTTAATTCTTTCTCTCTTTGTGTTTCTTGAGCAACTTCTTCAATTTATTCTCTCTCTAGCTACAAATATCTTGTACAAAAACACTTTATTTACCTTTCAATTAGAAGAAATAACTAGGGTCTGATACCAATTGACATAATGGGGGTCAGTGGATCTTAGAATCCCATAGGTAACTTCTTGTAAATTCACCATCCAAATCGTCATCAAGCTCCATTTTTTTTTTACTCCACACACTGATCCGAAATTAAACAAGAGCGCAACAAATTATAGATATAATCATAAACACAGATATGCAATAGAAAAAAACTTCATTTCACTAATAGAAAAATACTAAACTATGCTTATAAACACAATGAAAATAAGATAGCTTGGGCGATGGTAGCTTATCTCTTAGAAGAGATGTGGCAACTACATGCCAACTGAACTATGTTACAATGAGGCTCAAGGGCCTATTTATTATTTAAAAACATGAGAAAACCCTAAACAACTGTCTAGTCAATTTAATGTCTTAAATTGCTCTACATAAATTATCAATCCGGGTATCGTAAACTGATGAAGTGTGGTGCACCATATGTGCTTAGTTAACCTTTTTCTTACTTTGTTGTTTTATAGATTTTATTTTGTTTTGGGGTTTTGTTTTTGTTGGTTTCCTAAAGTGTCTAATGCAAATGGAAATCCTATTCTAAGGTCTTAAGAATACTTTTAAAGATCAAGTATGGGTAGAGATTTCAAGACAAGGTTTATGTCCCTAATGGTAACTTTCAAAACTTAGCACTTCAAAAGATCTCAAAACATGCTATTGATCAAATCAGTACTTGAACAAAAGTGTAAATATGCAGCTACTTAAATCAAACAAAAGATGAAATACTGATCATAAAATCACTGTCTCTGCTGCTTGTCTAAATACGGAAATAAAAGTTAAGTTATTGCACTCAAACAAATAAAAAACTGCAAACTAATAAAAGTAAAATCAAATCACATCATTCATAGTTTGATTCCTCGCTAGGTAGTCTAAGCTATGGCTTTCGGAGATAATCATTAATGATATGAGAAGGTTGATATCTAATTGCAGAAAAGTAAAACTAAAATCAAATCACATCATTCATAGTTCGATTCCTCGCTAGTTAGTCTAAGCTATGGCTTTCGGAGATAATCGTCAATGATATGAGCAAGTTGATATCCAATTGCAGAAAACTAAAACTAAAATCAAATCACAACATTCATAATCCGATTCCTCGCCAGTTAGTCTAGCTATGGCTTTCGGAGATAATCGTCAATGACATGAGCAATTTGATATCTAATTGCAGAAAAGTAAAACTAAAATCAAATCACAACATTCATATTTCGATTCCTCGCCAGTTAGTCTAGCTATGGCTTTCGGAGATAATCGTCAATGACATGAGCAATCTGATATCTAAACTAACTACTAAAGCAAGTGAATAAAACTGAAATCAAAGCATAACTGAAATTGAAAAGCTAAAAAACAAAGTCAGCAGAGAGGCAAATCTCATGTCACTATTTGATGCAAAAACATGTAAAGAAAAACTAATCTACAATCAACCAGTTGAACACACTTACAGGAATTAAAATTGCATGAATGGAAAATCTAATCTATCAAACTTGAAAGAAATTAAATGACATAATGAAATCAAAGCAAAATTACAAAATGAAATCTACTCTACCTTACATTAATCTGCTCCATGACATCTACTTCACATATCCTTCCATGTTGAGAACATCAAAGCTTTATTCAAATTCTTCAAAATTACAAAGTACAACAAATCTCTCCAAAGCTTTCAAAAGCCATCAAGGAAGAACTATAAACTCCAAGCTAAGCTAATACTAACAAGCTAACAAGCTAAGCTCCAAACTCTAAGATAACAAATGAAGGAGAAAGATCTCCTATTTATAAAAAAAGATGAGAAGCCATCTCATTAATGAGAGTCCATGAATCTCTCCCTCTACCTCTAGAGTCCTAATCAAAATAGGAACTGATAAGACACATGTCTTCTTAGAGTTTCAATACAATTAGGAGATGTGACACATATCCTCATGATCCCATGATTCTTTCCTCTCAAATTCGAATTTGGCCTGAGAGTGCCACATAAGGGTCTTCTAGAAGTCTCCTTTTGACCTACACATGTCAACAATCTCAACCCACTTGTTAGGTATAAGAATATGCACATTATTTTCTAATTTTTAACCACAAATTCACTTAAAAAGGCTAAGAATTAATAAAGTTTGGAAAAATATAAATGTGACCCAATGATAATGAAAGTGGGATGAATGTAGTGACATAGTAGTGAAATGGAGGTGAAATGGAGGTGATATAATGGAAATAATAGTGAAAGTGTAATGGAAATGAATGAAATTTTCAAGACCCAACAACAACCAAAACCCTAACCCTAGGAGATGTAACCTATTGTAGCATCCATTGTCCATTGTTATTTAAGTTTTATTTTAAGTCTTATTACAAAATGGAAGAAAAATAAAAAATATGAAAGGAATATTTGATTTTATATATTCAATGGTTTTGAAAGTGTCAAACCCGCGAGAAGATCTAAGCCGTCTAATCAAGAGGCCACAGATCCAATGACAATCGCATCATTAACTAGAATGGGTTCATTTTGGAGATCGGACGCGACGGTGTATCAAACACAATTTAAATTTGATGAAGTCTGGGTTAATCTTAACCATCCATCAGAAGAGGCAGGATTTGTTAGATATCGGGTCGGAAAGTGATTAGTTTTCATGTTTTGATGAGACTTGATAAATTATTAAATCCTGTTTTATTTCCTATCGGTTCCAGAGATCAGGTCGGAAAAGTCATTGGGTGCAGTGTTTAATATCAGACCCGATAAATTATCAAATCTTGTTTTATTTCCTATCGGGTCCAGAGATCGGGTCAACAAAGTCATTGGGTGCATTCTTTAATATCAGACCTAATGAATTATTAAATATAGTTTTATGTTATATTGGGTCCGTAAGGGAGTCAAGGTGCGTTGAAAAGGTGGATGCGACAGGTTCTATGAACCAGTGTTGATTCTTTTTAAGTTCTGTGGGCCCGTCATCATTCAAATGTCATACAATTTCAACAAGCACAATCAAGCTATAGTTCGATAAGCTCTTTGAGGTGCACTGTGGGGAAGCAATGAGAACAAGGGTTAATCAGAGGTCGACCCCTGCAGTGGACTGTGATGTTAGCACGGTTGACCAAAATGTGCGGCCAGGGATCATCGCGGGGGTTCAACCTCGTTGATGCTCTCACATGCTCTTTACCCCCCGCAGTTCTCCCAAAGCTTTCCGCCCTTCATCTACTGTTCCGTTAAGGCTCAAGAATTTTCGAACAGAGAATGACCATAATCTTCTAAGTTCAATTATTTCCTGTTATTTTATGTTCTTTGAGGTGTCGTTTACCCTCTGTGTAATATTTTGTAATAGTTTTTACTTATACAGTTAGGGAAACAGTTAAGTAGTTTGACAGTTTCAGAGACCACCAACTGTTTCATAATGTATAAAAAGAGGAAAATTTACAAAGAAAGGGTTCGAATTTTGGAGAACCTGAATACTAGGCCAGTGAATTCCTAATACAATTGTTGATTAATGAAAGAATCAGAAGTTTTCCATATATTGTTGGGTATGATTTTGTGACTTCTCTGTTATGTGTCATCTTATGTTTTCTTCCTTTAAGTATGGTAATGAAGCTACAGGTCTTTATTTGCTTATGTAAATGAAGTTAAAATTCCTTAAAAGAGCGCTCCTATACTTGAAGTTCACACCTTTGTAATTCTTCTAAGTTACAGATAGTAGTTTCTGTGTAAGACAACATATTATCTTTAACTTCTCCAAGTGTCACAGATAGTAGATCCTGTGTAAAACAACATATTGTCTATGACTTATTCAAGCTTTCCTTCATTCATCATTTATATTCAACAATCAAATGGCATTCTGATATTTCCTTGTCACCTAAGTATTGAGGGTTGAAAACCAAGTCTCCTAGGTCCTTCATTTGAGAACATAACATATAATTGAGTGACAAACAAGTGACAATAACTATAAACATTAATGTCTTAAGAACAATTTCTACACAACCAGGAAATTGGTTTCTTAAGGTACAATATTAATTGGCGCAGTGTCTGGGGAGAGAAGATAATAACACTTTTCCCTGGGTTTTCAATAGTTTCCTCTGGTTGTTCAGTGAGGAGGAATTTTTGGCTATTTTGAATAAGAGCAATAACTTTGGCTCCAAGAAGACCCTATACAAGATCAGACACCTCACAACAGAAGGTTCAAGCCCTTTCAGATCCTGAAAGGCTAGTTTCTAAGAAGGTTGGAAGGTCTAAAACCCCACTTACACCTATTCCTACACTATCTACCAAACATTCATCTAATCCAGAGTCACCTTTTTCATCATCTTCATTTCAAGAACCTAACTGTCAAGAGCAGTCTTTAGAGTCTGTTACTTTTCCATTATCTGCTATAATTTTTCAACCTGAACCTATAACTACATTACCACCTCTGCACACTCCATTTACCCTCAGTCAGGTTCCACATCTGTTGGTAATCAAGGTTCAGTAAATTTGGGAGCAAACATGGCAGTTCCTGCATTCTTGACAAATAGGTATGCACCTCTTCAACTGCCACAACCGTTGAATCAAATGCCACAAGAATACCTCAAGATTCTTCCTCATTTTACAAGGGAAGATGAACAAACAACAGAGAATCATGTATCAGTATTTTGTAATTTTGTAGAAAACCTAAATGTTGAACATTTAGATGTTGTTCTAAGACTTTTTGTTCAATCCTTGGATGGAGAAGCAAGGAAATGGTTTAAAGGGCTTCCAAATAACTCTATTCCTTCTTGGGAAGAGATGGAACATCTATTCACCTAGAGATGGGGAGAAAAAAGAGACCATGGGTATTCACTAACAGAGTTTAATGCTATAAAGAAGAAATTTGATGAAACTGTAGTTGAATTTGTCAGAAGATTTAATAAATTGTACAATAGTCTTCTAGTGGAGATTAAGCCCCCTCTTGCTGGAGCAAAAATAACTTCTGCAGGGGCTTTTGAGTCAAATTTTGGATTCACATTGTTAGACACACATGGACAACACAAGATATATGAAAGATAAATCAGTGAGTGCATTTTTATTAACAATAGATATACATTTATAGTACACATATGTGACTCTTGGGATTCAGATCCCAAGGTCTCTTGGACTGCTTAGTCTTTTCAGCTTCCACACTAACCCTTTAGGATTAGGTGTCCAACATTCCCCCCTTAATCCGAAGGGTTATGTATGAGTCCAAGAAGAGAGCTGTAATACAAAATGTGCAAAAAATGCATGGCAGCACTAGGCTGAATGTGCTCTATGAAATGTTGGTAAAAAAGGGCGGTGGTTTAAGGATGACCACCAACACTGGAACGCTTAGTGCAGTTCCCGGAACTCTTCCAAAACCGGCAAGAAACTGAAGTTTTCTGCTAGAGGAAGTGATCCTATTGTTTTAAAGAGGGAAACCTTCAACCATAAAAGGGAGGTCTCACCCCGCATAAAAGGTAAAACTTCAACCTGAAAAGGGAAGTCTCAACCTGTGATGGTTTAAGGATAACCAACAACTCTGGAATGCTTAATGAAATTCCTGGAACTCTTCCAAAACTGGCAAGAAGCTGAAGTCTTCTGCTAGAGGAAGTGTTCTTAATCTGTGTTCATGGGCATCTTTGTCTCTGGCTACAACTCTGAAACTGGTGTGGCAGGTTGTGGCTCAGGCTCGCTTGATGTGACTTTGAAGCTTGTAGATGACCATCATTTCCCCCCCTGTCAGATACAAGGTGAGAAGATGGAGAAAACTCAACTGCAAGACTGTTCAATACTCTGGAACAAGTTTGGACATGTGTTTGGAATATCTTCTTGGCTGTTGATGCCCATTGCCAAGAAGCGATCCATCCAAGATGAATCTTTGTTCTTGCAGGATGTTTGTTTTTGAAGCATCTGTGTGAAGAATGGCTGGCTTTATGACAGTGCTTACATGGATGAAGATCAAAATAGTGATCTTTCAAATGGCCAACTCGGTCACAATGTTGGCATTTCTCAATCTTTTGTTGTTGTTGCTGTGGAAGAGGGGCAGAATCTGGAACAACTGGAGGTGAACTGTCATGAGGAGCAGGTGAACTGTCATCAATGAATCCAGCACTCTGAAACTGAATGGGCTTTGAGTAGTCTGGAATATGAAAGGACAAGTCCTTGTCATATCCAAGACCAGTTCTGTGCTTGTTGTGGACAAGCTGTTCCCAAGGTCTGATGATGGGCTTGGGAAGTGCAGACTGAGTTTCTGCATCTGCATATACAACTGCTGCTTTATTGGATTCTAAATCTGAACCAGCTGTAACATTATTGACTTGCTGTTTATGGGATGCAGTCTCAATGTTCTGAACAGAAACATGTTTAGAATGATGACTCCTCTGTTTTAATTCTTCTTGCTGAAGCTGAGATTCAAGTTGTAAAAAATCAATCTTTTCATGTATATCTTATAAACAACTATGAATATCGGTGAGAAAATCCTTGCTGATTTTGACTGTATTATCCATAGTAGAGAGTATTAGATTGTTCACTAACTCTAATATTGCACCGATTGGAGCCATTTCTAACCTCAAAATAATAAAACAATGAGGAAAAGATGGACACCAAATAAACTTATGGCAACAACTTCAAATCAGCTTGCAATAGATTCAACATACAGAGAATGGTGATATCCAGAAAACAGACTCCTCATTCAAAAAATGAATTTTCTTCAATTCACCTGAGAATTTAACTTCCAACAAAGCATGCTCCACTCTTCAGCAGGATCCAACTACATTCACAAAACGCATCATCACTAGTTCCTGCCTCTCAAGTATTTTGTTACAAGGTACAGCTGTTCAAGGACAGGCAGTCTAGCTGAATGTTTTAATAATTATAAGATTCCCAACTGTACAATTACCACCATAAATTTGAACTGAATGCTGCTCTTACTTTCAAGTTCTGACAAAAATCACTCTTAAGAAATATCTATGCCCACACTACTCCCAGTGCTCACAAACTAAATCCTGTGTACAAGAATACTCTCCAGCAAGTGTATGAAAGCCTCCTCATTGGCACGTGCAAAGAATTTATTCAAACAAGATAGTCAAAGTCATTGATATCTTAGAATTGAAGAACATGAGGATTAACCCAGTCTTTATTACCATCGATCCCTTGCGTGATACTCCTTCACAATTGCGTGCATATCTCAAAGAATTTCATGCAAAAATAATGGGGTTGAATGCAGTAAGGCAGGTAGCCCAATTGTACCGTGTTTATTTCAAAAAAACTGATGAAGAAGGATCGGATTACCTTATTGACTGTTCACATAATATGTACATGGAATTTGTGAGAATGTTTGGGCTGGAGTATAATGCAGAGCAATTGACTGATGCTATAGCTTATGAACTTATATTTCTAATGACATAATGCGCATGCGCAAGGAATAATGGATTGAGTAATCAAACACATATAAGACATGGGCAGATTTCTGCTGAGTAGAATTGTGATGGTATCAGAGCCAAACGTTTCTATTCTCGTTACCCCTTCAAGGGCTTTTCCAACCTCCATTCCCACTCTTTATCCACCTCGCAAAGCCTCTTGGGATATGGACACACACCCAATCCCATCGGAGCAACGCATCGTTACAGGAACTGCTTAAGTTTACCGGTTTTTCATTTGAATAGTCATGTCTTCAAATATACAACATCATCAAATTCCAAAAAGAATGGAACTGAAACTAACCGTCACTTACTGCAGAATGGCTTGACATCAAGGCCATTGGCATTCAGGCTCGGCATTGTTCCAACAGCATTGTTGGTACTTATCAGTGCAGGCCTTCTGTTACACTACAATGATGAAAGGAGGGCTATACCAGAAAAAGAAGCGTTATGCATTCACCATGTCACCGGTTCGAACCCGGTCGGGCCCTCCAACCGCGGCATTGCTGCAATGATATGATCCAGTGGGCCGCGGATAGAACTCTGCCTCTGTATTCAAAGAACTGGCTCAGAACTTGCAAAACCTTGTCAGAGGTCCTTTGGCCTCATCCATTCAACATCTCAACGATTCTTTCAGTTTTCCAGCTAATCCGGACGAAGCATACGACTGGTTAGTTAATATCCATGACAATATATTCGAACGCGTTGACGTTTCCATGGACAAATTCAAGAGAGGTCGGCAGGAGCATCATAGCGGTAACCTGGTAGTGTGGACGACATAGAGAATGGTTTTCAGTTGGTTTATGGAAGCAGAATAAAATGCAGAGAGCGGGAGTTGGCTCTGGGTGCTAAGGCCACGGCGGCGGAGGGGGATATTTCTGGAGGCGTGAAAGTGCTTTCACGGGATAAGAAAACCAGTGGTGGGCGTAGCCGGGTGCCGTTTCACATTCCCAGCATACCTCGGCCTCAGGACATATACAATATAATTGTGGATAACAGTAACGTGCCTTTCAAGCATCCAGGATTGCAGAAGACTGAAGACGTTGCATTAAATCCCATTTCCAAGTTTCAAAAATGATCTCGAAGCCGGGAGGCGTTCAAAATGGATGCGAATGTCAGGACTGAGTCAATGTCAGGACAGAGGCGTTCAAAATGGATGCGAATGTCAGGACTGAGTCAATGTCAGGACAAAGGCGTTCAAAATGGATGCGAATATCAGGACTGAGTCAATGTCAGGACAGAGGCGTTCAAAATGGATGCGAATATCAGGACTGAGTCAATGTCAGGACAGAGGCGTTCAAAATGGATGCGAATATCATGACTGAGTCAATGTCAGGACAGAGGCGTTCCAAAGGCAGCGCTGGAAAGGAATATGGCAGAGGGCCAGGACTGCTCACGACAGAGGAATGGCAGCGCTGAAACAGGTGGCTCACAGAAACAGGTGGCTCACAATGGAGCAGGGCAGGAGATCGCCCGCTCTGATACCATGTTAAACACACATGGACAGCACAAGATATATGAAAGATAAATCAGTGAGTGCATTTTTATTAACAATAGATATACATTTATAGTACACATATGTGACTCTTGGGATTCAGATCCCAAGGTCTCTTGGACTGCTTAGTCTTTTCAGCTTCCACACTAACCCTTTAGGATTAGGTGTCCAACACACATTAAGGGAAAGAAGATCTCCAACCATTGATTAGATCCAAACAGATGCATTAGAGATAGAAGCAAATCTGGTGGCTACAGGCAAAGCACCAGAGACACAACCTATCCAAGACAAGGGAAAGGCAAAGATAGAATCCTCTCAAAGACAAAGATTATAGGATATGAGTAATGTAATTAAAACTTTTTCAGATAAATTGAATAAGTTAGAGTTGAAAAATAAGAATTCTCAGAGACAAACACAATATAATAAGAACTTTAATCCCCAATACAAAAGACAACCTTTGCAAATCTTGCAAAAGGAGAGAAAAGATCAAGATCAGATTCAAGCACCATTGTATATAGAGGCAAATCCTGGTGAAGTACTAGAGCACCCTAGGGACCATGAAGATCAAATTTCTACGTTATATGCAGTAGATGAAGATGAACTTGGTGTTGAAGGAGAAGAGTATGAATATGCCGAAACAGATGCCATTTATGATGAAAATAAAATTGATGAATATTGGAAAAAATTATCTGATTTTATGTAGGCAGAACTACATAAGAAATATGACTTGAGATCAAGGAAAAGATCAAGAAGTCAAGAAAATGAAAGTGAGCAGCAAGTTCCAGCTTCCTCACCAAAGGTGACTCCACAAGAATCTCAGCCTGCAAAACAAGTAAATAAAGGAAAGCAACAATAGAATGCAAATTGCAAGACACGAATACTTCAAGGTGAGTCTTCTCAAGACCAAAGTGAAAAAATTCCTTTGGAGAAACTTGTTTCAATTCGCCAAGTAATTTCAGTCATGAAGAAAGGAGACGATGAAAATGAAAAGAATGCTACATAGGGTCATTCGTTTAGTCTTACTAAAGAGTTGGAAAAGGTTAGAATTCAAGTTCCTCTTACATAATTAGCAAAAACACTGGTTTATCAAAGGGATATTGCTGAGTTTATTAATTTAAAAGAGAATGTGAATATAAATGACACTGTAAATCTATATGAAGATAAACCAGTAGTGGTTTTTGGTCCACATGTAGAGGAAGTAGATCCTTCAACACCTCCTTTTTATATTTCCTTATTGATCCATGATTTCCTCCTGCATAATTGTATGTTTGATTCAGGAGCTTCACACAATCTTATGCCATTGTCAATGATGAAGCAACTAAATCTACAAGTTACCAAACCCTATAGAGACCTGTATTCTTTTGATTCAAACAAAGTCAAGTGTCTAGGGGTCATTAAGGATCTGGTAGTGTCACTAGCCCAGATTCTAGCTAGAAGCTTGGTCATGGATGTAGTAGTAGCAGATATCCCTGCTAGATTTGGAATGCTACTATCTAGGTCATGGGGGGCTAAATTGGGTGGTGTTCTGAAACTAGATTTTACATATGCTGTTATACCGACTTTTGGTGGGGAAGAGAGGAGATTGTACAGAGAAACTAGATTTGTAAAAACAATTACAAAAAATGGAGCAAGCAATTCACCTGTATATAGCCAAGAGAAAGATGACTTTGCTTGTTTCATGTTGCATGATAATGCAGAGTTGGCTGAAGATAATCAAAAGCAGCTTGCTTCAGCCAATTTAATTACAAAGTTGCAAACTGAAGGAGTGTGGAAATGCTTCTTTGATGGAGCATATTCCAAGGAAGGAACATGTGTTGGTTTTCTTCTAATTGCACCCTGAGGTAATATGTTTCCTTTTTCTTTTAAATTGGAATTCAAAGCAACAAACAATGTAGTGGAATATGAGTCCTTGATTATTGCTATGCAAATAGCTAAACATATGGGAATTAAGTCAATTTATGCTTTTGGTGATTCGGAGCTGATTATCAAACAAATTAAAAATCACTGTCAGACAAAACACCCTAGGCTTAGGGTGTACAAAAATGAAGTATGGGACATGGTTGAGAACTTTTTTGAAGCTTTTAACATTCAATTTATTCCAAGGGATGGGAACAAATTAGCAGATTCATTGGCTGTGGATGCTAGTATTTTCAAGCCTCCTATTAATGCAAGACTAAGATATGAGGTAGAAATGAGGCACAGACCTTTTGTTCCTAATAATTTTAAATATTGACAAGTTTTTGAAGATGATCAACAAATTAAATAATTTTTGACTATGGTTGAAGAGTTTCAGGGCACATAGATTGATCAGGATGAAGATGAAACAACAGAAGTTGCAGAAGTTAGTGGTTTAAAAGATTCAATAGCTAATAATTTTTTTTTCAATTGAAAGATAATATTCTGCCAAAGGGACTTGTCCCTCTTGAGAGGATTTTTAATCCCAATGATGTGGCTGTTGACTCAGGAAAAATTTCGTAAGATGAACACGTTCAGGATCATAACATTGGAACTCTAGAGGAACCTAGGCTAGTCAAATTATTCAGAGGAGTTTCACCAAATTATCAAGAGAGATATATTAAACTTTTCAAGGACTATGTTGATGTATTTGCATGGTCCTATGAATATCTCAAAACATACGATGTGAATATTATTCAGCACAAGATTCCCTTGAAGGAGGGAATTAAACCCTATAAAAATAAGCTTAGACAAATAAATCCTCTGCTTATATCATCAATTGAAAAAGAGGTCAAAAAGTTGCTTGATGCCAAAATAATAGTTCCACTCAGGCACTCTGATTGGGTGGTTAATTTAGTGCCCGTAAGAAAGAAAAATGGAGAGATAAGGTTATGTGTGGACTTCAGAAATCTCAACAGGGCTTCCTTGAAAGATAATTATCCATTGCCTAAAATGGATCATGTGCTGCAGAAGGTAACAAGGTATTTTAGAATGTCAATGCTGGATGGATTCTCTGGGTATAACCAGGTGGCTATGGATAGATAAGATCAAAAGAAGACAACATTCACAACTCCCTGGGGGACCTTTATGTATGCCATAATGCCTTTTGGATTGATGAACGCAGGTGCTACATTTCAGAGGGCTATGGACATTGATTTTGTGGGAGATAAGTTTGTAGTAGTATATTTAGATGATATTACTGTTTTCTCAAAGTCTAATGAAGAACATCTGGACCATCTTAAAAGGACTTTTAAAAAATGTAGAAGATTTGGGCTTTCCTTAAATCCCAAGAAATCTATTTTTTCTCTGGAAGAGGGCAAACTATTGGGGCATATTGTTTCTAGAGATGGAGTGAAGATAGAACCAACAAGAGTACAAGCTATGCAAAAAATACCACTACCTAGGAGTAAAAAGGATATTCAAAAGTTTCTGGGAAAGATAAACTTCTTAAGGAGATTTGTGTCCAATTATGTAGAAATTGTAAAAGAAATTACTAATATGTTGAAGAAGGAGAATGAAGTGCATTGGACTAGGGAAGCTAGAGAATCATTTTCCAAGATTAAAGAGGCATTGTAGGTAGCTCCAGTCCTAATCAACCCTGATTATCAAAAGCCTTTCCAAGTTTTTTCATTTGCATCACCGAGTTCAATAACTGTTGTCTTGCTGCAGAAGAATGATGAAGAGAAGGAACAACCTGTTGCATTCTTTAGCAAGATTCTCTAGGATGCTACGCTAAAGTATAATATTCTTGAAAAACAGGTGTATGCTTTGGTAAAAGCCCTAAAAGCCTTTAGAACTTATGTGCTGCATTCAAAGATCATTACTTATGTGCCAAATGCTGTAGTAAAGGATGTATTAGTACAGGGAGATGTAGAAGGCAAAAGAGGAAAATGGATAGCCAAAATCCAAGAGTATGACTTGGACATAAAACCAACAAAGTTGGTGAAAGGGCAATGATTGGAAAAAAAGTTGACAGAATCAAACTTTCAGGCATTGGGAATTAACTTGCTGACACCTATGGATGAAGGAACAACTGAAGAAAATGAAGAAAAGCCAGATCCAAGTATGAAGATCAAGTATAAATTTTTCTGTTCAGAATGGTACAACCATATAATCCATTATTTGTGTTTTCTTTCCTGTCCCCAATCCTTAGATACAACAAAGTATAGAGAATTAAAGATCAAAGCACAACCATATGTGATTGTGGAAAGCATATTGTACTGGAACGATCTTGTAGGAATTTTGTTTCTATGTTTAACAGAAGATGAGTTTACAGAGGCAATCAAAGATCATCATGAGAGGTTATGTGGAGGACATTACAATTGCAAAGTTATTGCACATAAAATCCTTCAGACAGGATTTTATTGGCCTACTTTATTTGGTGATACATATAAGTTTGTCAGAAGCTATCAGAAGTGTCAACTTTTTGTTGAGAAGAAGAGGTTAGCTCCCTTGCCTTTGATTCCAGTCTTCATAGAGGAACCATTCAGACAATGGGGATTGGACTTTGTCGGAGAGATTAACCCACCTTCAAGTGGACAACACAAGTGGGTTCTCACAGCAACTGATTACTTCACCAAATGGGTAGAAGCTATACCTACTAAGAGGGCAAATGATCAGATAGTGATGAAGTTCTTAGAGGAGAATATTTTCAGCAGGTTTGGATGCCCCATCAAAATCATAACAAACAACGCTCAAGTCTTCAATTCAAGTAAGTTTATTTCTTTTTTTCAAAAGTATAATGTTATTTTGTCCCATTCAACAACTTATTATCCACAGGGAAATGGATTAGCTGAATCTACTAACAAAACTTTGATGAGGATCCTTAAGAAAACTATTGTAGAGAACCAAAAAGACTGGGATTCTAAGTTAAAGTTTGCTCTATTGGCTTCTAGAGTAACTACAAGAAGGTCTACAGGCAAATCACCTTTTGAATTAGTATATGGAACTCAGGATCTGTTTCCAAGTCAACTTGTGAAGCCTGTGATTGCCATGATTCAGGAGGCGAAAGAAGAACCCAATTCTTTGATAATAAGGATGAATAAAGTAGTGGAGCTAAGTGGAATAGGGACGAGGTAAGAGACAACTTGATTATGTATCAATAAAAAATGAAAAGTATTTTGACAGAAAAGCCAAGGAGATTGATTTCAAAGTTGCAGACCTAGTATTAAGATGGGATACCAGAAGAGAAGATAGGGGTAAGCATGGGAAGTTTGAGGTATGGCCCTTTTAGAATTGTTGAATCAAGGTCCAATAACACTTTCCTTCTTGAGAATATTGATGGTGAAACTCTACAACTACCTGTCAATGGGCAGTACCTCAAGCATTACTTCTAGTTCTGAAGCATAAGCATCTTATCATTTTAGTTACCGCAGTGAAATCAATGTACAAATGCCATAGAATTTGAATTTATGTAAGAAATATATGACTCCATGCCCGAGGTGAAGGCATTTATCTACAGTTATTAGTGCTTTTGTGGCAAAAGCACTATCCCCAGGTGGAGCCAGATGTTGTAGCATCCATTGTCCATTGTTATTTAAGTTTTATTTTCAGTCTTATTACAAAATGGAAGAAAAATAAAAAATATGAAAGGAATGGTTGATTTTATATTTTCAATGGTTTTGAAAGTGTCAAACCCACGAGAAGATCTAAGCCGTCCGATCAACATGCCACAAATCCAATGGCAATCACATCATTAACTAGAATGGGTTCATTTCGGAGATTGGATGCGACGGTGTATCAAACACAGTTTAAATTTGTTGAAGTCCGGGTTAATCTCAGCCGTCCATCGGAAGAGGTGGGATCCATCAGATATCAGGTCGCAATATTGGGTCAGAAAGTGATCAGTTTTCATCTTTTGATCGGACCCGATAAATTATCAAATCCTATTTTATTTCTTATCGGGTTCGGAGATCAGGTCGGCAAAGTCATTGGGTGTAGTCTTTAATATCGGACCCGATAAATTATCAAATCCTGTTTTATTTCCTATTGGGTCCGAAGATCGGGTCAGCAAAGTCATTGGGTGCATTATTTAATATCAGACCCGATGAATTATTA
Organism: Pinus tabuliformis; assembly: GCA_031772625.1. NCBI lineage: Eukaryota > Viridiplantae > Streptophyta > Pinopsida > Pinales > Pinaceae > Pinus > Pinus tabuliformis. The sequence goes on along the minus strand of CM062810.1, from coordinate 40,535,873 downwards.
AATACAGTTTTATGTTATATCGGGTCTGTAAGGGAGTCAAGGTGCGTTGAAAAGGCAGAAAAGGTGGATGCGACAAGTTCTATGAACTAGTGTTGATTCTTTTTAAGTTCCGTGGGCTTGTCATCGTTCAAATGTCATACAAGTTCAACAAGCGCGATCAAGCGATAGTTCGATAAGCACTTTGAGGTGCGCTGCGGGGAAGCAATGAGCACAAGGGTTAATCAGAGCTCGACCCCCACAATGGACTATGACGTTAGCACGGTTGACCAAAATGTGCGGTCAGGAATCACCGCGGGGGTTCAACCTCGTTGATGCTCTCACATACTCTTTACCCCCCGCAGTGCTCCCAAAGCTTTCCGCCCTTCATCTACTGTTCCGTTAAGGCTCAAGAATTTTCGAACAGAGAACGACCATAATCTTCTAAGTTCCGTTATTTCCTATTATTTTATGTTCTTTGAGGTGTCGTTTTCCCTTTGTGTAATATTCTGTAATAGTTTTTACTTATACAGTTAGGGAAACGGTTAAGTAGTTTGACAGTTTCAGATACCACCAACTGTTTCATAATGTATAAAGAGAGGAAAATTTAAGAAAGGGTTCGAATTTTGGAGAACCTGAATACTAGGCTAGTGAATTCCTGATACAACTGTTGATTAATGAAAGAATCAAAAGTTTTCCATATATTGTTGGGTATGATTTTGTGACTTCTCTATTATGTGTCATCATATGTTTTCTTCCTTTAAGTATGGTAATGAAGTTGCAGGTCTTTATTTTCTTATGTAAATGAAGTTAAAATTCCTTAAAAGAGCGCTCCTATACTTGAAGTTCACACCTTTGTAATTCTTCTAAGTTACAGATAGTAGTTTCTGTGTAAGACATCATATTATCTTTAAGTTCTCCAAGTGGCACAGATAGTGGATCTTATGTAAAACAACATATTGTCTATGACTTGTTCAAGCTTTCCTTCATTCATCATTTATATTCAACAATCAAATGGCATTCTGACATTTCCTTGTCACCTAAGTATTGAGGGTTAAAAACCAAGTCTCTCAAGTCCTTCATTTGAGAATACAACATATAATGAAGTGACAAACAAATGACAATAACTATAAACATTAATGTCTTAAGCACAATTTCTACACAACCAGGAATTTGGTTTCTTAAGGTACAACATAACCCAATATTTTGTGGGCCCCATTGGGGTTAGTTGGGCAGCCAACTTCTCGGAGTCGTAACTTGGTCATATTATCTTCATTTGGCGCATACGATACCTTGTTGAAAAGGTATCTCTAAGTACTATAGGTTTTTCTGCAGGCCCTTACTTATGGCTATGGGCCTGTAGCGAACCTCAAAAAAATGTCGTTTAGGGGGTCAAAACTGCTTCGGAAGTTCAGGACTCGAAAAACTGCTAAAAATAGTAAATGTTGAAATAAACAAGGAACCAGATGAAACTGACTAGAGGGTCTAGGTGGAATAGGTGGGTGACCACCAATATCCACCCGGATCATTCCTCCCCCCCTTAGGAAGCAATGGACCCCATTACGTGCAAAGCCTCCATGAGGTGAGGAAATTTTTGTTGGACCTGGTCCCTGGTGAACCACTTGCCCTGATGAAGGAGTTGGCCTGCTTTGACAACTCGATATAGTTGTATCCTCTATTGGAGTGTGTTCTTGATCTATGTGTCAATGATATGATCAGTTGTGGCTTATTCCATGCAGTCCAGGTTGAGCTCTGTTGGTGTGAGTTGTTCTGCAATGTCGGATGTGTCCAAAAATGGTGGAAAGTATGGCTGAAGGTGGTCTACATTGAACACTGGGTGCAGACCAAGGAACGGTGGGATGTTGAGCTCGAAGGCATTGTCACCAACATCCTTCATTATGGTGTATGGTCCATATCGGAGTGGGCAAAGCTTGTGGTGGGGTCCAGTGAGGCGCTCCTTCTGCAAATGTAGCCAAACTTTATCGTCTACCTGGAACTTGTGCGACACTCGATGTTGATCATGGAGCTACTTTTACTTAGCATTGGCTTTGTCCAATATATCATGGACCTGCTAGTAGATGTGTTGAATGTGCTCAATGAAGTTATTAGCCCTTTTGGCTTCAGATAGGATGTGAGTCGAATCTGCCTGAGTGGATGCAAATGGTATGGCCACATCAATAGGACATAATGGCTGAAATCCCAACCCTACTTAAAAGAGGTTGTGACCTATTGAGCTATGGAGAGCACTGTTGTAGTTTTGTTGGACATAAGGGAGACTTTCATCCCACATGCTTGGATGCTTGGAGTTGTACATGCGCATAATGTGCACGATCATCCTGTTGACAAGCTTTGTTTGGCCATCAGTTTGGGGATGGAAATTCATGGACTTAGTAAGTTTTGTATCTAGCATTGACCAGAGACTGGACCAAAATTCACTTAGGAATCTGCTATCCCGATCTGACACAATGGAATATGGGATCCCAAAGTGTATCCACACTCGCTCAAAGAAGAGCTTAGCAGTGGCCTCTGTTTTGATACCCTTCTTGTAGGCTGCCATGATGGACATCTTGGAGAATGTTGATGACCACAAAAATTCAATCGTTTCCATGCTTAGTAGAAGGAAGACCTGACATGTAATCCATGGATACAGATTCCCTAGGCCGACTAGGAGTAGGTATAGGCGTATACAGGCCTTGATTCTTGAGGGTTGGTTTGGAAATGGCATGGGCGGTTAGGATCTAATGTACTTCCCAACATCCTGATGAAGTTTCGGCCAATAAAAATAATTCTGCAATATCGATGCTATTTTCTCTACTCCAAAATGTCTAGCAACCCGATTGTAGTGCGCCCCCCAAATCATCTTGTCATGCTCGCTTGAAGGAACACAAATGTGTCTTAGGTGGCATAATAGTGCATCCTGAAAGTGAAAATTTGGAAATTGCTTCCCTTCCAGGAGTGTCTAGTAGGTGGTGCCAAATTCTGGATCGCTCTTGTAAAGATGCAGCCACCCTGAAGTCTCGTTCCCACACGAGTCGAGCATAGTGATGAATGCCATGACTGGTGGTCGGATGAGGCAATCAATGACATTATTGGTGGTGCCCTTCTTATACTTAATGTTCAAATGGAATTGTCACATGTAGGTGGAACATTTTTGATGGCGATCATTTTGCCACTTTCCCTGTGTCTGCATGAACTACAGGGGTTAGTGGTCTATGTGGATGATTGTTTCCTTCGCCGAAATGTAATGCCTCCATTGACGACAAGCCTGCACAATGGAATACATTTCTTTGTCGTAAGTGGGATACTTTCAGTGTGTGTCTGAAAGTGTCTCACTGTGGTAAGCCACTGGATTCCCATGCTGAGTAAGAATGGCACCAATAGAAAAACACTTCATTTCATTAATAGAAAAATACTAAACTATGATTACAAATAGAATGGAAATAATATAGCTCAGGTGATGGTAGCTTATCTTTGAGAAGATATGTGGCAACTACATGCCAACTAAACTTTGTTACCATGAGGCTCAAGGGCCTATTTATTATTGAAAAACATGAAAAAACCTTAAACAACCAAAACCCTAACCCCAGGAGATGTAACCCAAGACTTTGTGGGGCTCGTTGGGGTTAGTTGGGTAGCCAACTTCTTGGGGTCGTAACTTGGTCATATTATCTTCGTTTGGCGCGTACAATACCTTGTTGGAAAGGTCTCTCTGAGTACTATAGGTTTTTCTACAGGACCATTCCTATGGCTATGGGCATGTAATGGACCTAAAAAAAACGCCATTTAGGGAGTCAAAACTGCTCTAGAAGTTCAGGACCTGAAAAACTACTAAAAATAGTAAATGCTGAAATAAATAAGGAAACAAATGAAACTGACTGGAGGGTCTAGGTGGAATAGGTAGGTGGCCACCAATATCCTCCTGTATCACACATAATGGTTGAGATGACATAGATTGCAAACCCTAAATTGTACCCCACAGGTCGCAAATTCCAATTTTTCCCTGTAGTATGGGTGCAATACTCTATGGACTGCAAACACCAAAATATATCAGAGGTGCCTTTAGGTATATTGTGGACCACGAATTCCAATTTACTACGTAGTGTAGGTGGAATTCAATGGGGGGATGAATCGAGTGTTGTACGAATTGAACCAAGGAGTCAGGCTCTCTATTAACGATCAAAACTCTTCCACTGCTAATGAACCAAAACCTATGTTAACAATTTGAGCCTCTGTCAATGAATTAAGCTCCCCTTCAATCCCAGAATTGCACAAAGCTTCAATGGTATCTCTTCTTATGACTAATAAATAAAATATAGGGAGGTTTTGGCAATATACAAATGATGTGGGATAGATCAGATCAACGTTTGAACATGAAGTTAAGATCCACAATGATCTACAGTTTGGAGCTATGCTTTATGCCTCACACACTACTAGAAGTGATGGACCTATGCTCTATAGTCTTGAACTCTACCAGAAATGAATAACATACACTCGAAAAACTCAAATTCTGCTACATATATATGCACATGCAACTCAACAAAATGCTTAAACAACAATTTCTCGGTTTTCAGCTCTGCCATGGAATCAAGTTCTAATCTAGCCAAATGGCTTAACCTCGATGTGAAAGATTAATCATTATGTCTGCATTTAGATTTCTAATTGAAGTGGTTGTTCGCTTGAGGGGACCTGACCTAGGTTCGGAGTTAATTAGCCAAACAAATCCCTACACCACTGGCCCTTTCGGAAACAGCCCGTGGAGCACGGACTGAGGTCTCACCGAAGCAGTATGGGAGGATGTTGGAACCAAGTTTCCGCACCCTTGAGATGTTTGAGGGGTCGGTTTAGTCCAATTGTGAATACCTTCACGTAGGTCGCTTCGCGCACTATCCTAACCTGCGAGGCCTTCGCGATCTGTTATAATCACCTCCGCACAGCCCTCACCAGGGGCTGAGGTGATTTCGCGCTACCCTAGCAACGATCTGCGTTAGTTCCCCAAGTTATACCATGGATCTTACTTATCTTCTTATAACAGTTAGTTATATTCACGTAAACAAATACTTTATCTTATATTCACTTTATCAACACATTCATATAAGTTCGTGCATCATATAAACAATAGAAATATAACTTATATCCGATATATTCAATGCACAAAATAGGAAAAAGATACACAGAAACAATGTAAAACTTCTCTTTATTACTTCTCCAAAGGTTACAGATTGGACTCGCCCTGTGCACTTAGCTGCAGGGGTCTACGCACTCAGCTGTGGACTACTAGGCCTCTGCGCACTCATCTGCAGAGCCTTCTCCTACACTATGACCCTAAGACTCAACTCTACACATAGATAAGACTCAATTCTTCATTCTTCATTCATGACTATCATTTCGTTATTTACAACTTAAAGCCTCACTCTATTTATACAATCCCATGGTCCACAGACCATGGGTGGATTTCTAAATCCAACATTGCATTACAAAAATGAGGGTGGACAACCCTATGTCTCATTTACAATCTTCGCGCTCCGTGCCTACAAAACGCAGAGTCTTTACATTGGATTTGGTCAAAATCTTGGCTTTAAGCCCTAAAACTTGCCTTGGGGGATCCCACACCCAACAGGCCCCCAACACAAACATCGTGACTCGCCCTCGAGTCACTCTGTCGGTGCATAGATCTTTGTGTGGAAACCTCCCAATTCTGTTCGAACTGCTGCAAGATCGACATCACATTGAGAAACTGCCTGTTGTATCTCCTGCAAACTATTCAAAGACTTTTGTATTTGAACTGCTTCCTTGTATCTGCTCCTACGTTCCTTGCATTTGTGCGAGCTTGGCTTCGATCGAGGCTATAATGACAAATGCCTCATCGATCCATGGTTGGACGCGTGCCTTCAAAACCGCTTCTTTATGTCGCGCTGCATCCACCTGCTCCTTAAGCGCTTTGGCTTGTTTCATCTGCGCGAGCCTCTATGTAAGGGCCGCCGTCTGCGCGGTCCCTTTTCTATCATCATATATTTGCTGCAAATCACGCACCTCTGTTTCTAAGCGCTGTATGTTCGGGTCCTCCTACAGAGTGGTGAGGACCTCGAACAACTCTTCCAACATTTTGGTGCAGTCCTTCACTACACTGCTGATCTCCTCCATCCCTGATGTAATGGCACTAGCGCGCTATTCCCTTACCTCTGGAGGAGTTGAAGGCTGCGCCTTCAATCGCAGCTCTGCTGTCTAAAGGTTTAGCTCCAGCTGAACCTTAGCCATCTCTTCTCATGCCTTGTGCACTCCTGCTGCTAACCAGCTAAACCTTAGCCATCTCTTCTCATGCCTTGCGCACTCCTGCTGCTAACCTCTGGATGCACGTTTTTGCTGGGATGGCCAACTCAGGGACCATTTGGCAGGACTCCTTAATCACTTGCACCATCTTCCAGTTCTACGCCACTACCTTGTTGTGCTGCAAGCTCAATTGTTCCATATTATTTTTCTGCTCGCTCAACACCTGTAGTGCGCAACCCTCCCTAGCCCGCAGTTCTGCAGTCACTCCGTCCTGCAGGACATAGAGTGTCTCCTGAGGGAGCACAACCATGTTGATCCCTACTCCTTTCAACACACTGACCGTAGGCCTGTCGGCCTCATTCTCTGTAACCAGTGCCCCCTCTGGCAGCACTATGGTGTTGGTCATGCGAGTGCGCAACATTTCCTTAGTCACGACCATTCCTAGTGCAAGGCTGGTTGAGAGAGTACCAACCTGAGGAGTGCAAACCCGAAACTCCTGTATCTATGCCCGGAGGCCCCCCAACACAATCCGATTCTCCTCCGCGAGCTGCTAGAGGGCCTCCGCGGTGATGTCACGCACCATCTCCCCTATATCATGGAGATCTCCTTTGGTGAGGGTGATCGGGTCGAAAGAAGTATTAGAAGCTTTCGACTTCTTTCGTGGCCCCACCTGCTCTCTCGGGCACTGGCGCTTCAACTGTGTAGATGCTATCTGTGGGTCCGTGCCACCTTCCTCAGTTTCGGGCTCCTGTTCAGGTGAAGGTGACTTCTGGCCTTCGCGCTCCTTCTCAGCTACCTATTATTGTTCTGATGCTGCCTTCGCTGTGTCCCACACCTCCTGTGTCTTGGCCGCTGCTGCTTCATTCCTTCTTTTCTCTGCTATTTGTATCATCCATAGTTTTTCCTCCTCCTTTTCCCTTTGCACAGTGGACTTCTCGGATTCCATTGCGGAGTTGGCTGGAGCGCGCCACTCTGGCAGCCATGACTCAAGCACAGCGAATATGACATCGTTCATGGCCAAGTAGGGGAGCTTGTTCCATTTCTTCACGGGGTCCTTGCGCGCTCGGATATATATGTGATGGAAGTCTGCTTTGAACTCCACGAAGCTTTGTAGACTATTGTAGACAGTGCACGATAACCGAGGCTTGCGGTTCATCCCCATTTTGATGTTCATCTCCATGAACACCCATAATATTTTGTTGCCTCTGATTCTCTGCCCATCTTTAGTGGCCCACAGTGAAGCATACTTTGTTGCCTCTAGAAGATCTCGCGTAATTGTGGGGAACTGGTTGTCCTCAGGCAACTCCTAAGCTACCAGCACTATGGACAGTAGAAGCCATGCATAGTGGAAGGTCTTCCCCTGTTCTTGTGCCTCATGGCAATTCTCCAGGAACTCCTTACACAGGTACTCTGACCAGTTAAACTGGATGCCCTCTGCACACTGCGCGACAAGTGCTACCACCGACGCGGGCACCTCATCTGTGCGACACTTCTGCATAACCTTGCTAGCCAATATCTGGGTCACAACTTTGACTGCCTTATTGTTGATACTAGAGATCACGTACCCTCTCTTCTTCTTCTCCAGCTTGAATTTTTCCTTCATGGCCTCCGTGATGGCCAAGTCATTGCTTTTACCTTCCGAAATATCCGCAGGGTCCTCCCCCTTGCAAGGGAGATGGGTAATTCTATGAATCAGGTGTTCTATGATGGGGATGAGCTCATACAGCCATAAACACCCATCATGCACCAGGCAAAGTAGCTGCCAGATGACAAAGATAGTTACTGGGGTGTGATGGTAATGCGACACCCAGAGCAGGTTCAACAACCATGCTTTATTTACTCTGTGTAACCACTTATGCGGCTCCAACTCTATGACTCCCGCCGTAGTGTTTTTCTTCGGCTTCATGAGCTGCGCGGTTGCCAAGTGTGGGAACTTTTTGTGGTCTGTGAGATCCCAGTCTTCAAAATTTAGACTCAGCACTCGTCCCAAGTGTGCTCCTTCAAAAATGATATCGTCAGGTAGTAGTGGAGTCTTTAGAGAGCTCTTGCTCTCATCTAGGTCCTTGGGCACCCTTGCCTTTCCCTTCCACGGAGGAACATACGTGGGCACCCTGGTTAGAGGGTCCGCGCCCTTGGTTTCCACCTCCATTTCTTCGTCCTCCTCTTCTTCGACAAGGATTTCCTCAAGGTCTTCCTCCTCTTCATCAGTTTCCAGATTAACCACTTTCCCCTTTTCTTCCATGATCAGTTTAGTTCGCAGCGGGTTTCTAAGGGACACACGCACTAGGGCCATGGGCTGTTTATCTTTCTTGGGTCTCAATGTGCATGGTGATTTAGGGATTTACGCGACTATCCCGGTGCTCTGAGGGGCATCTCCTATTGTCATGGCCTGCGTGGCCTTTTCAGCAGTCATTTCACCGATATCCATGGCTTCCTCTGGTGTGGTCATATTGTTGTTCCACAAATCTCTCAATGGCTTAGGTAAGTTCTCAAACAACACCTTGATTTCAAAAAATCAAACAGATCTGGGTTCATAGATCTCTGGGTGCACAATAGCTCAATTCTCAAATGGCCAAGTGTTGTTTGCTAGGTAGCCCTTTGCAATTTATAGTGCCTTTTGAATTCGAATTCGATCGTTCCCCCCAAATCTAGTTCATTAATGCTCCCTTGGTGGTAGATTTTCCTAAATATAACCCATAAAGCCTACCTTAAATGCCTACCACCTGCTCCATTTGGTCTCAAACCAAGCATCACATCATGAATAATGACTATAACGGTCACTTTCCAGCCAACCTGCGCGGTAGCGCAACTACCCTTGCACTGTCGCGGACCTTGTGACACTTCGCTCCTGCACACAATCCTGTCATTATGCAGCTCTCGGGCAGAGTAGTTTATAGTCCTGCGCCTCCTTTCAACTGCCCGAAGTGCTAAGACTATGCTTCCCATGGCTAGTCAGGGGGCCGGGCCACCTGATATGGCTTTAACCGACCATCAATCACTTTTCCTGGGAAAATTCTGCCTTTTAACTTTACTATTTGCATCGCGCACTTTACCATCTACATCGTGCCACCATCGGTGATTCCTTTAGTAATATAAGGCCCGATCCAAGGCATCACACTGATCAACTATCGACGGTAGCTCCTAAATATGTCAACGGAATCGTGCGCCTCTTGTCTTATCACCACGACATTTTTATCAAGAAATTCCTTCTTTATTCCTTCCTCAAGCTTCTTGACTTCTTCTTCCGTCATGGCACTTTTCGCCCTTAACCGAAATTTTTCCTTCAAGAGTTCTTGGAGCCTAAGATCACCCTGCTGGATCTCTTCATCAGGTTCCAAGCGTTCTTCTTCATCCAGCTGCACGATCCCTTCTTCCAAGGCTCTGCAATCCATCATATCTATGGGTGCTGCAATGCGCGAACTAGCCATGATAGACTCCATCGGCATTACAACGTTCGCTCCATAGGTCAGCCTAGAAGGCGTCTGTTCCGTATGTTTCTTGCACATTGCCCTATAAGCCCATAAAATTGCTGGTACGTGCAGGTCCCAATCACTTCCTTGCGCATTATATACCTTGTTCAGCGCTCTGCACACCTCGTTAAATGCTTCCGCGTGCACAACATTTTGCGCACTTGTTCTCTCCACATTCTGTCGTTCCAACTTGAGGAACCATTCGCGCATTTTCCACCCCAACATAGGCTTATTGACCGTATCTCCCAACGTGAAGCTCATGTGCATCCGCGTTGGTTGTTTACCATATGCCTGTACCCACCTGGACAGATGCTCACGCGGACCATCTCGTCCCTTGTATTTATCCGCCAATTGCACTGTAGGTTTCTCAAACTGTGAGCGCATCATCCTACTACATGCATGCCAGCCTTGAAATATCCCTTTGTGCGTACCCCACCACCTCGGCGGCGTAGCGTGCAATACCCAATTCAAGGCTTGGAAACGTTGCTTTTTAGGCACCTCCCTTTCAGACATATCTAGGAAAGTATCTACCTCACTTAACCCATCATAAGTAGGCAGATCCCTCACTTCTTTTGATACATAGCACAACGATCTTGTCATCATATTACAGTTCAGCATGGTTACTTCGTGTAACCGATTCTGCCATCATTCTATCTCCTCATCCGGATCTGAAGTACAGAAGCTTTTGAGCTCCCATGAGATCTGTCCATCCACGGTGGGATTTACCCAGTCTTGCTCTCGCACAGTTATCTTGTAGATGCGGTTCAAATCGTCGTCGCTTTCATAGTCGCACACCAGCTCTGTGTAGTGCGATCCCTCAGCAGGGTCTAAGGGTATAACTACGCGCAAAGACTTCTTCTCAAAAATCATCTTGCGCTTCTTCAGATTAATCACCCCATTCATGTCAGTGGCCCAATTAATTCCTAAGAGTGCGGGGTAGGGATTGCTGTTATCAACAATATCTATGACTTCAAAGTCTACTAGCACGCTTGCTCCCTCAATATCCACGGTGATTCCATGCAATATCCCCATAGGTATTATATTTTACTGGTTCACCATTCACAGCTGGATAGGAGACCATTGTAGCGTAGGCCTCCCCATGTGCTCCCATGTCTGCTTCGGCAGAACGTTCGCATCCGATCCTAAATCCAGAATTACTTGGTCCATCTCATATTCTCCAATCTGCGTGGTTAGCCTCATTTCTCTCCCTGTCCTAGTCTTTTGTTTTCCAATCTTTCAGACTACACACGGTTCTCCTGGCGCGGTCCCAGCGCATTTGTTAATGAGTTCCTACAATCCTTTTACAACCTTACTGTCGCGCAGTAACTTCATGCATGTTTCCAGGAACATTGTAAGCATAGATGGGTCCATTTCCGGCTCCAGTCTATCTTTGCTTTCTGAAGTGGAGGCATCAACGAAGCTCTTCTTAGCTTCCATGAAGGTTTCCTTAGCACGCTCCAAATCAAACTCTGCTTCTTTCGTCGGAGCCTTGTGAACCCAAGTACTATCTTCGAGCTATTTTCCTTTATCATATCCTGTTGCGATTCCACTTCGGAGCACATTGTTCACATTTGGATCTTCCTCGTGCGGCTCAGACCTCATCATCTGCAGGTTTTGAGTTGGGGGAGGTGGTAGCGCTCCCTTGTCGCGTATCCTAGCTATCAACGTAGGACAATCCTCCGTCTCATGATAAAACAAGGTACAATACAGACATGATGGGCGCGTTAGTTTCGTACAATCACAGGCATAATGTCATGGACCTCCACAATTGTAGCATATCAGCTATCCGTGACCTCTTCTAGGTCCTCCTCCACCTCGGCCTCGTCCGCGCCTCTGAAATTCGGTTCACACCATGCTTGCGTTTTGGTCCAGGGGTTGCGTTTCAGCCTGAACTATATAGGTGGGAGTTCTATCCATCATTAGCTCATAACTTCTACAAGTGCACTCATCGTGTTCAACTGATCTACAAAAATTACAGAACAACTATTGCTAATTCTGCGTGTACTTCTGTAACAAATGGCAGTTGTCCGTAGCATGCTTTCCTCCTATTTGACAAATCGCGCACCACAAAGCAGGTGCTGCGCTAGGTCTTGCTTGCACTTATGGTCTTAATGGAATTGGTCCTCCTCTCATGAGGTAATTCGCGAACACAGAGCAATGGTCCTTATCATGACCCTGACCCTTGCATTTTACGCACCATACCTCTTTGCACACTTCTGGTCGGACTGTCCTATTCTATTTCAGACTCTACATCTCAAGGCATAAGCTTTTCAACCGCGTGTGGATCTACTGAAATCCCAAGTTAGGATCCTGCATCAGGATTTCATGCAGCCTCATCACGATCTCCAAGGCCTCTACCTAAGTCATTAACTTCTTTTGCGACAACGCATTCCTCAAATGCGGCGTTAGCGATGCTACAAACCATTCGTGGTGATGTCCATCCGTCAAAGTCATATTAGCTTCACGAATCGTACACTTAAGTCTCTGATCCAGCTCCTAAGGAGTCTCGCTTGGTAGCATTTTGATCTCTTTGAATCTAATGATTGACTACGCTTCTGACTTCGGTCTGCTAAATTCTCTGTTTAGCGCAATTTGGATATTCGTGATTCCCGCATTCGAATTGTCACTAGAATGCTTAATATACCAGGTCAGTGCACGATCCTGTAGAGCAATGACCAGCATTTCTTTCTTTATATTATCATCTGTAACTCCCTGTGCTTCCCATACGGCTCTTATCACGAACCAAAACTGGTCCGGATCTTCATTTTCTACTCCCTTGAACACATGCAACTTTATTGTGCTTGCCATACTGACTCGCGGTGGTGGTGGAGGTGGTACGGTGAAGACGACGGTGAAGGTAGTGAAACTGGTGGCATTGTGGGTGGGGTTGGTATGCGCGGAATCATTTTCCTTATCAAATGGATTGCACTTTGCAGCGAGACCTTCGCGAGCTCTTCCTCGTCCCCTCGCGGAGGTGAAATCAAAGGGATATTCTCTGGTCCCTTACTTCCTTTGTTTCTGTAGGTTTTTCCACTTCGCGTAGCTCCAGACATCAAGGTAATTGCATAACCCTCTTTTCACACAATAGCATTTTAATCCAAGTATTCAGAGACTTTATGTACTTACCTTGCAGTCCTTTGAGAAAGCATCGCTCCGCTTCGCTATAGCTGACTGAAGTATCTACCACAAACTCAGTAATGAATCCTCCTATAATCCGATCAAGCCAGTGATCAACATCGCACACGATCTTATCCTCTGATGCTTCAAATCTGTGCACCAACTTTAGGGTCCACACAATAGGATTGTCGAGTTTCCACCTTCCTTGGCTATGTTAGCTTCGCGATCCACTTGTACAACTCAGTGGGGAAAGATGCGAAAAGCATTTCGTGGATCTCTGTGTACAAGTAGCAGTCTAACCACTCTTCTTTTGTTAGTTGCGGATTCCTATTCTCCTGCGCCGCGAACTCGTGAATTCTCCTGTCCAACCACCCTTCAATTTCCTTCTTAGTTGGATTCTAATGATACGACATTAGACATCTCTATGCAGATTTCGGTCCTGGCAACGAAACAATTTGTTGGCTTGAGGGGGCCTGACCCAGGTTTAGAGTTAATTAGCTAGACAAATCCCTACACTATTGGCCCTTTTGGCAACAACCCATAGAGTGCGGACTGAAGTCTCACCTGAAGCAGTATGGGGGGATGCTGGAACCAAGTTTCCGCACCCTTGAGATGTATGAGGGGTCGGTTTAGTCCAACTGTGAATACCTTCACGCAGGTCACTTCGCGCACTATCCTGACCTGCGAGGCCTTCGTGATCTGTTATAATCACCTTCGTGTAGCCCTCACCAAGGGCTGAGGTGACTTCGCGTTGCCCTAGCAGTGATATGTGCTACTTCCCCAAGTTATACCACAAATCTTACTTATCTTCTTATAACAATTAGTTATCTTCGTGTAAACAGATACTTTATCTTATATTCACTTTATCAACACATTCATATAAGTTCACACATCATATAAACAATAGAAATGCAATTTATATCCGATACATTCAATGCACAAAGCAATAAATATATACAGAAACGATGTAAAACTTCTCCAAAGGTTACAGACTCGACTCGCCCTGCGCACTCAGCTACAGGGGTCTGCGCACTCAGCTGCGGACTACTAGGCCTCTGTGCACTTAGCTGCAGAGCCTTCTCCTACTCTATGACCCTAAGACTCGACTCTACACTTAGATAAGATGCAATTCTTCATTCTTCATTCATGACTATCATTCTATTATTTACAACTTAGAGCCTCACTCTATCTATACAATCCCATGGTGCGCAGACCATGGGTAGACTTCTAAAGCTGACATTGCATTACAAAAATGAGGGCGGACAACCCTATGACTCATTTACAATCTTCGTGCTCCGCTCCTACAAAACGTGGAGTCTTTACATCAGATTTGGTCAAAATCTGGGCTCTAAGCCCCAAAACTTGCCTTGTGGGATCCCGTGCCCAATAGTGGCCTTGTACTGTATCCTGCAATTAGATTCCATGATGTAATACTAATTCCAGGTGAATAGACATAAGTTCACACACCTTTAGTCATTATAGAGCATTTATAGTAGAGTATTCACATAGACCATGCTAGATATCATAACACACACACACACACTAGGTATAATCATGAACTCAATTCATTCTATTACTCGAAATAATATATTGAAATTACACATTCTGCATTCACACTTTGCAGGGGCCCTTGTTGACTTGTGCTCCTCCTCGAGCTACCCTCTTTGAGCTTCTTCTGCTACCTATCTATACATACATATATAATTTATTACATGCTATAAAGTATATTAACAAGACAAAAGTTAATTGGAGATTTGCCCCAACTCCTAGAAAAATCCCTAACACCTCAACCTATCATTTGTCACTTATTATATGCCACATGGCTGAGAGTGTTAGCTCAACAAAACAACTTAATAACCTAGATTCTTTATAGAATCTAAACACTTGTATTTACATTAGGAATTTCCTATTTCTGGGTTTTATATAAATTATTAGAGGGAATCTCTCCCCTTTTGTAAATTTTCATGACCCCCTTTGGGTCTAGGCCAAGCTATTCCTAGGGGTTTGATGCTCTTGCATTAGCATGTGTACTCCTAAGGGTAAAGTCTTGGAGTAGACCTAGTTGTTAGGGGAGGAGAGCATGAGAATTTCCCTAGTCAAGGTTAAAGGGGGGAATGTCAGGGTGAACTTGATTTAGTGAAAGAGTCAAGGTTGTTAGGTCCACAATGGTGGTTTTGGGGACATGGTTTTTGTGGCCCGTGGTATTACAACCTATGGATTACATGTGATGAAGCCTTTAAAAGGATTAGAGATTCTCCATTATAAGTGCATGAGTTGAGTGAAGGGCTCATTTGGCTGGACAACATTTGGCTAGGCCAAGATGTTGGCCAGTTTGGATGCTTTTAAGCCATGCCGATTTTCGAACAATTTAGGGTAAAATATGATGTTTATGTGTTGTATGCATTATTATTGGTTTATTTCTCTCTCTTTTTTAGTTACAAATATGAAACTTGTAAAGTACATGAATATGGGTAACTTATTGTAAGACATGGTTGGTAGAATCTTGGAGTAGACCTAGGTGATAGGGAAGGAAAGCATGTGGATTTCCCCAGTCAAGTTTAAAGGGGAGAATGTTAAGGTAAATTTGACTCTATGAAAGAGTCAAAGTTGTTAGGTATAGTGGTGGTTTCCGGCACATGGTTTTGGTGACCCATTGTATTAGAGCATATTGAATTCATGTGATGAAGCCTATAAAAAGCTAGAGGATTCTCCATTGTAATGTGCTAGATTTGAGAAAATGGCTCACTTAGTTAGGCTAGGATGTTGGCAACTTGGCTGCTTTTAAGTAAGGCATGGATGCCTTTAAGTCATAAGGTAATAATAGAAATAGTATTGGTTGGTGAGAAGACCACCTAGTGCGAGCAAGTGTACATACATGAGAGAATTGTGTCATATGAACTAGACAACAATAACAAAAGAAAGAAAGAAAGAAAGAAAGAAGAATTAGGTGAATTTTATAAATTACATGTATATGGGTATATCACTATATGGACTATTTAGGCATGGTACTTTGTTAGTAAAGTTAGATCTAGGTGATAGTTTTGGAGTGAACCTAGGTGATAGGAGAGCATGCAAATTCCCCTAATGAATTTTAGGGTAAACTCCTTGAAATAGTCAAAATTCTTAGGTCCATAATGGTTTTGGTGACCAACTATATTACAACCCATGAACATATAATGGAACCTTTAAAAGCATTGGGCTTTCCCTTATAAGTTCTTAAATTGAGTAAAATAATCACTTAGCAAGGCTAGTATATTAATATACTTAATTACTTTTAAGCTAAAACATGCCTCATTTTAAATCATAAAAAATAATACATTTATTATTTATAACTATTTTTTCCATAAATTAAAAAACAAAAATAAAAATAAAAATATTTATATATTATTAATTAATTAATTATGTCAGATATCATTTTTTGGGATTCAACTGCGTTAAGAAAGTCATTCATCTATGACGATTTCCATGAGAGTTAGTCGTAACTGACTAATTTCTCATGATTTTTGAATAGTCCACTTAGCACTCATTGCATCGGGTGATGCTCACAAGGGTGAAGAAGTGGGATTGAAACTAGTGAAATGAATCACATAGCATCGATCATTACTTCCAGGGCTTTCACCCATACCCAGGGCTTCCCGGGAGGTCACCCATCCGAGATCGCCTCTAGCTCAAGTGCGCTTAGTTGTGGAGTTTTCCCCACAATCCCACTTTAACGCAGTTAAAACTCCATAGTTAAGCACTTGAGCCAGATGCGATCTCGGATGGGTGACCTGAAGTCCTTGTTACCGGGTGCAAGCCCCGGAAGTAATGATTGACGCTATGTGATTCATTTCACTAGTTTCAATCCACTTCTTCACCCCTGTGAGCATCACCCGGTGCAATGAGTGCTAAGTGGACTATTAAAACATCATGAGAAATTAGTCAGTTACTACTACCTCTCATGGAAATGATCATGACTTTCTTAACGCAGTTGAATCCCAAAAAATAATATCTAATATAACGCAGTTGAATCCCAAAAAATAATATCTAATATAACACAGTGGAATCCCAAAAAATAATATCTAATATAACCCAATTGAATTCCAAAAAATAATATTTAATATAATACACTACTAAAAACCCTCAATACTTGAATAATTAATTATGTATTAAAATTTATTTATTTATTTCTCATTTAAAAAAAAATTCAAAAACCAAAACACGCTGTGTTTTGCTTTTAATCTACGCATACATTCAAGGTCTATTGCACACCGTGGACTAAGAGAAATTCCTATTAGGACAATGCCGAGGACTTATATAGACGGATACATAATCAAATTGGAGTATTGCAGTGGACATGCGTTTCTTACTATTTTAATAAATTTTAAACTGGGCGATCGTTTCTGCTTTATGGAAAGGGACATCCGCACTAAAACTACCATCATGCAAAAGAAAACTTGGTTTCCGAGTCAAATATTTATATGGCTCGTTATCTTCATAAATTTAGGGTTGATATAAATTTATTATAATAAATAAACAACCATGGAGCAGATATTGTAAATAATTTAAAAGGAGGTGGCCATGCTTTATGAGTTGCATTGAATTTGCTAGAATCTGGTAAATAAAATCCCACCTAATTTGTGGGCTCTTCAAACTATGTTTCTCCATAAAGTAAAATTAATAATGGAAGTTATTGATGCCACAGTTATATTTATATATATATATATATATATTTTGAAGATGCAGTACCAATAGTTAGGTGGGGAGGTGTGCTTAAATAGTTAGATGGAGAGGTTCGGTTTTCACAGGGCTAGTATGTTAATTCTTAGCATATTTTGAAATTCCTTTACATCCAGTGAATATATGGTGAAAATAAATGTAGTTAAGAATCACTTTATAACAGAATGTGGATCGCTGCCTAAATCCCCTGGGCTTATCTAGATTGCTAATTCGCTAAATATTCGACAATCAAACAGACATGGGAGTTGTCAATTAATTGATCTCACAGCCTAATATTCAGCAATCAAACTGACATGGGAGCCGTCAAATAATTGACCTCATAGCAGATATTGGGCCGTCAAACAGACATGCGAGCGTCAAATAATTGATCTCGCCCATAACCGATCTAATTACTAAAAATTCAACAAATCAGCAATCTAGATAAAAATGCCTGCCTAGATCTAGACTTCATTTCTTCATCACTAATAAACATATAATAAAAATAAATATAATTAAGAATTACTTTATAGGCTTCATTTCTTCACCATTAATAAATATATAATAAAAATAAATATAATTAAGAATTACTTATAGCTGCCCAAGTCTACACCTCATAATAGGTGCAATAAAATTTATTTCTCTGTCACATTTTAGTTTATTCCACTGGATCAAACAAGATCGATCACAATTCTAATGATTTGCTGGATTTCAGCGTAAATAATGAAATGTTTTGAATGCCGGTACCTAATCACCGGCGGGCATGCGGGAGTACAGTACGTAGTTGAAACCTGCATGTGAACGTTGATAGCAGCCACCACGGACTCTTAACACCTCACCGGCCAGGCGCACGCTCAATAATTACTAAGTCCACAATGTCCTTCCTCACCTAAAACTTTGAAGTTTAATCTGAAATACATGAGAGGCAAAATTCAAAATTTAGAAAGCTACCGGACAGGTTTTTCATATTGAAAATTGAAGCAGCAATCATGAGATGTGATTTTTTCCAGAGTGTAACTCAAATATCTCATAAAACTAATGCATTCAATTAATCCATAACTGATGTGTACGCGCAAAAATGGTTCGTCAAACAATTCTAATTATTCAACAATTGGATCTACTATTACCTTTGTCACCCAAATATTTTAGTCTGGAATACCAAAGCCAACGTGCACGCGAAAAATTGATATTTCAAGAATGATCTGCATTTCAACGACTGTATCTCTTACTTTAGTATGACAGGCATGTACTTGTTACTTTAGTCAACTAAAAGTCAGAGATACCAGCACTCATGGGCACGCGCAAAAAGTAATATTTCAAAGTGTTCTAAATTTCAACGATTGTTCAACCACTAAAACTTTATCATGGAATACAAGAAGAATGAGATATCAAACGTAAAAAAAGTTGGCGACACTTTTTTTCATTGAGAAATGACCCAGCAATCATTATGTCTGATTTTTTTTTAATAGTGGCAAAGAAAACCAATGCATTCTATTAAATCCTAATCTATATCTAATGTATGGTTCAATTTTACCAAAATTGCTGAATTTTATAAAAATTAATAAATTGAGTTTAAAAGCGTAAATACCAAGTAGATTTTAAAGATTTTCAAGTGATGATATCTCGATTAAAAACTTAAAAAAAAACACTAAATACCGGGTAAATTTCAAAGATGTTTAATGGATGATATTTATATAAAAAAAACCTTCAAAATTAATTCAGAAAGTAATAAAAATTTAAAAACAAGGGTTTAATAACATGATTTAGTTTATAAATAATAAAATAAAATTATTGATTTAAATTTTTAAAATAAAGGTTAGATAGTAGCTAGTATGTCACTTAATTTAAATATAGATTAATTAATATTGTTTATGATGATTATGATGATTATGGTTAACGTCCACTAAGACCAAACATTGATCTATTGGACCTAAAGAAACAAATTATTTATTTTGATTTAAGATTTTATTCCTATGCTCAAAAAGCTTGGAGAGAAGCCTCCCGAGCTCACTATAATTTTGACATTGTAAAAGGCTAGGAAGGTCATATTGTAACAAAGATTGTGAAACATTGTAACAAAGATTGTGAAACTGAGATCTAATGTGGTTGTACGCGGGGCACTCTAAGAGGAAATGTTTTCATCCTGGATGTTCCTATTCTCACATATGTTTTCATCCTCGATGTTCTCACATATATGGCAGATCCTTTTCATCCATGGCATTTTAGGAATTGCCCAACGACATGTTTCACTATGGAGCTCATGAGAATTCGTTCTAATCTTTGCTATATTAATTTTCTTCTTTGGGCTAGTTAAAATAGAAAGATACTTTTGATCTTCTAGGGTGGGGTTGATGACCTTCTTATAATAACTTAATTTTCTTTTAGCCGTTAAATCTTTCTCACACCACATTTTTTCTTTGAACTTAGAAGTAACAATATTTTTAATGTTATTTATGTTTTGCAATGTATCATTCTCGTTGATCTCCCAATAGTTTATGTGTGTGTTTGTTTTTTTATTAATATATATAAGTGTTTATAATTAAATTTATTAAAATATGATTTTAATATAATAATAAGTCACTTTAAATCGAAAATATTGTGGAAAAACTATAATTAATGAAAATAGAAATAATAGAAAAGAAAAATAAAAATAAAAAAGTTAAATAGAAAAAAAATAAAATTAAAAGCAAAAAATATCTAACTAATAGAAATTGAAGTTATTAAAGAACCCATAATAAGACCTCAACCTATTAGCTTACAAATAAATAAATTTAAATAATAACAAAAAATAATACAAATTGAATTCTTAATAGCTCAACCAATCACCTTACAAATAAATAAATTTAAATAATAATAATAATTGAATTCCTAATGTTAAACTATGCATAAGTGTCATAATTTTTTGATTAAAGATAGATAGATTTTCTATTTATATTTTAATAGGAAATTGTAAATTGTGAATATATATAGATAGATTTTCTATTTATATTTTAATAGGCAATTGTAAATTGTAAATATATATATATATATATATATATATATATATATTTTTTTTTTCTGTATAAAGACTATTCTATTAAGATAAAGGGAAAAAATATTTACAAAGAGGTTTGAACCTCTGAGGGGGCTGTAGCCTGCCCTCTACCAAAAAGACTGTTGCAGGTAGCACATTGCCTTCCTTTTACAAAAATGAGAATCATAGAAGTGAGAATTATGGTAAGCTTGAGAGACCCAAAACTAAACTGAGCTATATAAGATCGAAGCTTCAGAGGAAGCTGATCTTTTACAAAAATGCTGTCCTTTACAGTCACTATTACAAAAAGATTGAAAACCAAAATTATGTCCTGGAGACTGTAAAATTTCATGCTGATAAGAAAAGAAGCCATGCACATTGGGAATTTCACACCAAAACCAGAAATCATAAGATAACTTGCTGTCATGTCGCTGAAGCCAAGAGTGATTAAACCTGCGGTGGAGAGCCTGTAGCGTTCTCATTTGCCTGGTTGGGGGAGCTTACCCAGGTTACCATCACATTGTCTTCAGCTTCCATCATACTGCCTTCTGGAGGAAGAACAAGGTTCAGAACACTTCCAGAGAGGCGCGCAGGCTCACAAGCAATAATTTGCTCTTGAGGTGAAGCTGGCTGAGGTTGAAAGTCTTCCTGTTGGCCCTCCTCGTGCAACGCAGCAGAGTCATTGAGGACGACTCCAGCCAAGCTACCCTGAAAATCACTAGAATTTTGAGATTGAGACTGTTCCCTGGAGGTTTCATCCGAGCTTGTAAGCTCATCTTCCTCCTCCGAGAAGATAACAGTTATAGTGGCTGAGATGAGAGGCTTATTAAGCCTGCTTCTGAACTTGAACCGGGTCGTTTGAAATGAGTTGTTCAGGGTGGGTCTAGAATGGTCAGAGGGCGGAGAGGATGGAGAGGCAGAGGCTAACGGAGTTATGCGTTGAGGGACAGAGCCACCACGACCCCGAGAACCTCCACGGGACCCTGAATTACTACCACGCCTGGGGATGCCGCGACGACGGGCCATTACAGTATGAATCTGCGGATTGAAGGAGCAGGGAGACTGAAGGTGAGAGTGAAGCGGCCAGACACAGGCTAATTGAACCCAATTCAAGGACCAGACCTCTGTACAGAAGACCCAAATGCAGAGCTCGCAGTAGATGGAATAGACCACATGAAAAAACCAAGCAAAGACTGAATAAACCCAATGCACGAACCAGACACTTTCAGAAAAGACCAAATCGATAAACCTTACAGAGACGGGCAAGACGAAATCAGTAGACCGGACGCAGACGGAAAAGACTAACTCAATACACCGGACACCGGCGGAGAAAACCAGAACCATATACCTGAAGCAGGCAGATTGAGACCAGTTATGAAGCCAGGGGGGCTTCCAAATTCTCTGAGCTGCGCAGAGGCGCTGAGGGCATAACCACCAGAGGAGAACCAAAATGCCAATACCTGAAGAACTCGGAGCAAATATGCCGTGATGAATGCGCGCCATACTAAAATCACTTGCCTGCAGACCTCGAGCCCGATGATCCATTAATGCCTGTAAATCACATACCTCGAACCGCCAGAGCCAGCTAAGTGGAATGCCAGCTGCCCAAGTCGCATGCACTGGCATTAACACGTTATTAATGCACCCGCATCCGGGTAATTGTGAATATATTTTTAATTGGTATGGATTTATGTTAATTTTAAATTTATCAAGTATTTAAAGAAATCAAATCTCTTAAGGTTCCAGTTTTTTTGATGATAGAAAATTTGGAAATTTTTTACATCTTTTGATTCTTAGTTAATATGCATCTATTCATGTTTACACAAACACAATGTGTCAACTCAATGATAAGAATGTAAAGAATTATACATCGTTTTCATGTTAAGTAACACTAAATAAATGTTTTAACCAAAATAATATTTTTATTTTCATTTATTCTATTCAACATAGCCATTGGAATATTTTTATTTAATCCTTAATTTTAAGCATTGGAAGAATTACAAATCTCTCTCAGGCTGTGAATTAGAAAGAAAGTATCAATGGAATAAGAACTCTCTTTCTCTCTCTCTCTATAACTTATCTCTCACATTTTCTCTATTTGATATTAAAATATTTTATTTATAATGCACATTAAAGTTCCACATATCAACTCCATGTTAAGAATTAAATAAATTACACATCTCCTTCACTATGGAAAATATGTATATATATAATTTCAATTACTTTATCTTTCTCTATACAAATTTGGTATAAAATTATATTACTTAATATGTGATGGGACCAGCCCACACTCCAATATACGAATTTATCCAAAGTCTGTCTGGCGCTGATTGATAACTTGTATTTGGGTTGCAATTAGGCACTAATCACACATTTAATCATAAGATATTTTCCACGGTGGTTGAAATCATTTATGACTAAATGTTAATGCGACAACTGATCTATACCTACCTCGGTCCTCGTTTTCGGCTTGTTCAATTTGGCAAAACCCTTGGCATTTCTTTGGCATTCCGTCATTTCGACTTTTTGTTCTGCATGGTGAACTCAATGAGGGTTTGTTCTGGTAATGGTCTTTTGTGTTGTCTGCGAATGAATAATGAGCTATAGGCTCTGCCTGTGCCGGTGGTGGCTATGTTCTTTGCTAGCGCGACTCTGTCACGCGTTTTGGAGGTTTGTCTATTCGGCTTCTGGGCACAAATTGTTATTTTATTTGTTCGAGCAAGGAAACGACCACTGGTTGGTCTTGTCTGGTTCTCAATTGTTCTTGTTCTGCTATTTATTTGCTTTGCTATGGTTCTGCTGCTAAATTTTTTTGTTAATGTCTCTGCATGCTCTAGGTTACAGGCACGGTGACCTCGCTCTGCTCTTATTCCTCAGGTAATTTAACCTTCCATGCTTCACTTCTATTTTTGTCCGGTTCCAGTGCTAACAATGTGTTGCCCCTTTGTCTCAGGTGGTCTTCGTGTTCTGTGGCTCAATAGCCTGCGTTTTCTTTTTTTAAATGCGTCCCCAGGTAATGGTTTTTTCTCCCTTTGCTCAACTGTATTTCTCTTCGTTCTCTTTTATTCGTGGTTGGACTAACAAGTTTTGCCTGCTCTGGTCTCGCAGGTCAGGGTTTGACCTTGGATGTGGATGGTTTCGAACTCTTCGGTTCCTATCCAGTAGGCTCTGTCACTGTATTCTTCTTATGGTTGAAACTAGGGTCTATAGGTTTCGTTGACTGAGCCACATCATTCATTCGTTGGTTCTTTGCTCCTGTCGCTATGTGACCTGGGTTCACCTCTGTTACAACCTTGTTTGTAATTGTTTCGTTATAATTGTATAACTGGATACGAGGGTTTCCTGTATCAGACCCTTGACTAGGGTTTGCTCTGTTTCATGGACATTATTTTCATGTATTTTGTCCGGAAAAGTAACACTGGACTGTTATGTAATAACAAACATACATATCTGTTTCTTGTTCCGTTGGAAAAGAAAAGAAATTGCGTTGAGATAGACTATCACGGGTTACCTCTATTTGGGGTTTGTCCACTTGGTGCTTAGGTGCTTATTTTCTGGTTCAGTTAGTTATGCTGCATTGAATTCTTCTGGCCATGGCTTATTCACTATTTGTCCATTCTCGTCTTTGGAAAACTTGTATGCAGTCGATCTGTTAGTACTCTGTTCTTTAAGAGAGGAAATGTATGAAACTGTATGCGTGCACCATGTTTGTCATTCTGAATTATTTAATGGTTAAGAAGTATAGATACACAGTACAAAATTGTTACAGATGGATGGATTCGAAAATAAACTTGTTCTCTTGCTTTTATTATTGTATGCAAAATGCTGAACCCTTTGAATGATTTTCGATTTTACATTTATGTCTTCTATCCACAGTTACTTGAACTGTGTAGTTACTTTTTCAGTTGCAATTCTTATTAGTTACATAACTATTCATGTATTCGGTTCTGCCCATACTGCAAGATTTTACATTAGACATATTTGTCTTTTTCCTCTAAAATGAAAGAACAGTTATTAACCTATTGTTTATTAAAGACAAACAAAATAGTGACCCTAACTGACCAAACTGTCCCTAACTAATACTGAGATTAAAAAGAAAAACAAAGTCCTACATCCTACTTTGACAAACTGAACATAAAGAAACCAATTCGCTAATAAAACTTTCCACCTTGGTGGAGACCAACACTCGGTCATGGTGCCCTAGCTAGATGCTCCTGCATTAGGCTCCCAGGGTAAAGAGAAATCATGACTCCGGTCCATGAGCTTCTCGACTGAAGAACCCGCCTGCTCAATTTGCCTGGCATCAAGCCATGAACTGTCCTCAATAGGACGGTTCTTCCACTTGACCAGGTATTGCAGATACTCCTTCCGTCGAGTTCGTTTGGCCACCTGAGTGTTGAGGATTCTCTCGATCTCGGGAGGCTGAACGTAAGGCATTTGTCTCATCCAAGTTTCACTTCCATCCTGGGTATTCCGTGTATGCCCTGTGGTTCTGTCTTCTTCTTCTAGGTTAGCAGTGTATGGAAACAGGTTTGCCACATTAAAGATGGGTGAAATGCCTATCCCTGGTGGCAGCTGTATCTCATAGGAATTCGCTGAAAATTTCCGGAGGACTTTGCAGGGACCTATCTTCTTGTACTTTAGCTTGTTGTATGCACCTCTAGGGAAGCGTTCCTTGCACAAATGCGTGAGGACTTCATCTCCCACATTGAACTGCACTTCCCTTATTTTCAAATCTGCATGTTGTTTATATTTTTGGCTGCTGTCCTGCAATTTAATTTTCACTTGCTCATGTAAATCTCGCATCGCGTTAGCGAAATCTTCCCCATCTACACTTTGCCTTTCTTATTGTTCGAGATCTCGCAATTCATGCACTCCACGAGGATGCATGCCGTACAAGATCTGAAAAGGACTGCAACCCATGCTGCGATTGGGCGAGTCGTTATAAGCGAACTTTGCCTGGGCAAGTACTCGATCCCACATCCGTGAATTCTCACCAATCAAGCTTCGTAGAAGGTTCCCCAGAGTTTTGTTTACCACCTCTGTTTGTCGGTTGGTCTGCTGGTGATAAGCACAACAGTAACTCAATTGTGTGTCCATCTTCTTCCACAGGGTGTGCCAAAAGTGCCCTGTGAACTTCACGTCCCTGTCAGAAAGAATAGATTTAGGCAAATCATGTAGCCTGACAATCTTTGTGAAGAACAAGTGGGCCACGTGAGTGGCATCGCTAGTTTTTCTGCAAGGGATGAAATGCGCCATTTCAAAAACCTGTCCACTACTACCATTACCAAGTCATAACTCCGTTGTGTCCTTGGTAGACCCAAGACGAAGTCCAAGCTGACTGAGTCCCACGATCTACTTGGAACATGCAATGGTGTATATAGTCCCATGTTTTGACTGTGACCCTTTGCTAATTGGCACACTTTACATCTGGTCACGAATCGCTGTACATCCCTTCGCATTCTTGGCCAAAAGTAGAAATGGCTGAGCTGCTCGAGTGTCTTGTCTATGCTGAAATGTTTGGCTAGACCTCCACTGTGCTTTTCCCGAATAATATTCTCTCTCATCGAGCAGTCAGGAATGCATAGCTGTCCTCCTCTAAACAACAGTTTCTCCTGCAAGTTATAGTCCAACCACGGACTATTGTCCCTCACCAAAGGATTCTGGCACGCTTCGTAAGCCTCCTTAAAATCTGTGTCAGTCTGATATAAATCTTTCAAGTGCTCAAAACCCAACACTTGTACAGTACTCTCCTGCAAAAGTAAGGTCCTCCTGCTCAATGCATCCACCACCTTGTTGGCCTGCCTGCTGATGTGTTTCAACACAAAGGTTAAACTCTACAAATATTCCACCCACTTGGAATGTTTGTGATTCAGCTTGTGTTGTTGCATCACATACTGCAGTGCAGAATTATCCGAAAACAACACAAATTCATTTCCCAGCAAATAGTGTCTCCAATGCTTCAGTGCTTGGACGACAACATAGAATTCCTTGTCATAGGATGAATATTTCTGCCTGCTTTTATTCAACTTCTCACTGAAAAATGCAACAGGTTTATCCTCCTGGCTAAGTACAACTCTAGTAGCCGTACCACTAGCATCACAACGAACCTGAAAAGGCTTTTTAAAATCTGGCAATCTCAGGATCGACCTCTCTGTGATCTTCTTCTTTAGTAGCTGAAAACTCCTCTCTGTTGCATCAGTCCATCAAAAAGGCTAATTGGCCTTTTTGATAGTGTCCAACATAGGTGCGCAGATTTCACTAAAATTTCTTATGAATTTCCGGTAAAAACTCGCCAGCCCATGAAAACTATGTACCTCAAATAAGCTTTTCGGGGATGGCCAATTGACTATTGCTGCAATCTTCTCCAGATCCATCTTCAGCTCATTTTCTGCTATTACAAAGCCCAAATAAATCAACTCTTTTTGCAGAAAAGTACACTTTTTCAGATTTATTAGCAGCTTATTCTGCTGCAATTTTTCCAACACTTTTCGAACATGTCGAAAGTGTTCCTCCCTTGTCTTGCTGAAAATTAATATGTCGTCTAGGTACACTATCACAAACTTTCCGATGTATTCTTTCAACATTTCATTCATTAACCGCATAAAAGTACTGGGTGCATTGCTCAGTTCGAATGACATAAACAGCCACTCATACAATCTCTCGTTAGTCTTAGAGGCTGTCTTCCACTCATCCCCCTCTCGAATTTGAATATGATGATACCCACTTTTTAAATCGATCTTAGAAAAATATGTTGCCCCACTTAGGCAATCCATCATGTCGTCCATCCGTGGTAGTGGAAATTTGTACTGGATGGTGATCTTATTGATGGCCCTCGAGTCTATGCACATCCGCCATTCTCCTCCTTTCTTGGGAGCGAGAACCGTTGGAACTGCGCAAGGGCTCAAACTCTCCCTTATCAACCCTTTGTCTAGCAGCTCCTGCACTTGCTTTCTAATCTCCTCATTGTCTTTGGGGCTCATCTGATATGCTGCCTTATTCGGCAAGCTTGCTCCGGGTATGAAGTCAATATGGTGACTTATGCTTCTTTTGGGGGGCAGTTTATCTGGAAAATCATCCACCACTATGTCAGTAAACTCCTGCAACATTTGCTGAATTTCTGTGGGCAAATCTGACACCTCTGTGTGTAGCAGTACTGTCTTCGCTCTTCTTACAACAACATAACTCACCTCGCTGTCCTCAACTTGTTTCAGAAACTGTTTTCCGCTCATTAACAATACTTTTGTCTCACTTGTCCCTGCTGTTTCTTCATCTTTGATGGGCACAAGCGTGTGCTTGATCCCATCCTTGACAAACTTATAACAGTTTGTCTTCCCGTCATGTACCACCTTCCTGTCATACTGCCATGGCCTGCCTAGTAGTATGTGACATACATCCATCGGCATTATGTCACAAATGACTTTATCCTTATATCTGCCGATATGAAACTCCACTTCGCATTGCTCATCTACTAGCAATTGATGACCTTTTTGCAGCCATGAAACTTTGTAAGGGGTGGGATGTTTCAACCGCTTCAACCCCAACTTTTCCACCATCTCCGTGGCCACCAAATTATCTGTACTTCCATTGTCAATAATCAGCTTATAGCACTTACCGTGTGGCTTATAAACCGTCTGAAACAAAGCTTTCTGCTGAGTTTGTTAAGCTATTTCTTTGGCTGGTTTCAGTAGCACCTTGTTCAAAACTAGGGCTTCCCCTGTTTCTGGAGCATTTTCTACTTCTTGGGGAGGTGCCTCTGCTTCTTCTGGTTGGGCGACATACGCACCCCTCTGTCCAGCTTGGTCTGCCTCAGGACACTCAAATGATCTGTGTCCCCACTTATGACACCTGTAACATTGATAACCAGCTCCTCTACCTCGGCCATTTCCTCTGCCTCGCTGATTTGGCCTACCTCCTCTTATGCTGTCCCCTCTTTCTGTTGTTCCAGAAGCTTTAGAACTGCTGCCTTCCTCATTACTGCTAGCAGTTCACCCTCTGCCATAGGACTGGCCTCTTCCTCTACCAGGTCCTTGTCCTCTCCTGGCATTTTGCTTTCTAGTAATTTTCTCTTCAGCTTTCATAGCACTCTGATATGCTTCTTCAATGTTTTTCGGAGATAGAATACTAATTTCATCTAAGATTTCTAACCTTAAACCATTTACATACCTGGCTGTCTTCTCCAGGGTGTCCTCTGTATAACCGGCCCTTAAGTTCACTCGGTAAAACTCCTCAGTGTACTCCCTTACTGTCATCCCTTTCTGCTTCAGATTTTGCACTTGCCTGTGTAGTGCAATTTGGTAATCCTTAGGCAGAAATCTGCCTTTCAACTTGGCCACCATCCTTGACCAGTTCTTGATCGGCAACTTATTCAATCTCCTTCTCTCTGTTTGGACACTGTCCCACCACAGGGCTGCGTGTCCCTTCAACTTTGTCGCAACGAACTTAACTCTACGGTCTTCACTGACCTCCTCACACTCAAAATACTTATCTAGCTCGCTGATCTAGTCCAACAAAACCTCTGTGGACAAGCTGCCATCATAATTTGGGAGTTTTGGTTTGGGTTTACTGCTTGCCATTAAGACCGACCTCAACAGTCTCATTTCTGGGCCCTCTCCATCCGATCCATCTATTGTTGCTATAGCTTCCTCCTCGCTATCATCACCTATCTTTGGATCCCTTCTTCTCCCCGCTTCAACTGCCTCCAAATGGGCAGTAAGAATCTCGATCTCCTCTCTCAGTCCTTCCTCTGCTATCCTTCGAACACCTCTTCCATGACCTCGCCTTCCTACCTCCATTTCTCAAACTGACTTTAAATTATGCTCTGATACCACTATGATGGGACCAGTCCACACTCCAATATATGATATATTCAAAGTCTATCCGGCGTTGATTGATAACTTGTATTTGGGTTGCAATTAGGCACTAATCACACATTTAATCATAAGATATTTTCCACGGTGGTTGAAATCATTTATGACTAAATGTTAATGCAACAACTGATCTGTACCTACCTTGGTCCTCGTTTATGGCTTGTTCAATTTGGCAAAGCCCTTGGCATTTCTTTGGCATTCTGTCATTTCGACTTTCTGTTTTGCATGGTGAACTCAATGAGGGTTTGTTCTGGTAATGGTCTTTTGTGTTGTCTGCGAATGAATAATGAGCTACAGGCTTTGCCTGTGCCGATGGTGGCTATGTTCTTTGCTAGCGCGACTCTGTCACGTGTTCTGGAGGTTTGTCTATTCAGCTTCTGGGCACAAATTGTTATTTTATTTGTTCAAGCAAGGAAACGACCACTGGTTGGGCTTGTCTGGGTCTCAATTTTTCTTGTTCTGCTATTTATTTTCTTTGCTACGGTTCTGCTGCTAATTTTTTTTGTTAATGTCTCCGCATGCTCCAGGTTACAGGCACGGTGACCTCGCTCTGCTCTTATTCCTCAGGTAATTTAACCTTCCATGCTTCACTTCTATTTTTGTCCGGTTCCAGCGCTAACAATGTGTTGCCCCTTTGTCTCAGGTGGTCTCCGTGTTCTGTGGCTCAATAGCCTACGTTTTCTTTATGCAAATGTGTCCCCAGGTAATGGTTTGTTCTCCCTTTGATCAACTGTATTTCTCTTCGTTCTCTTTTATTCACGGTTGGACTAACAGGTTTTGCCTGCTCTAGTCTCGCAGGTCAGGGTTCAACCTTGGACGTGGACGGTTTCGAACTCTTCGGTTCCTATCTGGTAGGCTCTGTCACTGTATTCTTCTTATGGTTGAAACTAGGGTCTGTAGGTTTCGTTGACTGAGCCACAACATTCATTCGTTGGTTCTTTGCTCCTGTCACTATGCGACCTGGGTTCACCTCTGTTACAGCCTTGTTTGTAATTGTTTCGTTATAACTGTATAACTAGATACGAGGGTTTCCTGTATCAAACCCTCGACTAGGGTTTGCTATGTTTCATGGACATTATTTTCATGTATTTTTTCCAACAAAGTAACATTGGACTATTATGTAATAACAAACATATATATTTGTTTCTTGTTCCATTGGAAAAGAAAAGAAATTGCGTTGAGATAGACTATCACGGGTTACCTCTGTTTGGGGTTTGTCCACTTGGTGCTTAGGTGCTTGTTTTCTGGTTCAGTTAGTTATGCTGCATTGAATTCTTCTGGCCATGGCTTATTCACTGTTTGTCCATTCTCGTCTTTGGAAAACTTGTATGCAATCGATCTGTCAGTACTCTGTTCTTTAAGAGAGGAAATGTATGAAATTGTATGCGTGCACCATGTTTGTCATTCTGAATTATTTAATGGTTAAGAAGTATAGATGCACAATACAAAATTATTACAGATGGATGGATTCGAAAATAAACTTGTTCTCTTGCTTTTATTATTGTATGCAAAATGCTGAACCCCTTCAAATGATTTTCGATTTTACATTTATGTCTTCTGTCCACAGTTACCTGAACTGTATAGTTACTTTTTCAGTTGCAATTCTTGTTAGTTACATAACTATTCATGTATTCGGTTTTTCCCATACTGCAAGATTTTACATTAGACATATTTGTCTTTTTCCTCTAAAATGAAAGAACAGTTATTAACCTATTGTTTATTAAAGACAAACAAAATAGTGACCCTAACCGACCAAACTATCCCTAACTAATACTGAGATTAAAAAGAAAACAAAGTCCTACATCCTACTTTGACAAACTGAACATAAAGAAACCAATTCGCTAATAAAACTTTCCACCTTGGCGGAGACCAACACCCAGTCATGGTGCCCTAGCTGGATGCTCCTGCATCAATATGGATAGTGAAATATTTTATTTATGTTACTATATATATATATATATATATATATATATACTACACTGAATAGATAATGAGTTACACATGTTCAATATCATTTTAAATATTATTTATTGACTAGTGAAGAAATTACACATCTCCCTTGTACTAAAAAGAAGAAAGCAATTATATAGGGAATTAGAAATTTCTTACTTTCAAATATAAAATTGATGTAAAATTAAGATCATCATTCAAGTATTTCATTTATGGTAGACATTGAATTTTTTTGTGATTACTCCTTTTTAATTTGTTAATGTAAGTGTTGTTTTATTATTCTTCAAAGTAATGAGACAACATGTACCCTATACTTTTATTACTTTTCATTAAAGTATTTCATTTATGGTAGACATTGAATTTTTTTTGTGATTACTCCTTTTTAATTTGTCAATGTAACTGTTGTTTTATTATTTTTAAAAGTAACTAGACAACATCTACCTATAGTTTTATTACTTATTAGTATTCATGTTGAGCTCAAATTATATTTTATTATTATTATTATTTATTGATACAAGGATTCACTACAACATATCTTTCATATTGGGCTATAGAGTGCCACTAGGTGCAATCACCATTACAAAGAGTAAGTATCAAAGTAGATTGTAAATTCATATTCCAACCACTTACCAACAAAAGTTAGCATTTGGTAGTTAGGAGTGATTCCCTCCTTATCTTGAATCATCATCATCATGTTATGAAGGATGTTTGAATTCTCTATCTCCAAGGTCAAGGTTTTCATAAATATTTGCATACCACCTCTCAAACAAAGCATAAGTTGTAGGGTCCATTCATTCTAAAACCATACACAACTTAAAATACCACACATTGTGTGCTTTTGATATTTGCACCTTTGAACAACAATCCTAATGCTAGTGTAGATTTCTCCGACCTTGTTTGTAATTCCTTTAACCAAAATAAATCTATTTTGTCTATAATTCAAAATTAAGTTCACATATATGTTTAATATGGAGTTATGTTGGGGTGGTAGGTGTGTGGTAGGTGCCTAGTGTCATAACAGACTCGAGAGGGACAAGTGAAGTTTATTACAGATAGAGACTTGTTATTGTTTCTAACAATAAAGTAGAATCCTATGATTTGTGGCAAGGATGAGAATATCAAAAGACTTTGGCATGCAATATATTATAGTGACATGAGACTCCAAAACTATTATTAATCACATGGTTCATAATATAGAGCTAGGAGACAATCCTCTAGCTTCAATTTAGGATTGTAATAAGCATCGAGTTGCTTTCCTTCCATCAAACTTTGCCATGTTTGGTAAGAAATTGTTAAAAATACTAAGGGGGGGGTGAATCAATATTTCCTAATTATTCACAATTTGTTAGCTTCTTTTAAATATTCAAAGCATCATCCATTTAAAAAGCATTCATAAAATCATTACATCATTGAAAACACAAAGGATATCTCTCAACAATTTCTTCGTTATGTATGGTTTACATACAAATTTACCAAATGAACTGGAAGGAAGTACAAAACTCCCCAAGGGTTTTACCAGTAAGGGCTAGGAGGAAGAAAATTCTCCCTAAGTAAGTTTGGGTTCCCGTACCAGGGACAATGACCCAACTACAATATGCTCCTTATCTATTCCCACACCTGCTACCATTGTTACTATTGCTACTGTCACTTCTACTACCACTGCTTCAACTATCCACTTCCACTATTGCTACTGTCACTTCTTCTGCCACTACTGCTACTACATTATACTTCATTTCTATCACTCCTGCTACCACTCCTCTTACACTTCATTGTTGCCACTCCTACTACTGCCATTGTTTACTGCTACTACTACCCACTACTACCACTGCTATATCAAAGTCACTATCATGTTATGGATATTTACATTGTTACACAGTAATTTGTCACTGCCTTCCTGTCAGTCACCCTGCTGTGCCAATCACTAAGCTTCATGCTTTCTGAACTGGCCCAAAAAAACCCATTTTCCTAAAGTTTTGTTCATCAGCGCGTCTGTTTGAAAAATACCCGCGATGACTGGCGCTCCATAGTGTATCCCGCGCGCTGCCAGCTCGGAAGGACATCACTTTTCCGCGCTGGTCGCCAGCGCGCCTTTCCCGTGTTCTTCCGCGCTGACATGACTGTCCTAGTTATGTGGACGCGGCGACATCGCGTCAGTTTCCTCATAATCCGCGCTGATCCAGTTTGGGCGAATTTGTTCAAACAACCAGCCTTCCAGATAACTCCAGGCTTGGTTGTTAGCTTTGTGAATGTCGACTCCCTTCTATGGCATGTCTGTTCGACCCTTTCCAACAACTTCCCTTGAAGATAAGCTCATCCTTCCACCCTTATAGGAGACTCCTTCTCCTATATAAACTCTCACCATTACCATGGGCAGCTAGTTAGACATAGCTTGGATTGTATAGAGCTTATAGTGCTCAGATTGCTGCTACTATAGGTATTTGGTGTGCTAGGTGTGGAAGTGATTGATTGCTTAGGGAAGGTTGTTTTGTGTTGCTTGTATGTGAGAGAGAGTTGTTTGTCTTGGGAGAATCATCCTCAAAGGTGAATGCTTGAGATACATGCTGACTGGCCCCTCCTGAGAAGGTTACCGACGTCAGAACATTTGGTTGTACTCTTCTCTATTCTGATTAATAATAGATGACTGCTATTATTGTTCCATTCTCATTTGTACTTGCAATGGTTAAATGTGAATTACATCTTTTCTGACTGATGTATGGTTGCTTTTACTAGATTTCACGCTTGCGTTTGTTTCCTCTTCGTGTGTGCAGGTATCTATTCGCGGAGATCGCGGAGGATTGTGACCAGCCAAAGCGAAGGAGCGAAGGCAACATCTCTTCGTCAAACGACAACGCTGGAATCCAAGTAGGTGCTCTTTACCTCTTGTTTAATTGTAATTAGGAACATGCATAGCAGCATTGTTTGATTGTTGCTAGACCCTTGCTGGGCTAGTAGGGATCGCCTCTATCCGTAGAGGGGATTTACCTCATCAACAATTTGGCGACTCCGCTGGGGATCAGCCTTTTTGTCTCTTGAGTCCACTTTTGTGTTTGACTTTGATTGATCTCTTTTCGAGTTTTTGGGATTGTCTCTTTGCTTATGAACTTTCTGGGTATTTCTGGGAAGCATTTTTATTGTTAAAAGGCTCTTGCCTTTGGTTTGGGGAGTTTTTATTTTTGGCCTTGCTTGTTTTTGCTCTCAGCGCGTTTTAATTCCGAACAGCCGCACTGACATCGCGACCCTGTTCGTTGGTTTTATATCCATCGCGCCTGTACGTCTAACAGTCGCGCTGACCTCGTTTTTAGAGACAGCGCGCTTTATTCGTGTCCTTCCGCGCTGGAATCGCGGCCCCGCTTCTTTGTGGTTTTTGTCATCGCGTCTGTGTGCTTTCTTTCCGCGCTGACCTCGTTTTTCTGAGACAGCGCGCTTTATCCCTGTCATTCCGCGCTGACGTCGCAAAGTTGCTACAGGCCTCCCCCTGTCAGCGCCGAGTTGCTGAAGGCTACCCGCGCTGATCCTGTAAAATTCATTTTTGACCAAATTGGCCTCTTGAACCTCTTGCTGTGACTTTCCCTTCTTCTCTCCACCTGTCTGATGACTTGTTTTTCATTGTCTGAACTCTGAACTGCTTGATTGCGGAGCTTGGTTCCATAGGGTTCCGTTTTTGCTCAGTTCTTAAGCTTGAAAATACCTTCCCTTTTTGCTTTCGCTGCTTGGTTCGTGTTTCCATCATTACTTTTGCAATTGCTGGATTGTGTTGGGTCTC
This sequence comes from Pinus tabuliformis, assembly GCA_031772625.1. Classification (NCBI taxonomy): domain Eukaryota; kingdom Viridiplantae; phylum Streptophyta; class Pinopsida; order Pinales; family Pinaceae; genus Pinus; species Pinus tabuliformis. Next base: position 40,500,752 of record CM062810.1, on the reverse strand, counting down.
TAGTTGACTGGTTGTGACTCTCGTCCTTCGGGTGTTCGCTTTTCTCCATTGATTTCACACTCTAGCCCTAGGACATCTAGAGGCCGTGTGTGTGTCAAGCCTACCGTAGGGATCTTGTTTGCCTATTCGACCAGCCGATTTCAGATTTGTTTATGCACTTGTTCAGTGATTGTTGGAGTGTTTGGATTGTGTTTCCGAGTGGTTTTTTTCGCTTCCTCCTTGCTTGCAATCCTCGCTTGTCTTGCAAGAGCTTAGATCACATAGCTCGTGCGGATTTTGTTTTCCTTTGATTTGGAAGCTTTGGTTGAGTGTTTCGGGAACTTTGTGTGCTTTCATTAAGTAGTTTACTTGGTGTTCCGGTTCCTCCAAATTCATTTAGATGCTTTGTGTCATTGAAAAGAAATCAAACTAGTAGCTTTGCTTTAAAAAATTGAAAAGGAAAAGAACATTTCGTTGATTTGCATTTTCAAAAGAAAACGTTTCCTTTCCTCGCTTGTAGCTGCATTAAGTTGCTTGTTTGCTGGTATTTGTTTTGTTTGATCAAAATTCTTTACTCTCTCATAGCTAGAATTCATCGAACAAAATGAAATTCTTTGGCATGTATTTTGCATCTAGGTAATTGTGAGAGAACATACGATAGAGCCTGAAATCGAAACTTAATTTCAAGATCAACTATAAAATGAACCGAATGAATCTAAAAACGCATTGGAACTAAACGCAAACATCTAGAGGTCTAGGTTAGAGACGTGTTCCAGCGTCTTTAAACATAGTCACTATTGTTTCACATTACAGTTGGGTGATTCCTCCTTCTGTGACTCGATAGTGGTCTAACACGGACTGCGCTCCCACGTACCGTCGCGTATATAGGGAGACCCCACTAGGCTTTTATCCTTTATCCATAGGAAGCCGAGTCTGCTGCCTTGTGAACCGTAACGCGCCGAACATAGCATTCGGGAAGATTGACTGCAGTACGGAAAGTCCTTGGCTCTCATACGAGTGCTGAGGTGTATAAGCAGTTTTACGGGTTGCTTGGTAAACCTTATACCTAGAGTCTCCAGAGCAGTCACTTTTGATCCTTTTCGGACTCCCTAAATGAAAAGGTGCCTGTGAGCGTCTTGTCACTTCGTGCTCATTAAACATTCGAAGGAGACTGGAGTCATAGTTTCGTCCTTTTCTCGACTCTTGAAACATGAAAAGGTCAAGTTTGGTTCTTGTGTCTTAAAATTTATTCGGCCACGATAACATTACCTGGTTAGATTTTGTGTGCGTTAGCTTGAGTAGGTTTCGTTTTATTTCTCAATGGCAACTTTTCCGGGATTCACTAACCCAGGTTCCCCCTCTGATGGGAATCCAGGACAATTCCCTCCTCTTGGGAATATTGGTGCTCCGTATATGGCGACGTTGTCCCTACCAGGGTTAACTGTCGGGTTGCCTGTATGGTTGTTTTCAACCTCTTTGGTCCCTACCGTATCGGCTGTTAGTCCATCAGTCCCTCCACCTGAACAACCTCATGTTGATCCTAAGGTGGATCTCTCCCCTTCGATGCCTACTTCTACGTCGTCCTCTTGTACTTCGCCTGGTGAAATTCTCGATGTGAGTAACCAGGTGGCTAAGAAGAAGAAGAGGAAGACCAAGAAGAAGAAGTCCCCTAAGGGAGAGCCTACACACACAGTCCCCCTCTCAAGTCCAGCTATCCACTCCAGTACACCTGAAGTTGGGTCACCTTCTACTCCTCCGCGGAAGGTTAAGTTTCCTTGTCGATTATGCAGGGAGGACCATCTGCTTCGTGATTGTCCTGGCATTCCCAGGGTATTAGAAGTTTGGTCTCACGATCCGGCCCGCCCTTCATCGTCCACTGATGATCATGGCGATGCTACCTCATCAGTTGGGAATGGTAAGGAGAAAGGAAAGCTTCGAATCCCCTATCGACTTTGTGAAGGCAAACATCCCCTTCACCTTTGTCCACTCATGGATAAAGCCTCTGCTGTGTTGGAAAGTCTTGCTGCTCCTCCGAATCCATTTCCTGCTGGTTATCAACGTCTTTCTGCGACTGCGGATCGCGTCCCTGCTGACCGAGAGATTGCTTTAGATTCCTCTCTTGTCCAGCCCCCTCTTCCCGAAACCGGCTGTTCCCAGCCCATCCCAGACCCGTCATCGGTCGGACAGAGTGTTGACTCGAGTTCGCCACTCGCTCACTCTGTTCCGGAAGAGAAAAATTCTCATGTTCTTCTCGTCTCCTCAGATTCTCCTGAGCTTGATAAAGGTTCTCCTATCGCAACCTCTCCGGAGAATTAAGATTCGGTTCTTCCCGAGCAAGGGGGCAACCATATGGTTCCCCCACCAAGTAGTTCGGTCATTTCCTTCGATTGGAGTTGTTTGACTACCCCTCCCCTTCCATCCCATGTGCCTTTCTGGGTCACCGCCTATGCCTCCCATATGGCGCTGCCTGGCACTGTGTTGGATGAAGGCGCATCGGTTAGTCTTATGCCCGTTACTACTTGGCAGGCTTTGGGTTCCCCATCGCTTGTACCTGTCGCACCGAATCTCACTGCCTTTGACGGAGGAACGAGTCAACCATTAGGGATCCTTCCACAGTTTCCTATTACTTTGGGAGGCAAGACCGTCTATATAGACGTCTCAGTTACCCAAGGTTCTTTAGACTTCAGTCTTCTCCTTGGTCGTGATTATGTGTATGCCATGGGAGCCCTTGTTTCTTCACTTTTCCGTGTGGTTTGTTTTCCACACGATGGAAGAATCGTGACGTTCGATCAATTATCATTCGTTCGTCCACAAGCCCCTCCGGCGCACTCGTCCTTCCCTCCTGGCTTTCATCCACAAGTTGCATCTGCCTCGCCGCAAATCAACTATGTGGCCACCTACCCCGTGCCCGTACCCAGTGATGACACCATCGTGCATAGTGTCCTGGGGGCATTAGGTCCTGATTTCCGAGATATTGACCTCCCACTGGGAGCGCCACTTTTGGAAGCCCCGACTTCCTGTTCATTATGATGAAGTTCGGGTGGAGCATAGTTTCTTTCTGGTGTCAAGCTCCTTAAAAAATGAAACCAGGTCTGATGGAGCATAGTTCCTTTCCGGTGTCAAGCTCCTTAAAAAATGAAACCAGGTCTGGTGGAGCATAGTTCCTTTCCGGTGTCAAGATCCTTAAAAAATGAAACCAGGTCTGGCGGAGCATAGTTCCTGATCTTGTGTCAAGCTCGGTAAAAAATGAAACAAGGGTTATGAGGATAGTTCTTTTATTGTGTCAACCTCATTAAAAAAATGAAACAACCCCCTTTCCAAATCGAGTCTTTTGATTACGATCTCGTCAAATACAAGTCGAGTCTTTCCTCGATCTCGAGAGTGAACCTTCATTCCATCCACTTTGTTGAATGCAATGAAGCTTGGGGGGCATGTACCTTGATTTGCGTTATTACGCTAGGGGCATGCGAACTTATAGCAAGCATAGTTTTTCGTTTCAAGCTTGTGTAAAAATGAAACCGAATCCAAGCAGAGTTCTCCATGGTTCAAGCTTGTGTAAAAATGAACCCATACCCGATTTACATCTCGTGATTGCCATTTTTATCCGCTGAATTCTGCTAGATGAGCCTTGGTTGTTTCATTCCATTGCTACCATCTCTTAGGCCGATCATATGCTCTCACTTGGTTGTTTTTCCTTTCCTGAGGAACCGCAGCGATGAGTGGTTTTATTAGCCAACCTCTTAACCATTACATGTTTTGAACAATTCCACCATTACCGGAACCAGTTGCTACCCTTTATACCACTCATTCCTCTAGGACGAGTCTCCTTTAAGCTCTTTTCTGACTCGTAAAATGTGAAAAGATTGCCGAGTATTTTCCCCTTTTTGACTCGTTAAAGAGAATAAAAATGGAGGTCTGCTTTCAGCTCTTTTCTGACCGTTTAAAGATGAAAAGATTGCCGAGTCCCCCTCTCGACTTGTTAAAAAATAAATTGAGAGGCGGTCGCCTTTAAAGCTCTTTTTTCGACCGTTTAAACTAAAAAAGATTGCCGGGTTTTTGTCGTTTCAAACTCGTTATTGGCTCCAAAACGACGTACTTCTGACCGCTTTTCTACTTTTTCGGGTCGAAGTCACTACTTACGAAAAGTACTCCTCGATCGTAATGGTCGGGCGGTTCTTTCGAGCATTGTTTTATGCTTTTTCGGGCTCGAGAGACACAACTGTACGAAAAAGGACCCCCTTGGAGTCTCCTTTTCTGCTGTCTTTTCAGACTCTCTAAGCAAGAAAAGACGCCGAGTTTTTCCTTTGTCAGGCTCGTTAAACACTTGATGACATCGGGCATTGTCGAAATGACATTATTCAAGCATATGCTATCCCCGTCAAGCTTGTCATCCAAAAATAACCGGGGTACTTGCCAGAAATGGTGGGGAAAATGGAACTGTAATAATTGTCGTATCGGCAGTATGTCGCTCTTGAACATGGCACTAGTCTGCATTCGTGTCTGGGTGGGGATATCTCATCTCGTTTCACATTAGCCTTCGTGGGTTTGGGTTACCCTGTTTTGACCTCTCATCTGCTCATTGCCCTGTCACCATGACCTCTGCTCATTTGATGTCAAATACTGCCAAATCCACTGTCGTGCCACCAATATGTTCAAGAGAAGTTGACCTCTGCAATAATACAACCTCATCTGCTATCTCACACAAATCATTTTTTCCTCTGTCTCGCGTCGATGATGTGGGAATCATTATGGCCCACCTTCGATCAAGGTCACTTCCTGTCGACTTCAGCTCATTATCCGGGAAGGTGACTTAGAGACTCCCTTCAGGTGCCTTAGAGCCTGCATGCCCTAATGGCAGGTTCTTCGTGTTCGACGCGAGGTTTACATCATTGGCCTCCGATCGAATGATTCCGTGGGTGTTCGACACCAGCTCATTGATTCACATGCCGCGGATTGTACCTATAGTACCTTGAGGGCCATTGTCATTATTGGTGGTACCTCTCGCGTCTGTTAACAGTTTTCATCATTGACTGGTAATCAGACGATGTTCATGCATGTTCGACTTCAACCCATGTATTCACATGCTTGAACTTGTACTTTGTTCGGATCGGGACGAAGCGCAAGACCCTGGATCCCTGTCTGTTTATGGTCCAGGTTGCGATTTTGTGGATGATCATTACATGACTCATTGATGGATGGCTGCGCCCATACCTGAGTCTTCATGGATGGCTGCGACCATACCTTATCATTATTATGGTCTCTTTAGCTGGGTGGTTGCGTCCATTCCACAGACCTTTTCGCATGTCTTTTGGATGGCTGCGCCCATGCCTCGACTGCATGTACTTGATTATCAGAGATATTTCGGTCCTTCCTGGTGATGTTCCAGTTCGGCGTGTGTTGTAAAGCATTTCACCCCTCCCACTCTCTCGGTCTTCATGCTTTAGGGGGCATCTGTTACACAGTAATTTGTCACTGCCTTCCTGTCAGTCACCCTGCTGTGCCAATCACTAAGCTTCATGCCTTCTGAACTGGCCCAAAAAAACCCATTTTCCTAAAGTTTTGTTCATCAGCGCGTCTGTTTGAAAAATACCCGCGATGACTGGCGCTCCATAGTGTATCCCGCGCGCTGCCAGCTCGGAAGGACATCACTTTTCCGCGCTGGTCGCCAGCGCGCCTTTCCCGTGTTCTTCCGCGCTGACATGACTGTCCTAGTTATGTGGACACGGCGACATCGCGTCAGTTTCCTCATAATCCGCGCTGATCCAGTTTGGGCGAATTTGTTCAAACAACCAGCCTTCCAGATAACTCCAGGCTTGGTTGTTAGCTTTGTGAATGTTGACTCCCTTCTATGGCATGTCTGTTCGACCCTTTCCAACAACTTCCCTTGAAGATAAGCTCATCCTTCCACCCTTATAGGAGACTCCTTCTCCTATATAAACTCTCACCATTACCATGGGTAGCTAGTTAGACATAGCTTGGATTGTATAGAGCTTATAGTGCTCAGATTGCTGCTACTATAGGTATTTGGTGTGCTAGGTGTGGAAGTGATTGATTGCTTAGGGAAGGTTGTTTTGTGTTGCTTGTATGTGAGAGAGAGTTGTTTGTCTTGGGAGAATCATCCTCAAAGGTGAATGCTTGAGATACATGTTGACTGGCCCCTCCTGAGAAGGTTACCGACGTCAGAACATTTGGTTGTACTCTTCTCTATTCTGATTAATAATAGATGACTGCTATTATTGTTCCATTCTCATTTGTACTTGCAATGGTTAAATGTGAATTACATCTTTTCTGACTGATGTATGGTTGCTTTTACTAGATTTCACGCTTGCGTTTGTTTCCTCTTCGTGTGTGCAGGTATCTATTCGCGGAGATCGCGGAGGATTGTGACCAGCCAAAGCGAAGGAGCGAAGGCAACATCTCTTCGTCAAACGACAGCGCTGGAATCCAAGTAGGTGCTCTTTACCTCTTGTTTAATTGTAATTAGGAACATGCATAGCAGCATTGTTTGATTGTTGCTAGACCCTTGCTGGGCTAGTAGGGATCGCCTCTATCCGTAGAGGGGATTTACCTCATCAACATACATATAGACCATTTTTATCATGAGAAAACTTTTCCATACATCTATATCACTGTCAACATGAGAAGACTCTGCCATACATCCATATCATTGTCATCATGTGAACTTTTAAAAATAGAAGAATCAAATTAATTGTATTAAACCTGGGCAGCTCACAGGTGTGGAACACCACCTGGAGATTGCCTCTGTAGAACACGCTCTACCATTACAATCATTACATGAGAAATATATAATTTACACACAATTAGGGAAGTTGAAACAACACCCTAGAAATCAGGAACAAACTCCTAATCTAAGGTTCGGTTGAACCATCACTCCATTAATACATTTCATCATTAATTTCAACACTCCCCCTTAATGGAGAAATGGATTCACACATATGCCTAACACTTCCCTAAACAATTCAAACTTGATTCTACCAAGAGGTTTGGTAAAAATATTAGCAACATTGGCACAACTATTACAATACTCAATATGGATTTATTTTGATTGAACTTTCTCCCTGACAAAATGAAATTGTGTATTGATATGCTTCGTGTTCTTATGAAATACTGGATTATTTACAAGTTTGATGGAGCTCTGGTTGTCGTATTTGATCACTGTTGCAACCTTCTATTCTTCTCTAGCATCAAGGAGAAGTCTCCTCAACCAAACTGCTTCACATGTTGCTGCACACATAGCTTGATATTCAACTTTTGCAGAAGACAAGGATACTGTGTTCTGCTTTTTGCTACTCCATGTAATGACCTCAGATCCAATGCTAAATGCATAGCCTATTATGGATCGTCTGTCATCTACATTTCCAGCCCAATCAGACTTTGAAAAACCTATCAATTTAACATCACATGAATTAGTATAAACAATACCAAAATCTAAGGTTCCCTAGATATACCTTAAAACACCTTTTGCTGCAACCCAATGGCTCTCAATGGGATTTGACATAAATTGTCTCAATGCACTAACTGCATAAGACAAATCTGGCCTAGTTGTAGTCAAGTAGATTAGACTCCCAACCAACTGTCTATACAAAGTCGCATCTGCCTCCTTAGATCCATCATCATTATGAAGTTTTATATTCTGTTGTAAAGGTATTGCTACAACTTTGCACTAATCCATTTTTAACTTTTCCAGTAAGATCTTGACATACTTACTTTGTGACAGAAATTTTTGTCCAGAATCCCTCCAGACTTCCAAACTCAAACAGTAATGTAGCTCTCCAAGGTCTTTCATCTCAAAGACTTGTGACATCTGCTCCTTGATTTCTTTAATGAGATTATCAACATTCCATGTAATGATTAGATCATCTACATATAAAGAAATCAAAACAATCCTTCCCTCTTTATCAAACACGGTATAAAGATTAGGGTCATTTTTTCTTCTTTTATAACCATGTTGTAGGAAAAATGAATCAATTTTGTCATACCATGACCTAGGTGCCTGTTTTAGTCCATACAATGCTTTCTTCAACCTACAAACTAAATGTTATTCACCCTGTTTGACAAACCCCCCAGGTTGCACTAAGTAGAATTCTTCTTTTAAGTCCCCATTTAAAAAACAAGATTTAACATCTAGTTGGTGAAACATCCAATGGTGTTTGGTAGCTAAAGCAATTATCATTTTGATTGTGTTTAATTTAGCTATAGGGGCAAATGTTTCATCATAATCTATGCCTTCTTGTTGCGAATACCCCTTTGCAACCAGCCTAGCTTTATATTTATGTATGCTCCCATTTGCTTTAAATTTAGGCTTATACAACCATTTGCATCCTATGGGTTGTTTTCCTTTAGGTAGTTTAACTAAATCCCAAGTTTTATTTTTGAGGATTGACTCATATTCCTCTTCCATAGCACCCCTCCATTCACTATATTGACTGGCTTCTTTATAAGTAGAGGGTTCAACAACATTCCCTATATCTTGCTGGCAACTGAACATTCCTACCTAATCTCCTAAGTGGTGGGGTAGCTTCAAACCTTGTATGATCATCCTTTTATGGACTTGGCTTGACAACTACATCATCTTCTTCCCCTTCATGTTGTTGTTGTTGCTGCTCATTGTTGTCACCTGATTCATCACTTCCTTCTTCCACCAACAAGGTCACGTGTCATTCTTCATTAGCACTCTCCTGACATCCATCATTAACCTGCTCATGAAACACTACATCTTTGCTCGTAAAAAATTTATGAGTAGAGGAATTAAACAATTTGTAAGCCTTAAATTCTGTACAATAGCCAACAAAAATACATTTGATGGCCTTTGAATCTAGTTTCTTTTTATCTTCCTTTGGGACATGAGCAAAGGCTTTAGAGCTAAAAACTCTCAAATGCTTAACTGCATGCTTATAGCCAAATAAAGCTTCAAAAGGAGTTTTGAAATCTAAACTTGTTGTCGGAATCCTATTCTTTAGATATACTACAGTATTGATTGCTTCATCCCAAAAACCATTAGAAATATTCTTACCTTTTAACATACTGTGAGCACACTCCATAAGGGTTATGTTCTTCCTCTCTGCAACCTTGTTCTATTGAGGAGTGTGGGGTACTGTAAACTGTTGTTGTATCCCATGATCTTTGCAGTATTTGAGGACACAAGCTTTCTTGTACTCTCCCCCTTGATCCGAGCAGAGAATCCTGATGCATTTACCTGTCTGCTTTTCAACCATACTTATGAACTCCTTGAAGTATTCAAAAGTGTGGCTCTTCTTCCTGAGGAAATACACCCAAGTAAATCTAGTACAATCATCAATAAATAGTAAAAAATAGTATGCACCACCTAATGACCTTGTCTGCATAGGCCCACATAAATCTGTGTGTACCAGCTTGAGTATATCTCTCCTCCTTTTATCAACATTCACAAGAAATTCATCTTTGTGCATCTTTCCAAGTGCACATGCATCACAATCAATATGGACATGCTTTAAAACATGAATACCTTCGACCATACCTCTTTTCTGTAATAGCAGCAGATCATTGAAGTTAATATGGCCGAACCTCTAATGCCATAAGTCCACTGTAGTCATGGCAGATGATGTCAATGCCTGATGTGGTGCACTTTTGACATTTAGCTTGTACAATCCTCCCACACGAATACCTGATGCAATAGGCTTCATACGATCCAATAGGTATTTAATAACACAATATGATTTATAAAATTCTACCTTGAGATTTAGATCAGTTATTGTAGAGACAAAGATCAGATTCTCCCGGGTACATACATTACATTATGAATATGTATAATATTCCCATCAGGCAAAACAACATGAATATTACCATAACCTTTGATTTGGTACCCTCTATCATCACCAAGATAGATGTTTGCTCCACTGCTAGTCTCTTTGAAGTCTTCAAACCATTGTCTATTCCCTGTCATGTGGATGGATGCACCTGAGTCCACAAACTAGGTATCTGCTATTGAAGTTTCTAAGTTTACTTAGTTAGAAACCCTCCATGCAATTTATCTCATTAATTCCTACCTACTTGTTATTTTCCTTAACAAGTTATTTACAATGTAAATACTGAAAATAAACACTAGTGCATGCCTAACATATTACAGATCAGCAACTAAAAAGAAACAGAAACAAACACACCATATGACACCATTATTTTTGGACCAATGTCCCCAGAAAAACCCAATGTGGGAAAATTGGTGCAGCTATTTGAGGGTTTTCTTATTAAGAAATATCAGAGTACAATTTGGGTGCTGAAACCGGCCTACCCAAAAAATAATTTCCTTGGCAATAATACCTCTTTGTTCCTGACAAATCTCCTGGCTGAAACACCGGATAATCCTTCCAGCAGCTCCTCAGCACAAAATTGCTAAGAAACCCTAGTGTCTGCCCAATCTGGACTGCATCAGCCTCTCCTAGCCAAGCGTTGGCCCTGCATCAGCCTATCTTAGTCAGTATCATCCCCAGGAGGCCCTGCGTTAGCTCTCTGAGCCTCTGCGTCAGCTACGTTGGCCTCTTTGGTGCTCTGCGCAACACTTAGCTGCCTCTGCGTGGCCCTGCGTGAGCACTGGCTACTCCTGCGTCACTCTATCTGGCTGCTCTGCTGCTCTCCCAGGCACTATCTCTGCCTCTCTGTCTCTCTGTACTCAATTTCCCTCAACTTCTCTCCGATCACTCAATATATCTCTCTTAGCAAACCCTGCTCTAGAGAATAGAATGAATGATCACTCTAGTGTGTTCTCCAAGTGACCCTCAAGCCTCCTCTTATACTTTTCCTGTTGACATCTCAACGACTGAGATTAAGTCCCTAATAAATGGCTAAGATTAGATCTGGCTTGACCCATGTCTTTTGGACCATTCTAACACAGATTCATATTAATACACATTAATATTTTATTTTCCCTAAGTTTAGACTTAGGGATTCCATTAAAAATATTTATTATTTTAATATCTCCTGATCTGCTTAGAATCTGCTCAAACCCTTTCTGGGTATTGGAGATCTCATGTGCACAAACCTCTCCACCAAATGTTGTGGCTAGAGCACATCTGATGCTACCCCAAATCAACACTCCCTCCTCTAGGACTCTGCTCTAGCAATACTCCTCACTAAGTATTACTTTGATCATCTGGCATCGGTACCTGTGCTGATGTTAGGCATTCCTGCCCAACATCCTCTCTGCTACTGCTTCCTGTACTACTACCCATGGTTCTACCACTACCACTGCTTCATCTATACGAAAACTCCCTTCATGCTTCTGCTGGTCCTTTCTCCCAGCACTGCATCCGCATTGCAGCTCCTCTCATCATGCTGCATTGTGCTTCCCAATGCTGTACTACAACTCAATTACTAAGAAGTAAGTAATTGATCTCCCAACTGACCTCCCTATTGGACTAGAGACACCCGCTGATGCTGAAGCTCCCTCTGTCGCTGACTGTCGGGTGTGGAGAAATTCACTGCATAACATAAATAATTACCGAGAGGAATATATATAAAAGAAAATAACCAGCAATAACCATAAACACATAAACACAAATGTTTATGTGGGAAAACCCCAAATCTGGGGAAAAACCCAACCTAATAAGATCTCATTAGCATTGGCCAAAACCTTGTCCAATCCGACCAAGTGAGCCTTCACCACTCACCTCCAGGTCTTACATTACAATGAAGTCCTTCCAGTTTTTTATAAGCTCCATTACATATAATACCACGGGAAAAATACTATGGGTGCACAATACCATGTGCCCCAAAACCATCACTGTTTAACCTGGTCAACTTTGACTCTATCCTGAGTCAAGTTTACCTAACAATTCCCCCCTTAAACTTGACTTGGGGTTCCTTGACTAACTCCAGCCAAACCTGCTAAGTGAGACAATCCCGCTCACTCTAGCTCTTACCCCCCTCAAAGTTTTTACCCAAGGTTTTGTTAACCCGACATCCCCCCTATCACCTAGGTCTAACCCAGACTTTACCGGTGATCACCGAGGGGTACACATGCCTTACCAGGTCTTACAGTAGTATGCCCATTTACATGCAATAATTTTGACTATATTAAATTTATTTATTTTTGTTTATTGCTGCTGCCATTCTGATCCATCCTCTCTCAATTTGATTTGCTCAAAAACTTCTATCAAACCGCTCCAACTGCGAGCCCAAGAACCTCATAGATTCCAGCACCGGTGGCCTCACATAGCAGAAAACGAACAATTTTCGAAGCCGCATGAAAATTTTTCTTCTGCTGACCAAAGGTATCTCTCAACCTTCTTTAAATAGCCGCATGAATCTTGAACAATTCGTCAGCATGTTCCAAACCAATAAATATCGCAAATGCACTGTGATCCCTGGCAGTTACGACACTATCTTCCGCACATTCTCCTCAAGGTTCTTCCGCGTACGATTGTTCCACCATTATTTTCTAGACCTAGATATGTAAAAACGCTGCATTGGCTCCGATACCAGTGGTTAAGAAATTTACTGCATAACATAAATAATTACCGAGAGGAATATATATAAAAGAAAATAACCAACAACAACCATAAACACATAAGCACAAATGTTTATGCGGGAAAACCCCAAATCTGGGGAAAAACCCAACCTAATAAGATCTCATTAGCATTGGCCAAAACCCTAGCCAATCTGACCAAGTGAGCCTTCACCGCTCACCTTCAGGTCTTACATTACAATGAAGTCCTTCCAGTTTTTTATAAGCTCCATTACATATAATACCATCGGCAAAATACTATGGGTGCACAATACCATGTGCCCCAAAACCATCACTGTTTAACCTGGTCAACTTTGACTCTATCCTGAGTCAAGTTTACCTAACACTTACAAGTGCTCCCTCTCTGACCTCTACACTGCTGCAACAACTCCTTGCAACTCGCAATGTTGCATACCTATCTGTGCCATCCTACACTGGTACAAAATTCTTGTGCCTCTCGCACTGTTGCAGCCTACTAGCCTTACACTGTCTCGGGACTCCTGCACTGTAGCTCTCTTTGCCGTTCCATCCGCATCCGTCTCTACCCACTCAACCAGTCCTGCTACTCCTCGTCGGGGCTCCCGTAGCAAGGTCTAATCCAAGAGGTCAGGTACCTCAAGGATCCTTCCCCTCATCGCCTGTAGTCCACCTGCTATAGCTCGATGTCTCCCCACTTCTGCTCAGGTGGTGCATTTGCACTCATGGCACAATCATCGTCTGTTAAAACTTCCTTCTCTGCCTGTGATGGCGCTGCCTTAGTCTCAAAAGTCTCTCCCTTACTCTTCTTCCTTGGACATTGGGTTGCATAATGACCCAACTCCCCATAGTGGAAGCACTTGATCTTGGAGAGATATTTCTTCTTCTGCTTTTCCTGCTTTCCCTCAGATGTTAGGGCCACATCTTCCTCCCCCTGCTTGACTTTGATCCCCTTGCTCCTGTTACCCGTCTTCGACTGTCGTCTGATCTCTTCCTGGCGAAGAGATGCCCACATCTCATCCCAAGGTGGAAGTGTTCCTCTCCTCAGTATACTCTAGACAAATACCTCCCTGTAGGTTTTAACCCCATACATAAATTACCTACATACTAATTCTGAAACACAGAAAATAAACAATGCGAGAGCATAACACATAAAACACAGATACACAAAGGTTTTCCCCTGGATCTCAAAACTGGGACTACCAGCTTGATTTTTAATTATGTTCCTTTCAATGTTATAGTACATATTTATACATGTCCAAGCATCCAATACCATGGACCGAAAACCATCGTGTCAAAAAACATGTGTGAAAATCATGCACAAAACCAGAGGTGGGTCCACCTAACATAGGTTCCAAAACCAAAATTTTCTGGGGCGCTGCCCCGGACCCCATAGAGTGGGGTTACTTGCACCACTCAAATCCCTTGTGACCCCACCGCTACGCAATCGTTGCAACGAAGGGGGGGCTCCGCCCCCCTTCTAACCCCCCGGTTAACTACGTGGGCTAGTCGTGGAAAGAATATAACACAACCCAACATTCTCCCACTTGTTGTTTTCTTTCCACAGGGGGCCACAAGAGAGCTTAGTCTTTTATCTAGCCCTGCAACGCCCATTGTTTCTCTAAACCAATAGAACTTCTCAGAGCTCACAGATTTTGTGAATGCATCTGCAATATTCTTCAAAGTGTCCACCTTTACCAACAACACCTTTTTGTCTTCTATCATATCCCTCACAAAGTGATACTGAACATCAATGTGCTTTGTCTTTCAATGATATGCAGGGTTCTTTGCCAAGAAAATTGCACTTTGGCTGTCACAGTCTATCCTTATAGATCCCTGTACTAACCCCATACTTGAACACAATCTTTGCAACCAAACTGCTTCCTTGCTTGCACGAGTGGCTACCATGTATTCTGCCTCTGTAGTTGATAGTGCCACTACAGATTGTTTCTTCCTCATCCAACTGACTCCACCTCCAAATAGGTTAAACAGATACCCACTTGTAGATCTTCTCTAATCCAGATCTCCAGCCCAGTCTGCATCAACAAAGCCACGAATATCCAACACTCTACCCAATCCTGGTCTTCCTTGGTAGCACAAACCATAATCACTAGTGCCATGCAAATACCTGAAAACCCGCTTCACTGCTGTCCAATGCTCCTTTCCCGGTTTTGACATAAACCTGCTCAATACTCCCACTGCATGTTCAATGTTTGGTCTAATACAAACCATTGCATACATCAGGCTACCGACTGCACTGGCATATGGAACACAGGACATGTCCTCTTCCTCTTCTTGTGTCTTGGGACACTGTTCAACAAATAACTTTACACCTACAAGAATAGGAACCTTCACCAGTTTACTATCTTGAATATTAAATATCTGCAATATTGTCTCGACATACTTCCTCTAGTTTAACCAGAGATTCCTCTTTGCCTGATCTCTTTTAATTTCCATGCCCAAAATATAGTTTGCAGCACCAATATCTTTCATGTCGAATTTGGAGGACAATTGGGTCTTCAAATCCTAGATAATTTCTTTGTCATTTCCAACCAGCAACATATCATCCACATACAAGACCAAATAAATAACACGATCACCAATTAATTTAAAATACACACAGTGATATGCTTTGCTTCTGGTGAAGCCCAGTCCCCGTATAAATATATCAAATTTCTAATACCACATCCTTGGTGACTGTTTTAACCCATACAGAGACTTCTTTAACTTGCATACCAGTTCTTTCTTACCCTTCACCGCAAAGCCTTCAAGTTTCTTCATGTAGATTTCCTCTTCCAGATCCCCGTGAAGAAATGTTGTCTTCACATCCATCTGTTCTACCTCAAAATCAAAAGCAACAGCAACAAATAAAAGTAATCTAATAAAAGTTACCTTGGCAACAGGAGAAAAAATATCACCAAAATCAATTCCTAGCACCTGGGAATAACCTTTTTCTACCAACCAAGCTTTGTATTTCTCCACCTTTCCTTCTGCATTTGTCTTCTTCTTGAACACCCATTTGCTGCCAATGGGTTTCCTTCCAGCAGGCAACTCCACCAGATCCCAAGCCTCATTTTTGTGCAAAGATGCCATTTCATCAACCATGGTCTCTTTCTAGAGTTTTCCATCCTCTGAATCTACTGCTTCCTTCACAGTTCTGGGATCATCATCCGTAATAGATAAAGCAAAATTTGAACAGAAAGCAGATGGAATATACCTTTTTGGATGCCTTCTTTCTCGAACTGATCTTCTCACACTCAGAGTTTGTGGCTCTTCATCTTCTGATTCCTCTTCTGCTGTAGAGTCTGATTCTTCCTCCTTTAGCTCAAACCCTATCTTCTCGAGTTCCTTTGGTTGGACTTCATGTTTAATAACATCTTTTATCTCTCTGAACACCACATCTCAGCTGTACACAACCTCCCTTATTACTGGGTTCCAAAGATTATAACCCTTTAAACCATCCTTATACCCAATAAAGGTGCACTTTTTAGATTTACTATCCAACTTGGTTCGTTTCTCCTTTGGAACATGTACATATGCATCACATCCAAATACCCTCAGATGTGAAAGATAGGGTTTCTTACCAGTCCATACCTCTTGTGGAGTTTTATCCTCCAACGCTGATGAAGGTGATCTGTTGACTAGGTAACATGCTGTCTCCACCGCCTCTGCCCAGAATTCCTGTCCGAACCCAGCACCACTGAGCATGCTTCTTGCCCTTTCCATCAACGTCTTGTTCATTCTTTTTGTAACTCCATTTTGCTGAGGTGTATATGGAGTAGTCTTCTACGGTGCTATACGACACTTCTTACAAAATTCTTCAAATTCCTTATTGCAAAACTCTCCACCATTATCTGTCCTCAACACCTTTATCTTCTTCTCTGTCTGGTTTTCCACCAGAGCCTTGAATTCTTTAAACCTATCAAAGACTTCAGATTTCTTCTTAAGAAAGTATATCCATGTATTCCTTGAGAAATCATCTATAAATGATAAATAATACACAAACTTACCCAGTGATGGAACCTTCACAGGTCCAAACACATCACTATGCACAAGCTCTAATATATGTTTCACCCTCTTAGCACTAGAGGGGAAACTCACCCGATTCTGCTTCCCATATACACAAATTTCATAGAAATCAAAATCCAGAGAGATATTACTCATACCTTCTACCATACCTTTACCATGAAGTATTCGAAGGCCCTTCTCTCCAATATGACCAAGCCTTTGATGCCACAACATGGTCTTCTCTCCAAAGACCACTAGATTTTCTGCTCCACTATCAGGAACTACAAAACTATTGCACCCATCAACAACTGTGCTACCTTGTAGCTTGTACAGAGTTCCAATCCAAACTCCCCGCATCAATACCAGTGCTCCCCGAACCATCTTGCAGGTATCCTTCTCGAACACTGTTTTTACACCTGCATCATCCAACTTGCTTACAGAAATCAGATTTCTGGCCAATGTAGGAATATGCAGAACACCCAGAAGTGTTATAACCCTTCCACCTTGCAACTTCAACTTTACTTTTCCACGACCAACGATTCTAGCCTTCCTATCATCCCCTAAGAAGACATCACCACCATCGTATTTCTCATACTTGCAAAACCACTCTCTATGGGGAGTGAAGTGAAAGGATGCATCTGAGTCAATCAACCATACCTCATGATCTACATGTGTACTTGAAGAAGCCAAGTACACATCCCCACCTTCATCTGAGGTGGTTTTCGCCTCTGCAGAAGGAGCATCATCAGATCCCTTTCCTTTATCAGGAGCTTTAGATTTACAGTCCCTTTTGTAGTGCCTTCCTTTTCCGCATTTCCAACACACCACTTTTATAGGTTTTCCTGGAGATTTAGATCTCCCACTCGATGAATTATTTTTATTTCTGTTCTAGGACCGTCCTCGTACAGACAAGGCATCACCATTCTGGATCTCCATATTTTTCCGTCTCATCTCCTCCGTTAGCAAGGATGAGACTATTTCATCAAACTGCAAGGCAGTTGCATTGCTACCTGTTGCAATAACTAGACTATCCCACAAATCTGGTAGAGAACACAACAAATTGATGCACTTATCTTCATCTGAAATTTTAATATCAATAGACGTTAACTGACTTACCACAGTATTAAATGCGTTTAGATGCTCTGTCATTGAGTCTCCATCTTTCATCCTTAGGTTATATAGATTTTTCCGTAGGAACAGTTTATTCACCAGAGACTTAGATTGGTACAAAGTCCCTAACTTGTCCCACAAAGCCTTCACCATAGCTTCCCCTGATACATTCAACAATACTGAATCTGAGACACACAATTGTATTGTGCTCTTTGCCTTCCGATCCAACTTCTTCCATTCTTCATCAAACACTCCAGTCGGTTTAGTACCCGAATCTACTGCGATCCATTGATATTTATCCACCAACAGATCCTCCATCTTGAGTTTCCACAACTCAAAACTCTGACCATTAAATTTCTCAATCTCTATCCTTCCACTGCTCGCCATCTTCTTTCACCACCAGAATCGATCTCACAGATCTCCCACTGAATAGTGTCTACCACAGGCCTGAGTGAAACCCCTCAGCAACAAAGGCGTCCCCTTGAAGCCAAAAAAACTCTGATACCAAATGTAGGTTTTAACCCCGTACTGAAATTACCTGCATATGAATTCTAAAACACAGAAAATAAACAATGTGAGAGCATAACACATAAAACACATATACACAAAGATTTTCCCCTGGATCCCAAAACCAGGACTACCAGGTTGATTTTTCATTATGTTCCTTTCAATGTTATAATACATATTTATACATGCCAAAGCATCCAATACCATGGACTCAAAACCATCGTGTCCAATACCGTGGACCGAAAACCATCACATCCAAAAGCATGTGCAAAAATCATGCACAAAACCATAGGTGGGTTTGCCTAACATAGGTTCCAAAACCAAATTTTTCGGGGCGCTGCCCCGAACCCCATAGAGTGGGGTTACTTGCACCACTCAAACACCTTGTGACCCCCTCGCTATGCAATCGGTGCAACGAAGGTGGGGCTCTGGCCCCCCTCTAACCCCCCGGTTAACTACGTGGGCTAGTCGTGGAAAGAATATAACACAACCCAACATTCCCAGTCTTCTAAGACAACATTCATGGTTGTCCTCACCATTCGCTCTTGATCCGATGCTGCCCCTATAGCGGTCAACTGATTTCTGATCTCATTCAGTCCTCCGAGGAAGGTTTCAATCGATTGTCCCTTCTTCATCTGATACGACCTCATCTGATTCTCAAGCAACATTCTTCTCTGCACAGAAGTATGCTGGTACAACTTCTTGAGACCCTCCCACATCTCAAATGTTGTTTCGTTCTCGGCTATGTGTGGTACTACATGATCCTTGACCCCATCAAGGATAATGCTCGTGGCCTTCACCATCACCTCCTTATAGCTGTCATTATAACTAGGGTCGACTGGGACAACTATTACCTTCAAGGCGAAGTTCTTGATACGATTCCTGTAAAGTATGGGTAAGATTATGGCCTTCTAGACTACGAAGTTTGATGCTCTGTCCAGTCTATCCTGGTCTCTTACTCCGTGTAGTGCCATGATGCTCCTCTACTTCCCTCCTGGAAGTTCTGTGTTTGACTCCTCTAATTCTCTACTTCTCATCTGGAAGTTCTCTTCTGGACTCCTTCTGAGTCCTGATTTCCCTCCTGGAATCCTTCTGTCGCTTGTCAAGATGCCCCCTACTCTGATCGTCTTGTGTAACCACACCACTGATCCGGGTTCCTTGGCTCGAAACCCTTGGTAGCAACTCCTCTAGCCTTGCTCTGTCAGGTACTGTTCTGACTACAGTACCTCACCACCTCCACTCTGCAATATTCTTGCAGCTTTCTAAACCCCAAAAACTACCTATCTGTGGATAGTGTGAACCCCTCTCTGCCTCACGCTAGCCCTGTGTCACCCCAGATGGGTCTGTGTCAGCCCTGGGAGGCCCTGTTTCAACCCTCTGTCCATCTGCATCAGCAACGCTAGCCTCTCTGAGGCTTTGCGCAGCTCCCGGCTGCCTCCGCGTGAGCCCTGGCTGGTTTTGCATCACACTCCTTGGCTTCTGCGTTGTTAGAAACAAATTTTGTCACCTTGGGACAACTGTTTTCAACTTCTATTGCTTTGCTCGGCTGATGTCTTTTAGTCCTCTTGTGATCTGCAATCACGCTCTAATACCATGTTGAAGTTTCTAAGTTTACTTAGTTAGAAACCCTCCATGCACTTTTTCTGATTTATTCCTACCTACTTGTTATTTTCCTTAACAAGTTATTTACAATGTAAATACTGAAAATAAACGCTAGTGCATGCTCAACATATTACAGATCAGCAACTAAAAAGAAACAGAAACAAACACACCATATGACACCATTATATTTGGACCAATGTTCCCAGAAAAACCCAATGCCGGAAAACCAGTGCAACTATCTGAGGGTTTTCTTATTAAGCAATATCAGAGTACAATCTAGGTGCCGAAACTAGCCTAGCCAACAGAGAATTTCCGTGACATTAATACCTCTTGGTTCCTGACAATCTCTTAGCTGAAACCCCAGATAATCCTTCTAGCAGCTCCTCAGCACAAAACTACTCAGAAACCCTAACGTTTGCCAATCTGGACTGCGTTAGCCTCTCCTAGCCTAGCATTAGCCCTGCGTCAGCCTATCTTGGCCTCCGTCAGCCCTAGGAGGCCATACGTCAGCTCTCTAAGCCTCTACGTCAGCTAAGCTGGCCTCTTTGGTGCTTTGCGCAACACTTAGCTGCCTCTGCGTGGCCCTGCGTGAGCACTGGATGCTCCTGTGTCACTCTCTCTGGCTGTTTTGCTGCTCTCCTGGCTCTCTGTCTCTCTGTACTCAATGTCCCTCAGTTGCTCTCTGACCACTGATTATATCTCTCTTAGCAAACCCCACTCTAGAGAATAGAATGACTGATCACTCTAGTGTGTTCTCCAAGTGACCCTCAAGCCTCCTCTTATACTTTTCCTATTGACATCTCAACGGCCGAGATTAAGTCTGTAATCAATGACTAAGATTAGACCTGGCTTGATCCATGTCTTTTGGACCATTTTAACACATATTCATATTAATACACATTAATATTTAATATTAATTATTTTAATATCTCCTGATCTGCTTAGAATCTGCTCAAACCCTTTCTGGGTATTGGAGATCTCATGTGCACCAATCTCTCCACCAAATGTTGTGGCTAGAGCACATCTGATGCTACCCCAAATTAACACTCCCTCTTAGTGAGGACTGTGCTTTAGAAATACTCCTCATTGAGTATTACTCTGATCATTCAACATCGATACCTATGCTAATGTTAGGCCTTCATGCCCAACATCCTCTACACTGTTGCTTCCTATACTGCTACCCATGGTTCTGCCACTACCACTTCTGCATCTGTACGACAAATCCCTCTGCATCCGTGCTACTGCTGGTCATTTCTCCCAACACTGCATCCGCACTACACCTCCTCTCATCATGCTGCATTGTGTTGCCCACTGCTGCACTGCAACTCAGTTACTGAGAAGTAAGTAACTAATCTCCCAACTGACCTCCCTGTTGGGCTAGAGACACCCATTGATGCTGAAGCTCCCTCTCTGACCTCTACGCTACTGCAAGAGCTCCCTACATCTCGCACCGTTGCACACCTCTCTGTGCCATCCTGCACTGGTGCAACACTCTTGTGCCTCTCGCACTGCTGCAGCCTGGTAGCCTTGCACTGTCTTGGGACTCCTGCACTATAGCTCTCTTTGCCACCCCATCCACATCCATCTCTGCCCACTCAGCCAGTCCTGCTACTCCTCATCGGGGCTCCCATAGCAAGGTCCAATCCAAGAGGTCAGGTACCTCAAGGATCCTTCCCCTCATTGCCTGTAGTCTGCCTCACTACAACTTGATGTCTCCCCACTTCTGCTCAAGTGGTGCGTGTGCACTCATGGCACAATCATCGTATGTCAAAACTTCCTTCTCTGCCCGTGCTGGCACTGCCTTAGTCTCAGAAGACACTCCCTTACTCTTCTTCCTTGGGCACTGGGTCGCATAATGACCCAGCTCCCCATAGTTGAAGTACTTGATCTTGGAGAGATCTTTCTTCTTCCGCTTTTCTTGCTTTCCCTTAGATGCTAGGGCCACATCTTCCTCATCCTGCTTGACTTTGATCCCCTTGTTGTTGCTACCTGTCTTTGACTGCCATCTGATCTCTTCTTGGCGAAGAACTGCCCACATCTCGTCCCAAGGTGGAAGTGTCCCTCTGCCCAGTATACTCTGGACAAATACTCCCCAATCTTCTGAGACATCATTTGGGGTTTTCCTCACCATTAGCTCCTGGTACAGTGTCACCCCTATAACAGTCAACTGATCTCGGATCTCATTCAATCCTCCGAGGAAGGTGTTAATCGATTTTCCCTTCTTCATATGATACGATCTCATCTGATTCTCAAGCAACATTCTTCTCTGCACAGAAGTATGCTGGTACAGCTTCTTGAGATCCTCCCACATCTCAAATTTCATTTCCTTCTCGACTATGTGTGGTACTACATGATCCTTGACCTCGTCAAGGATAATGCTCATGGTCCTCACCATCGCCTCCTTGTACCTGTCATTATCACTGGGGTTGACTGGGACATCTATTACCTTCAAGGCGAAGTTCTTGACACGATTCCTGGCAAGTACAGATAAGATTCTGGCCTTCCAGATTGCGAAGTTCAATGCTCCGTCCAGTCTATCCTTGTCTCTTACTCCTTGTAGTGCCATGATGCTCCTCTATTTCCCTCTTGGAAGTTCTCTGTTTGACTCCTCTGATTCTCTACTTTATGTCTGGAAGTTCTCTTCTGGACTCCCTCTGAGTCTTGATTTCCCTCCTGGAAATCCTTCTGTCGCTTGTTGAGATGCCCCCTACTCTAATTTTCTTGTGCAACTGCACCACTGATCCGGGTTCCTCGGCTGGAAACCCTCGGTAGAAACTCCTCTGGCCTTGCTTTGTTAGGTACTGTTCTAACTATAGTACCTCACTAGCTCCACTCTACAATATTCCTACAGCCTTCTAAACCCCAGCAACTGCCTATCTGTGGACTGCGTCAGCCCCTCTCTACCTCACACTAGCCCTACGTCACCCTAGATGGGTCTGCATCAACCCTGGGAGGCCATTCGTCAACCCTCTGGCCCTCTGTGTTAGTAACGCTGGCCTCTCTGAGGTTCTGTGTAGCTCTTAGCTACCTCTGCATGGCCCTATGTGAGCCCTGGCTAGCTCTGCGTCACACTCCTTGGCTTCTGCGTTGTTAGAAATAGATTCTGTCACCTCGGGATAGTTGTTTTTAGTTGTTATTGCTCCGCTCGGCTGATGTCTTTTCATCCTCCTATGATCTGCAATCATGCTTCAATACCATGTTGAAGTTTCTAAGTTTACTTAGTTAGAAACCCTCCATGCACTTTATCTGATTTATTCCTACCTACTTGTTATTTTCCTTAACAAGTTATTTACAATGTAAATAATGAAAATAAACACTAGTGCATGCTCAACACATTATAGATCGACAACTAAAAAGAAACAGAAACAAACACACCATATGACACCATTATTTTTGGACCAATGTCCCCAAAAAAACCTAATGTTGGAAAACTAGTGCAACTATTTGAGGGTTTTCTTATTAAGCAATATCAGAGTACAATCTGGGTGCCAAAACTGGCCTACCCAACATAGAATTTCCTTGGTAGTAATACCTCTTGGTTCTTGACAAATCTCCTGGATGAAACCTCGGATAATCCTTCTGGCAGCTCCTCAACACAAAAATACTCAGAAACCTCAGCGTCTGCCCAATCTGGACTGCGTCAGCCTCTCCTAGCCCAGGGCTGGCCCTGCGTCAGCCTATCTTGGCTTGCGTCAGCCCCAGGAGGCCCTGCGTTAGCTCTTTGAGCCTTTGCGTCAGCTATGTTGGCCTTTCTGGCACTTTGCGCAACACTTAACTGGCTCTACGTGGCCCTTCGTGAGCACTAGCTACTCCTACGTCACTCTCTTTGGCTGCTCTGCTGCTCTCCCGACACTATCTCTACCTCTCTGTCTCTCTGTACTCAATGCCCCTTAGCTGCTCTATGATCACTGATTCTATCTCTCTTAGCAAACCCCGTTCTAGAGAATAGAATGAATGATCACTATGGTGTGTTCTCCAAGTGACCCTCAAGCGTCTTCTTATACTTTTCCTGTTGACATCTCAATGGGCGAGATTAAGTCCCTAATCAATGACTAAGATTAGATCTAGCTTGATCCATGTCTTAGGGACTCCATTAAAAATATTAATTATTTTAATATCTCCTGATCTGTTTAGAATCTGCCTAAACCCTTTCTAGGTATTAGATATCTCATGTGCCCCAACCTCTCCACCAAATTTCGTGGCTAGATCACATTCGATGTTACCCCAAATAAACATCTGCTTCATCATCCTTAGCCGAAAACATAGAGTCACATATGAACAGTCTGAGGTTATGACTCTGTTCCCCATCAACAAAATGACCTGCATGTTGTTTATGTCTCTTCTGACCTTCATCAGACTTCTTATTCATACAATATCTGGCTATATGGCCAGTTCTACCACAATAAAAACATCTGGTCGCAGAGTCATTTCTATTGAAAGATGTACCTTGAGGTGGGGGCATCTTTCTCTGTGGGGTGGCACTGCTCTTCTGTGTTGCATTTGGCTTTACTTTGAAGGGCTTCTTCTTCGCCATTAAGGACAGATCTGAACTCTAAGGTTTATGAGTTATCTGCCTTTCCTCCTCTTGCATGAGGATTCCTATCATTCTCTTGCGTTCAAGCGAGTGATGAACATTTGATACTTGTCATTCATACCATTCATGGTAATCATGACCAAATCTGTATCTGACACAACTTCACTGATGTCACCCAGCTTGTTCTTGAGCTCCTTGATCCGTGAAATAAATGCTACAACTATCTCATTCTCCTCCATCTTGATGGAGAGAATCTTGCTCTTCAAGAACAACAATTGATTGGTGTTCTTGACCTCATAGAGATCCTTGAGTGTCTTCCATATTTCTGGTGCAGTCTTGCAATCACGGATATGGGGAATAATGCAATCTTTGACTGAAAATTTCAGGAGCATTCTCGCCTTAGTCTCCCGCTTATCCCAGTCTTGGATTGTTGCTGTTGTTCCTCCTGCAAGCACGTTCGACTTCACCTCATCATTATTCACAATTTCCCATGCATTGTGTCCCTCAAGTAGGGTCTGCAACTTAAATTTCCAACCAAAATAATTGGATCTATCCATCTTTTTATTCTCATTGAGGTATGATTCTGCTAACTGATTATTCATATTGAATAAAAAAACTTCAACCCAAACAACTTAAAAAAAAAACCCAAATCTTAAAAAATACTGCAAATGCAAGATCCAATGAAAACTTCAATTAAAAATCAGCCCAGATCCCTTTTTTTTAAGAGATCACTCCAATTCCTTCTTTAAAAAATTCCCCCCCTTTATCAAATAATAAGCCACGTTTTTTTTTAATTAAAGAATTAAATTAAAAAACTTTAATTAAAATCTTAATTTAAAAAAAATTCCAATACTAGTTGTTACACTAAAAAATGTCACCTTGACTACTTACAGTTAGTATGGCTCAAATCAACAGTCATGCTACCCTCTTAGGCAAGTCTCATGCCTCTGTTATCCATCTCAAACTCAAAGAAGAGAGAAAGTCTTGTAAAAACTATGTTTATCTCTGGGGTCGCAGGTTCTCTCTAGCCTTACCTGCGGGGACGCTGACCATGTTCACAAAATCTGCGTCCATGGACGCTCTGTATGTTAAGGGACAGGTGCGTCCCTCTGTAAAAGGCAAAATGCGCGAGTTTTATCTTGAAAAAGTTACTTTGGTTACTTCTAGAACATTCTAGAGGTCGGTTTGATGAAATGGATGCGCCTCCAGTTGGTTCATGTATCTCTATTAAGGGGGAACTTATCCCATCAATAAGGGAGCTATCCCACCCAAAGAGGGGGATGATCCCATTGATAGTGGACCTGAATAACCTCTTTACAGCACTATAAATAAAGGCATTGAGCCAGAAGGAGAAGAGGTTGGAGCTATACATTTTCTTTGGGTAAATGCTGCAGGATTTAGGTCTTCCATTAGAGCCTTTGTGAGGAGAGATTGTCTTCACTTGATTCTACTTGGAAGTGGGTGAGCTTTGTCAAAGTAGAGGAAAACCCTTGATGGACCCTGGAAGGAACTTGCACAACACCAAGGCCAGGTTGTAAGAGTTTCTTTGTTTCGTTATTAATACAAACTGGTTTATTTTTCTCAATAGCTTGTGTTAATGAGTTATTTCATGTGTTCCTTGGTCTGCATGTTGAATATATGTTTTATTATATGAAATGCAAGTGCTTGGTAATTGTTTGATTGTTTGTGGTTGCAGGAATTGACTTGAAGGAGGAGCTCATCCGGATCGTCAAGAACGGACTTCAACAACAGCGTTTTGGAATAAGGTAAGCCTAAACACTTGTAGTTTTCATGTTGTAAAAGGTGTATTTAGAGAAAGATCACTCCATTTTGTCTTGTTTGTCATTAGAATGTCTTAGACTTCTAGGAAGGTCAGTCGTGTCCGCACCCTTGACCAATTCCGTGTGACAAATTGGCGACTCCGCTGGGGAATCCATTAATGAGAGAGTCTTTTCCTTTATATGAACTTTGCTTTGAGAAAATCATTTTTATTTTCTGGTTTTTGACTGTGAGAATTAGTATTTGGGTGGCTTAGCTTTAGATTTAGTTAGATTTGGTTTTTCTTCATTTTTCCAGAAGGACGCACCCTCTGAGTACTGCACAGTGCGTCTTTGGACGCGCTGTTGCCGTTTGCACAGAGCGGGGCCGCACCTGTGACAACGGGTTGCCTGCGTCTTCCTGTAAAACTTAAGAAAATTCCATTTTTGCTTTAAATTGCTTTTAGATTTTGTTTTTCCTTAGTGTTTTCTGCCCAGATCCTTTAGTACCCTGTCAAGAATTTTCACCTGAACTAGTTTTGTGAGCTTTGAGTGTTTTAGTGGTTTTCAACGAAGTTTAGACCTAGGGTTTGATTTTTGGAAAGGCTTTGTAGTGACTTTGATAGTAGAAAGTTGTCCAGCCTTAGATCTCTCTGGTTAGTCAACCTTCTTAGAAGTCGGGCCTGTCGTAAAGTCTCCTTTTGTGAGCAACTTGCCATTTGAGTTGTTTTGGGTCAAATTTCGAATTGCTTGTTTATAAAGTATTGATTTCCATTTTACAAAAAGAACAAAAAGATTAGAGTTTTGTTTTGACTAGTTTTTGGTTCTGCAATAAGCTAGTCCTTGATTTGATTGTGATCAAGTAAAACACCTTAGAAATAATCATTGTTAGTTTTGGCCTCGTTAAGATTGCTTAGAGTAAATTTGCCTTTAGTTTGCTTATGAGTGCATTTTCATAGATTTTAATAGTTGTTAAGATTGATTTTTGGTTATATTAGATTTATTTGCTTTATTAAAAGAAAAATACAAAAACATCTTCTTTAAAAGTCTTGTTTCAAGTAGCTTTTTGTTTTTGAAAGAAGAAAAGAGTTTTTTCGTGCATGTAAAGAGAGGTTATGTTTTTATGCTTGGAAAAGAAAAACGAATTGTTTCTTTGATTGTCTTCAATTAAGAAGTTGCTTTTATAAAGATTGCATTCTCTCAACTTTTTAGTTAAGCAATTCATCGAAAAAGTAAAGTAGTGGATAAATCATTCTAGGTGCATTTTGTAGTGGTTTCGAGTCGAGTCAACACACCACTGGTTTCACTTCCATCACCTTTTGACTTAAGAAACAACCTTAAAAGTAACGCTTAAATTAAAATCAATCTAGTAATCTTTATTTTTCTAGGGCTCTGAAGCACCAACATAGCTTAGGCTAGGGTCTTGGAGTAGGTGAGTACTTAACTCTCCAAGACTACAAAACCAAACAGATAGTCTATCTTGAGTAGAACAAATCCAATTGTTTCAGTTACATTCTGGGAAAGCTCCTCTTAAAGGAGAAGCACGAGCTCGTGTCCGAACCAGTGAGGGGATCATTCCTCCCTCGTTGGGAACGACGCCAGGCAGTACGTATTACAAACGGTAAACCTCGGATTAACCATTGTCGAGGAGCCAGGGGTCACTTATCGGTAAACCTTGGATTGTTGTCAAGGAGCCGGTAAGGGGATTGGAGCTTGCTACTCTGCCCTTGCGTGCTGTCGGAGTTTAGACTGTTCCCCCAGGTGTAATTGTTGTGATTGGTAACCTTAGTGGCCATAATATCTAGGATTCTACCCAAGGTGACGGTGGAGGGAAGGTCCCACTGTACCTGGAGCAGACGTCGGTTATACTCACTTGGATTTTCTGGGGGGTTCGCTTCACTTCGAGACGGTTAAAGTGGAGGAACTTGGTCCAGTCTATTCATTAAGCAGGTTGCCGGGGTAACTGTTCCACCCGCCATTTCTGTACTGAATCCTGCGAGGTTGGGCCTAATCACCAACTAGCGCTTTTGGTCCGGAAGACTACTGTTTGTGTGTGGTTTGACGCTCTAGATTATTTAGGCGTGTGCTTCAAATTTGTTTGGTTCTTTAGAAGACTTTAGGTGGTTTGATTTGAAATTTTTACTTTGTTTTCGTGTGTTGTAGTTAAAAATCTTTAATTGTGGCGGAATTACCGAGAAGGTCCCGTCGAATTGCGGGCCAGTCTCCTGAAGTTGTTTCTGTGGCCAAATTGTTGAGAAGATCCCGTAGACTTAGGGGATCCCCTCCTCGAGACGACCCAGGTAATTTAGAAGGGTTAAAGGTCCTTGTAACTCCTCCTAGTGGCAGTAGAGTAGGTTCACCTGAAGAAGGAGAATCTTCCTTGGTAGTCCATCCAGATTACCAAAGTTTAGAAACAGGTTACAATCCCGAAGCTGTTACAGTTTCCGAGCTTGCTGGTAGTTTTTCATCTGCCAGTGAAACAGGCGAAGAACCTGAAATTTCCGAACCTGTTACTCCAACTCCTAGTGTTCCTGATTCACCAAGAATAGAAAGAATTATCACCGAAAATCTTCCTGTTGGATTAATTGCTATAGAAGAACTTGTTCCAGAGGAAGAAATAGGCGTTTCTGATTCTGAAGATCTAATTACCCTTGATCTAAGGGAGCGTGAATCCATCTTTTACAGTCCTCCTAGAAGTGAATCTTGGTACCTTGCATTAACCAATTTTTTAGACAACTCAGTAGGTTTTTCTACACCTCGTACTCCTATTCCACCTAGAGGAATTCATTCTCCTGTAAATATGTCTGGTCAGTCATCTGTGTTTTCACAAAGTCCTGAATCATTTTTACATGGCGGTCCTTCTGTTCCTACTGGGTATCAATCACTTTCTGGTACCTTTGCGGGAGCATCTCCTCAACCCATTGATCATGGGTTATTAGTTGGAAACAGTGGTAATGTACCATTGAGTATAGGTGACGTTTATATGATGTCAGGTTCAACTCCCATTAACCAACCTCAAGGTGGCCAATTACCGCCTGGGGGGCAACCTTCGTTAATGCCTGGGGGGCAACCTCAAGGTACTTCATTCGTGACTGGGGGGCAACCTCAAGGGTATCAACCCCAAGGGTATCAACCCCAGCCTCAATATGTACCCCAAAGTCAACCTCAGTATCAATATCAACCTCAAGGATGGCAACCTCAAGGATGGCAACCCCAAGGGTATCAACCCCAAGGGTATCAACCTCAAGGATACCAACCTCAAGGTCAAGGTCAACCCCAGTACTCGTATTTACCTCAAGGTTATCAACCTACGGGTCAATACCCTGGTCAAGGTTATCAACCACCTCAAGGGCAATCATATGGGACTGCACCTTACAGTTATCAACCCTATCCTCAATACGGCTATGGATCTCAGTATCCTCAACCTGTTACGAGTCAATACCCTGGAATGTTAACATGGGATCCGTCACAGGGTCAACAGATGTCGCAACCAAGTATACAGTCGGTACCTCAAGCAGGACAACCTGCAGTTCCTGGTCCACCCCAGCAACCGCAACCTGTCCAGTCAAGTGTTCAGACCCCTGTAACTTCCGTAGTTACTCAGCCGCCAATTGCACCTAGTACTCCACCTCACACGGCTGCAGCAACTACCGCTTCATCTACCATGCTTACTTCTGGAGTATCGGCAGCTCCGGTTTCTACTGTCCCTGTAACCACTCCTCAGACATCTGTACCGTTGTCTGGACCCACGGTTCAAACCACAGTCCAGATGCCTGCAGGCCAACCTGGTACAAGTACGGTTGTTACTACTCAACCTCAATTTGTTCAACCTCCGTACCAGGGACAGTATCAACCTGGGCAAGCTGCCCAACAACCGGTTTACCAGTATCAACCGTATCCTGGGTACACTTATCAACAACCTCAACAACCCCAGTACGGTCCGGTTAATCCTGGTTTTCCAGGAGGATATAATATCCCAAATGCGACTCCTGTTCCTAGTTATCCTGGATATCCTCCTCCTGGGGCTGGTATTGTGACTCAGAGTTTTAGAGATCCTAACCGGCAGTTACCGTTTATTGCGACTTTAGATTTACCCGACTTGACGCGCCTAACGAACGATCCAATTCAATATCTTCAGTTCTGGCCGCCAATGCCAAATAAGTTGCCCAGCGATATACCCAAGTTCGAAGGTAAGTCTGGAGAGGATCCGTCTAATCACGTGATGACTTACCACCTCTGGTGTGCATCAAATTCCATCTCAGATGATTCCATCCGCTTACGTCTTTTCCAGCGTACACTCATTGGTCTCGCAGCCAAGTGGTACATTGAGTTACCACGGGCCTCTTTTTACAACTTTAGCCAGTTAGCTACCTCGTTCTTAACTCATTTTCAGTTACCAGTCAGATACGATAATGGTACAGAATTATTAACTTCGCTAAAACAATCGACATCCACGTACATTTCTGATCACATTCATGAGTGGAGACGTCGAAGGAGATTAGTGAAAGTTTTTATCCCGGACCAAATCTTAGCTGAATGGTTTGTCAAATCATTATTACCAAGAATTACTGAAGATGTAGCTAAGGCCGGAGTAGTTACTGAGGAGCAAGTCATTGCTCAGGCACAATACCTTGACTTAGTTTACACTCAGTCGGGTACGTTACACGAGAAAATTCCGGATCTTCCAAAGTCAAACCAAATCGCTGCTGCTCCTTCGGGATCTCATGCCGCTGATGGTATGATTGGTATCGTGACTACGAAGAGTAAGAAGAAGTCTTCCAAGGCCTCCAATACTCCAATTATCACTTTGCCTGATTCTCCGACAGGAGAGTCTTCTCCTCCTGAACTTACCGCCGACATTCACGCTGTAGAGTCATCTACGGCCAAATCAAAAAACGGTGGAAAGAAGAAAGGAAAGAAGAAGGCTAAAGCAGACAAGGCTCCAAAGGAGAAAACGAAAAAGTCGGAAACCAATGACGAAAAGCGCAAACCTCGATATCCTTGTCTCATTTGTGAAGAAGATCATTTTACGAGAGACTGCCCTCATCGGGCCGAGGTAGTGAAAATAGTCAAAGGTTCTCCCACTCCTGCTGTGTTAAAAAATCCATTTCCAGAGCAGGAGAATAAGATGATAGGTTCTTCTTCGAATGCCAGTGAAGAACCCATTTTGATGATGTCTCATGTCAGGATTGCGACTCGATCGCAAGATTATGGTAGTAAGGCTCCTGTTGATGGTAAGGAAGCAGAATCTTCTCACTCTAACCCATCAACCTCAGCTCCTGGTTCCGATCCACTACAGATCGAAAAACCTAACCCAGACTTAGTGATTAAGCCGCCCGCCAAGGGTGTACTTCGAAGGTCTGCTTTCAATCCACATGCGAGAGCAGCCCAGAATTACAACATTGTTGAAGACTTAGCTGTTTCACCTTCAGCAATGTCGGCACTCGAAGTGCTGCAATCATGTCCAGCGCAACGAAAATTGCTTTTGTCGGCTATCGGAGCTGTCGATGTTCAGGACCCGAACCTAATGATCTTTGATCTAGAAAATAGTACACCGCGTCTCCCCCATCAAATGGCTTTCCAAATTCCAGTGATAGTCAAAAACAGGCCTATTCATCGGACTGTGATTGATGAGGGAGCTTCTACGTGTATTATGTCGATTCAATGTTGGAGATCGCTTGGTTCTCCTTCGTTGAACCAATCCCCCACCATCCTTAAGGCCTTTGATGGCCGTGGGTTCCGTCCGTTTGGTATTCTACAAGAATTGCCTATAGGGGTCGAAGGTAAAACCGTTAGTCTGGATGTGGAAGTGGTTGATGCCCCTCTAGACTACAACCTTCTTTTGGGTCGAAGTTGGTCATATGCTATGACAGCGGTCGTTTCATCGGTCTTCAGAGTCATTAAGTTTCCACATAACGGTAAGATCGTGACTATTGATCAGCTGACATACTTTTCATCCGACCCAACCTCTTTAGAGAGTATCCAGCATGTTGGTAAAACGACAATCCCTTATAGGGACATTGGTGTAGGTTTAGTTAAGGATTCCGGTTTACTGGGAACTTTTCCTCTCCCTCCACTCAATGCAGACCCTTCGTTTGCAACGATTCATATGATCACGTCAGAAAACATTATTTATGATGATCCTTGGTATGTTCCCTCTGACTCTGAGCTAGACTCACTCGGTGATGTTATGCCGTTGAGTCCGTATGAGATTGCTTATGAAGCTCTTATGTCTTTTACCGACTTTCATTCAACCGAAGTCGACCAAATGAATGTGGTCAGTGAAGAGTCACTTTTCACCTCACCCTTAGAACGGATAACGTTTCCCGAAGAAGTGTCATCTGACGAACAACTTCGCGAAATCCTAAGTGTAGATGATCTACCATGGGAAGATCTCCATCACAGATCTTCGTTTTTACCTAAGGATGATGCATTTGAAAATGATTTTTCATCTATCTTTACCGCTGAATATGTCAAAGACGCTCAGGATCCAACGAAACATTCTGATTCAGAGCTGAATTTAGGGAATATTTCTCGTACTATTCCCATTGATATTTCAGTGAAGCCCGAATCGAGGAGAACATTCATATAGGTGCCGCATGTACTGAAGAAGAAATCCAAACTTACAAGGCCCTATTCCAAGAATTCCGCGACGTGTTTGCCTGGTCTTACGAGGAAATGCCGGGAATTGATCCTGCCATTGTTGTTCATGAAATAAAACCTACCCGGATGCTAAACCCATTCGGCAACGGTTGCGTCAGATTCACCCTCGAAAAGCGGCTGCGATTAAAGCAGAAGTCGAAAAGCTGTTGAAAGCAGGTTTCATTTATCCGATCCCGTTAACGGATTGGGTATCGAATATTGTTCCCGTCAATAAAAAACAAGGAACAATAAGAATCTGTATCGACTATAGGGATATCAATCGAGCTTGTCCAAAAGACAACTATCCTACGCCTTATATCGATCAAATTATTGATGATTGTGCCGGAAGTGAGATGTTTTCCTTCATGGATGGTTTCTCAGGCTATAATCAAATCAATATTCTACCTGCCGACCAACCAAAAACGGCATTCATTTGTCCATGGGGGACATTTGCTTATTGCAAATTACCTTTTGGGCTTAAGAATGCCGGTGCTACTTTTCAACGGGCGATGTCTTATGCATTTCATGACATCAAGCACATTGTGCAACCCTATCTCGATGATTTGCCTGCTCATTCTTTACATCGAGCTGATCACCTTGTCCACCTACGAGCAATCTTTATGAGGTGTAGGCATTATCGAATTCGGTTGAATCCCCACAAGTGTGTTTTCTGTATAGAAACAGGTCGATTGCTGGGATTTGTTGTTTCAAAAGCCGGCATTCGCGTCGATCCCTCGAAAGTCGAGGCTATCATCAAATTGCCTCCTCCTTCGAGTTTGCGCCAACTCCAAAGTTTGCAAGGGAAAGCGAACTTTTTACGCCGATTCATCCCAAACTACGCCGAGGTCACTAAAGGTTTTACACGGTTGTTGAAACAGAACGCACAATTCTTTTGGGACGAGATTGCCCAACAATCTTTTGATGCACTGAAACACGCGTTGACCCATGCACCGTTATTGCATCCTCCCAACTACAACCAGGACTACTTCTTATACCTCGCAGCTTCGCATTCCACCATTGGAATGGTGTTAGTTCAAGAAGATGAATTCGGAGCGGAGCATGTGATATATTATCTTAGTAGAACCTTAAATCCCTGTGAGAAATATTCGCATGTGGAAAATATTCCCATGTGGAGAAATTGGCCCTGGCAGCCGTTCAAGCTGTCCAGCGTTTTCGTCACTACATTCTTCTTCGCAAAACTACAGTTATTTCGGATTGCAACCCTATGATTTATATTTTGACAAAACAACTGCTAGGGGGCAAGTACTCTAAATGGATTGTTATCCTGCAAGAGTTCGACTTGGAGTTCGAGAAGTCCAAGTCTAAGAAATCTTTAGTTTTTGCGGAATTGATGTGTGATTTCCCGAGTGCTGACACAGAGACTGTGGCAGAGGAGTCCATTGCGGACGAATCTTTGTTTCTTATTAGCACTTTAGATCCGTGGTATGGGGATATAATCATCTATCTCCAAACCCAAACCTTTCGGCCTGAAGCTTCCAAGGAAGACCGTCGAAAAATTCGGTTTCGATCCCAGCAATACAGAATTATTGGAGATACACTTTATCGCCGGGGGGCAGACTTAGTTTTTCGACGTTGTTTAACTCACGACTGAGTTTTTCGACGTTGTTTAACTCACGAAGAGGCTGAGAGAGTTTTGAATGATTGTCACTCTGGAGCATGTGGCGGTCATATGTCTGGGTATGCCACAGCTCAGAAGGTGTTGCGCGCTGGCTATTTCTGGCCGTCTATGTTTAAAGATTGTATCCTTGCCGTCAGAAAATGCCACAACTGTCAAGTGTTTGATCGAAAGATGCGCGCTCCACCTGCTCCTCTCCACCCTATAATTGCCGCTGGTCCATTCGCCAAATGGGGCATTGACTTTATTACTTGTAACCCTCACTCGGCCGGGGGGCATGCGTATATCATCCTCGCGGTTGATTATTTTACAAAATGGGCCGAGGCGATGCCTACATTCGACGCAAGCGGCAAGACAGCTGCAGTTTTCGTATTCAATCATATCATAACTAGGTTTGGTGTCCCACAAGCAATCATTACTGACCATGGGAGCCATTTTCGAAACGTCATGATGACTGAGCTTACAAGCCAGCTTGGTTTGCGCCACGATAGCTCTACTCCTTATTATCCGCAAGCCAACGGTTTGGTTGAGTCAATCAACAAAGTTCTAGTCATCATGATTCGACGGATCATTGGTATCCATCGAACGAATTGGCATAACATGTTATTTTCGGCGCTATGGGCATATCGAACTTCAGTGAAAAATTCAACAGGTTTCACCCCTTTCCAGCTAGTTTATGGCTTAGAAGCTGTGTTACCTATTGAATGCGAAATCCCATCACTTCAAATGGCTGTCGAATTACTTCCAGCTACTTCCGAAGAGGAGAAACGGTTATTATACTTGGCTAAATTAGATGAGACTCGACGTGACGCTACTTTAGCTATCGAGACTCACGCGAAACGAATGAAAGCTCAGTACGATAAAAATGTAACCCCTCGAAGTTTTTCGGAAGGAGACCTAGTACTATTATATGATCAAGCTAACGATAAGCTAGGTGCCGGAAAATTCGTTCCCATGTGGCATGGGCCCTACATTGTAAAGCGAAAGCTAGCAAAAGGGGCTTATGAGTTAGTTGATTTTGATGGGGACTCTTTGGGTAAACCCAGAAATGGACTTTACCTAAAGAGGTATTATGCTTAAAATGATGGGTATGGAGAAATTTTTAGATAGGTTAGATTTCCTTTCTAGCTAGCAAGTGTGTTAGTTTAGTCAGTGTGCTTAGCTTAGCGAGTGTGGTTTTTCGTCATTATTCTGGCTTATCTTGGTTTTACTCTTGATATTGTAGATGTCGACGCCTCTCCAAACATACATTGGATTTGCTGATGGTGCTTGTCGTAATACACGGAATATCTCTTCCGCAGCTTGGGTTATCTATTCGCCCTCTGACGAGTTAGTTTCTATGCATGGGGTAAGCCTCGGTCAAACAACGAATAACATTGCAGAATACAGTGCAGTGGTTGAATTATTATCCGAATCTATTTCATTTGGAATTCGACGTTTGATAGTGAGGTTAGATTCTGAACTTGTTGTATTACAGCTTAATAGAGTTTATGCCATTAGAAATCCTGTGTTATTAAGGTTGTTTTTGAGAGTGCGTCTCTTGGAACGTGAATTTGATTACATTGAATATCAACATATTCCAAGGTCTTTGAATACATTAGCAGATGCAATTGCTTCTCGAGTGTTGGACAGACATTTATAATAATCATGCAAGTAAATTTAAAAACATTTCATCATACATGTTAAACAAGATAAGCCGGTAATAGTGATATATATAGATAGAAGTGTGTCAAAAAATATATACATCGTCTTCGATCATAGGTTGAAAACACCTTATGATCGGCAAAATGATAGTACAAAAAGTCAAAAATGTCACATGTGACTACAAAAGTGACTAGTCAATCACTGGTGGTGCTCTCTGTACGACACCACTGCGCGGGCTACCTTACGCAAAAATCTCCTAAACGGTCCAGGGACCGCGACTACGAAGCGCTGAAGCCTGATAGGAATGTCGTCCATAGTAGTCTCAGGTATATCTGCCGTGAGACGCTCTAGATCATGCTCCAACTCAGCTAGTACTTCTGCTGTCGCATCCTGTGGGGCCGGTACCGGTGCAGCTGGATGTAGTCTATCATAAGGCCGGAGGTTGGCTGGACGCTGTGGACCAACATCTGCATTTTGAAAAAATTTTACTATTAGTTTTGAGACGATATATATAAAAAATACAAAAAATACATAATTAGGAAACTTGTGAAAATAAAAAGTACCTCTGTCGTCCCATTGTTCTCCCTGTGGAAGAACCATGTCCGGATCACCTCTGAAATCCATTCCGGCATACGGAAAGTCCTGTATCACAAAAAGCTGGCCCTCTAACCAGTCAAAATAACTATCTGAGAATCGAACTACTGTCGCGCCCTCGTCAGGATGCCGGGCCATCACCGCAACCCATCGTATCAGCTTTGGCTGCTGAGGACCCAAGATATCAACAGTGAGTTGCTGAGGGATCAGCATTGGAATTCTCTCCAAGGCAAAGCTCACGACTATAGGCCCATATCCAAAAGTCTTTAGTCGTCCGTTCTTTGCCTTGGTCAGTTGGCTCTTCATATGAGCCGACACAGCTTCACACCAGTTGAAAATGGTGCCTTGGTAACAGTCAATTGCCATCCGCATTTGGGATCCGGAAGCAATGTGTAAAGCGGCCGCGCCGCAAATTCTGGTAACCGTGAACGCTATGACTTTGAGTTCCGGTAGAGTGATGTGTTTTATCTCTATGCCTTTTGAATGGTGAGCCCCACGTGTGCACCAATCCTCGCGGAGACTATCAAGGGATTGGCCACCCGGCCTAGTCCCCGCAAGACTGAGTTGCTCACCTCTGTTTGGCAAGCCAGTGAGAAAGTATACATCCGAGGGCTCTATCTCGAGCTGGTGCCCTCCTATGTAAAAGCATTGTTCTTGAACGTTCCATCGCTCAACCAGCCATTCCAAGAATCTTACCTGGCCCCTCATGCCCGGTATGGTCCAATATTTGTATAATCCGCATGCTCTTAGGGCATCCAGGGAAGGTTGATGATTTATTGCAGCTTCATCTTCCTCTACATGCTCTCTTTCTCTCCAGTCTAACATGATTAATGCCCTGCATATCAAAAATAGCAATTAGAAATTGATTTGGGAATTTTTGGTGGTTTTTTGAGAGAGTTGGGGTTTTGAAATGCGCGTTTCTCGGAGGACGCACCCCGGCTTTGTAGCACAGGGCGCCCGGACGCAGCTGGCCTGAAGGCGGGCTGCGTCTTCCGACCGTTTTCCCGTATGAGAAAAAGTCGGGGGACGCAGGTCACCCGAAGGGCACCTGCGTCCGCCGAGAGGCGCATTCCAAAACCAAAACCCCCCCAAAAAATGAAACTAAAACCTAAAAATTGATTCTAAACGGATAGAAATGCAGAGTAGGATGTGTAAAATACCTGGATGAGACGGCGTTCGATTCCGACGGTCAGATTTTCCGCAGCGACCACGGGAAGTTTCTTGTCAAAAGCTCCTTTTTCAACCTCAACAGTGAAACGGTAAAAATGACATGGTAAAAGGTCTTTTTATAGGTTTTTTGGATGAATTAGTTCATTTTTTACCATGAAAAGATGTTTTTGAATGTATTTTTGCCTATTTTAAACAGGTATGAGTAATGTGTTGCTTTTGTGCAGGACAAAGGGATTTCGAGGGAAATTGTAATTTTTCACAAACAAAAATATCAGAGTCATCTTTTAAGCCCTTTTCTGACTCCTAAAACATGAAAAGATCGCCGAGTGTTTCTTTTTCACTCGTTAAAACGGAATTAAAAGACGGTCCCCTTTTAGCTCTTTTCTGACCGCAAAATCAGGAAAAGATTGCCGGGTTTTTGTCGTTTCAAACTCGATAAGGAAATAAAACGACGTGTCCTTGATCGCTTTTTACTTTTCAGGTTGACGACACTATTATGAAAGTACTCCTTGGTCGCAAGATCAAGCGGTTCCCCCAGGTATTATTTTATACTTTTTCGGGCTTGAGGGACACAAATATACGAAAAAGTTCAACGTGGAGTCTCCTTTAGTTTTTTCAGACTCTCTAAAATTGAAAAACGCCGAGTTTCTCCTATACTGGGCTCGTTAAACTTTTACAGTAGAGGACCTGTTCAATTACAAACAGGAACGAACCACTCCTTCCTAGGGTTCGAATTTAAACTAGGTTGGACTCGTCCGAAGGATGAGCTTATAATCAAGCATATGTTATCCTCCTCAAGCTTGTTAAAAATAAAGAGGTACTTGCCAGAAATGGTGGGGGAAAAGAGAGAAGAATGAACCTGTTTGTCACCTTTTGTCTCAGAAGAAACTTTATTACCACTCTTGAACACGACACTTTTTATTCACCTGGGTTGGGAAATCTTTTACCTCACAGTTGACCAAACCACTTTGAAAGTCTTTAACCGGGTTCCGGGGTTAACTTTGAGTTATTCGTCACCAAGCCATCTGTTGTGTCGTTATGTGTTCAAGAGGTCTGCAAGCAAAACTTTCATCTGCAAAATACTTGTCATCCATTTGACCATCCCTGAGTCAGTCCTTACAGCAACATTTCTTCAACTTGAACAATGATTTCGTGTTGCGGGCTTGCCTGCAACGGGTCGCTTTCTATCGACATCGACACATTATCTAGAAAGATGACTTAGGAATCGACAGTACCTTGAAGTCTGCATGCATCAATGGCAGGTTTCTCGCCTTTGACGTCAGTTTACATCATTGACTTTCGATCAAAGGATTCCGTGAAGTGTTCGACATCAAAACATCTATTCACATTTCACGGGTTGTGCTTGGTACTTTGAGAACCATTGACATTACTGGTGGTCTCTCTCATGCTTGTTAACAGTTTACATCATCGACTGGTAATCAAGTGGTTTCTAACATGTTCGACATCGAATCATTTAATCACATGGCTAGAATCGTACCAATTCGGGAAGTAGAAGTGAAGACCCTGGATCTAGTTTCTACCATCCAGGCTGCGAGGAGTTTTGTATTCATTATCTATGTAGACTAATCATAAACAGATGGCTGCGTCCATACTGTGTCTACAAAAGTCTATAAAAATGATGTACTGCAAGATCATTCCTGTATCAGAATAGTTAGTCCATTAGTTAAAGTTTTGAATCTGAGTATGGGAATGCCTACCTCAGTGATGATATAATCTTATCCATGTATTTTGTGTTGAAAATTGCAGGTTCCAACCAGGCCATCCACAAGACAATCCTTGAAATGATAAAGCGCTTCACCCTTCCTAGAATTACAAAACCCTACTCTATTCCAGGCTTCGCACTTTAGGGGGCAATCTGTTACACTAAAAAATGTCACCTTGACTACTTACAGTTAGTATGGCTCAAATCAACAGTCATGCTACCCTCTTAGGCAAGTCTCATGCCTCTGTTATCCATCTCAAACTCAAAGAAGAGAGAAAGTCTTGTAAAAACTATGTTTATCTCTGGGGTCGCAGGTTCTCTCTAGCCTTACCTGCGGGGACGCTGACCATGTTCACAAAATCTGCGTCCATGGACGCTCTGTATGTTAAGGGACAGGTGTGTCCCTCTGTAAAAGGCAAAATGCGCGAGTTTTATCTTGAAAAAGTTACTTGTGGTTACTTCTAGAACATTCTAGAGGTCGGTTTGATGAAATGGATGCGCCTCCAGTTGGTTCATGTATCTCTATTAAGGGGGAACTTATCCCATCAATAAGGGAGCTATCCCACCCAAAGAGGGGGATGATCCCATTGATAGTGGACCTGAATAACCTCTTTACAGCACTATAAATAAAGGCATTGAGCCAGAAGGAGAAGAGGTTGGAGCTATACATTTTCTTTGGGTAAATGCTGCAGGATTTAGGTCTTCCATTAGAGCCTTTGTGAGGAGAGATTGTCTTCACTTGATTCTACTTGGAAGTGGGTGAGCTTTGTCAAAGTAGAGGAAAACCCTTGATGGACCCTGGAAGGAACTTGCACAACACCAAGGCCAGGTTGTAAGAGTTTCTTTGTTTCGTTATTAATACAAACTGGTTTATTTTTCTCAATAGCTTGTGTTAATGAGTTATTTCATGTGTTCCTTGGTCTGCATGTTGAATATATGTTTTATTATATGAAATGAAAGTGCTTGGTAATTGTTTGATTGTTTGTGGTTGCAGGAATTGACTTGAAGGAGGAGCTCATCCGGATCGTCAAGAACGGACTTCAACAACAGCGTTTTGGAATAAGGTAAGCCTAAACACTTGTAGTTTTCATGTTGTAAAAGGTGTATTTAGAGAAAGATCACTCCATTTTGTCTTGTTTGTCATTAGAACGTCTTAGACTTCTAGGAAGGTCAGTCGTGTCCGCACCCTTGACCAATTCCGTGTGACACTAGTAGCCCTTGGTGGTGCCCTCCATCTCTCGCGCTCCACGCTGAACAGTCCCATAGGCACTTGATTTCTCCAGGAGATTTTATACTAGGATTTCGACAGTGCTCCGACATTTTGAAAACGTCCTTAGTTATCTCTCACCAAGATTTATATGCGCTAGCGCAAACACCTTCACTAGCTTCTGAATGATAGTGAAAGATGGGCCCACTGTATTTCTACAGGTCCGATGTTGCAGTCGACCACAAAGCCCAATCAACACTCATTCAGATCGATGTGGTCTAGGGGAATGTGCTCGTCGTCCATCCAGAACGCAGCGCCCAAGGTTCTCTCCTCCTGTTCTGGACAAGTTCTCTCCTCCCAAAACCTGACCACAAATTTGTCTTAATCAGCCTGCACAACACTCCTCGTGCTGAGATATCCTTTACCTCGTCGCACAAGAGATCTCTTCAGATCACCCAAATTCCCCCGAACAGATGGGACAATTCGTGGCCATGACATGCGGGTTGGAGGTTGAGGTGTAAACAATGATCGACAGTGCTTTTATGGCCTCCCTTAATATGCAAACTTCACGCAGTTGCAGATCTCAACCTCACCAAGCACTAGCTCAACCGCAAAGGCTCACCTTACCAAGTAGAGCTCAATCGTAGAGACTTCCTGGAACCTGCAAGCGAGCTCACTGAAAATAGCATCGCCTGACTGAACCGAGAGCACCGCCCTGCATTCTCTTCACACACAGCAAAAAACCTTGTTTTCAATAGCATCTACATCACGCGTTGACTGCAGTAGAGCTGCGCCGACGAGGAAAATGAAAAATCGTAAGGCACAACTGTATCGGCGCGACTATGGCACTCGATCCTGTGCTGATAGGCACCAAATTTCCTTTAAAAATTGTGCCTCCCAGATCTACCTCCCAGGCACATAGATCTTCCTCCAAACCTTCACTATAACTCCTCCACTCAGGGTTATGGGTAGTCCTCAGCCTTGTAGCTCTGATACCATGTTAAAAATAGAAGAATCAAATTTATTGAATTAAATTTGGGCAGTTCACAGGTGTTGAACACCACCTGGAGACTGCCTCTACAAAACACGCTCTACCATTACAATCATTACATGAGAAATATATAATTTACACATAATTAGGGAAGTTGAAACAACACCCTAGAAATCAGGAACAAACTCCTAATCTAAGGTTCAGTTGAATCATCACTCCATTAATACATTTCATCATTAATTTCAACATGAACACCTTGCCATGCATCTATATCACTCATACATCCATATTGTTGTCATGTAGATCTTTGTCACACATCAAGGTAATTTTTAACAAGGTCACTGCCACTATATTTCTTCAAGGTCATTGTATATAACTAAATCACTATTATGTAACAAAGTCATTGTCATAGTTATTGTAACTCTCAAAGACAATTCCTGACTGTGGAGGAACCAGTGCCCGTGAAATTTTAAAATTGAATAGAAATAGTTGAAATTAGTGGCTGGAGGAACATGCCATGAGGGCTTGCAACCAAAACTTCTAATTCTAAAACCCCAGCTTTCCAAAACAAAATGACTAGAAAACTCTCAGAGTTGCAGGGTCTTTCACTGAAGAAGTGATTTGAACGAAAGAAAGATAAGAGAGTTCATACCCAGGCAATCAAGACTCTGAGTATAACTACTATAGAAAGAGTATTGAAAGGTTGGGAAGATGTGGATGAATTTCCAGCATGGTGGAGTGCCTTTTAAGGTTTCTTTAAATAAGTTTTGCAGGTACTCTCTGCTGAGAAGACAACATTATTAGACAACGTTATTAAATCTATTGAATAAAAGATTCCAATAGCTTCATTACACTCATGCTCATAGAGGAAAAAAATTAAATGAAAGAATAAAAAGAGAAAGAAGAAAACATTTCTGCAACTACTCCCAAAAATAGAATCAAAACTATTGTGTATTCTTAGATTTCACAGAGAATTTCTTATTACAATGCCAGTCATCAATCCTAAAATCCAAACCCCCACAAAATGTCATTTTCAGAATTTCATTTCCCTTTCCAACCTTACTCACTAACTGTCGAAATTGAATTATTTTAAGAACCAACTTCTTAACTTAGTTACAAAAATGTTTTTAAGAAATTATAAAAATTGTTTATTAAAACTATAAAAATATAGTATCCTTTTTACAAAACATATCCCAATTTGGTGTTTGGAACTCATTGAAAATATGAATGTCGATGTGTGTCCCTTTGTTGTACTTGTGTATGAATTAGGAAAAAAACCACATATAGTTATTGAAAGCCAAATACTTCCCACGGGACCACCTGTGGTGATTTCTGAAAGTACGAGGAAGTGTTGCTAGAATGAATTATAGCCATTGATCTGCTCGATGGGAAGTTTGAGAAAATTGTTTCCCGGGGGCTTGGCTTGGCATAAACTTAGGGCATATTTTGGTGTCAGGGCTCAGTTGGATCTTGGCATAACTTCTATGGGCCATTGATTGAAAATGACAAAGTCTCAATCATTTAACTGCCTCTAAAGATCATGTTGTTGTAGAAAACATTGACTAGAGAGAAATCATGGAGCCTTTTTCACAAACCAAATCATTTCCACCTGCTTGTTGTTGGAAAGGCAGAGGAGACAAAACACAAATTCATACATAAAAACACACGAGTTGCAGCTCT
The DNA here is from genome assembly GCA_031772625.1 of Pinus tabuliformis. Taxonomy (NCBI): domain Eukaryota; kingdom Viridiplantae; phylum Streptophyta; class Pinopsida; order Pinales; family Pinaceae; genus Pinus; species Pinus tabuliformis. Next base: position 40,457,493 of record CM062810.1, on the reverse strand, counting down.
TTTATTGATCACACAAAATATGATGCTTACAATGAACTCAGTGAAGGGTATTTAACTTTTTGCAACTAGCGACTTGCCTAAAATATCTTGACATGAAACCACATGCAACCACACACTAAAAGTCATCTATCACTTAACTTGACTTGACTCAACACTCAAACACTCAATCACTCAATCACTCAATCACTCAGTTAACTGACTCTATAAGTTTTAGCTAACTCCACATGTAGGAGTAATTACTATTTCTAACACTCCCCCTTAATTACGACCGTATGACTCAACATGACTTAACTATCACAGAAACATGCCTGCTAGTCTATGTCTCTGCTAGGCTTACAATGACTCAAGAATTTTACAATTTTTCATTTTCTTTTTCTCTGCTTCCAGATTCTATATCCTCGAAATTGCTTCATTCTCTGTTGAACTTTCTTGCTGTAGGCTTTATTCACTTGTTGCTGCTGCAATTTTTCTTTGACTTGTCTTGAACTTGTTTTGAAAAATAATTGGATCATGTCTTCTACAACCTCCTCTTCAAATATTTGTTCAGCGATGGGCTGTTGCCATAACATTGCATCTTCAAACTGTCTTCTTTGCGTTGCTTGTTGCACTTCATATTCCTGACTTTCTTTCTGCCATATTTCTTGATAAAAGAATATTATCTCTTCTTGACTCCATTGTTGAAAAATGGTTTTAATGCATTCATATTTGTCTTCAGAAACATCCATATCATTCTTTTCACTTTCATCATCATGTACTGCTGCTTTTTTTCTTCTTCTGTAATCTGCATCAAATTTATTAACAACCTTGCTTTCAACTTTTGCTCCCATGCTATTTTGAACACCTGCATATTCAAAAATAATGTTAAAAAAATCTTTCATATGAGTCTCTTCAGTGAGAGCTTCCTGCTCTACATCTGTCTTCTTTTCAATTGCATGGAGGATGTCTTCCACAGTTATGCTATTAGTGGATATTCTCATCAAAAAATCTTCAATCACTTTATCATGTTCTTGATCATCAACTGTTGCTAGATGACATACTACTTCATGAGCAGTTCCAACTGCTTCATATCTTGCTGCTATAGTGGCAGCTTCAACCTTCAATGTTTCATCAAACATTGCACTTACCATATTGTCACAATCAATCCATGTTTCAAAAAAGAAACCACACATATCATCAATATAATGTTCATCCACACTATGGTGGGATATCCGAACATGCATGTGCTCATTATCAATTTCAACTTCACCAAATCCATCAGCTACGGCTGGATTCACCAATTCACATATAACTTTGCAGTCATCATCCACATGTGTCTCATCACAGTGGGATTCACCATCATCTGTATCATCCACGTTACAATGGAGTCCTTGAGCATTTATTTGCTCTTGCTCTGTTTCACACACAGAGGCTTCAACTTCTCTCTCTGCAATCTTTGTTGCATCTTCTTCATCCATATGCATGCTTGCATAATGGGTTTCAATTTTATGGTCTTGACAACCATCATCCACTTTTGAGTGAGATTCTCTAAGCTCTGTTTTCCTCTCAGAGTCTTGCTCATCTATTCTCATATCTGCGGCTGACCTGATGTTGCATGTCACTCCCCCTTGCACCAAACTATGGTTCCAGGGAGTTCCATGCTTCCTTGGAAGTTGTAGCTTTTTCTACCTTGCACAAACACTTCTCATCCAACGTCTGTTTTATACAATTCAATGCTAAAGCATCACATACTTCATCATATGGGTTATTAGACTCCTTCTTAATTAACTCTTTAGCTTGAAGAAAAGTTAACATCTTGAAAACCTAATGATCAAAATATTTACCTGTAAACACAAGAGGTGGTAGCAGATCAAAGCTACACCAATCACCCTTGATTTATTCTTTGTCTTCTGCTAGACTTTTCAGTTCCTCAGTTGCTGTATGAACCTCTCTAACCATGGAAATGATATTTGCCTCTTCTCTTCTATTTCTTTTCTTAATATGCTTCAGTCACGCTTTGTGACCCATGACTGTTGTCATTCCTTTTCTTATAGCTGCTTTGCTGATTGCATGAGGCTATCTTCCATATCGTCCCCGAAAAAAATATGATTTTCAATATGCACTCCCGTAAGGCACAATCTTCACCCAAAAAACTGTCATACTTGACAAAAAACCAAATAACTGACAGACTTTACAAAGCCCTAAATTCCCTTGCGAATAAAAACCCATTTCCTTTTTTCTTATTCTCTTGAGAAAACCTTTTTCATAAATCTCTCTCAAAAAACACTTAAATATCCCAAAAATCTTTTATACAATGCACTTTTTAATAAAATGATTTTATCACCCAACTTTCCACTTTAAATAAATCTTTTTCGAAATAAACCCTTTCCAAAACAACTTCAAACAAAGCCTTCTAAAAAACAAAAAACTTTTATAAACCTTCATAAACCAATTAATAAAAGCCCCTTATTCATGCAATAAATCTCAAACGTAGTTTTCATTAATGTTTAAAAGGAATTCAATAAAACTTCAAACAAAGCCTTCTAAAAAAAAAAAAACTTTTATAAACCTTCATAAACCAATTAATAAAAGCCCCTTATTCATGCAATAAATCTCAAACGTAGTTCTCATTAATGTTTAAAAGGAATTTCTTGGGTCCCTATACTACTAGTGATTAACCCATTACTATTGTAGTTGTATCCCTTATTAATATTGTTGTGCCCCTATTGTCCCCATATTTTTATTACTGTGCCCCATAGAACCCCTCTATTGTTATTTTTGTGGCTTTATATTATTATTGTTAGGTCGGCTGGGGTATATTGTGACTCCTTAGACTCCTATATATAGAAAGGAGGTTTTGTCATTTGAATCATCCAAGAATTATTCATTTATGTAATGTCAAGGAGGTTTCCCCCTCGAAGAGGCTAAATTCTAAGGCATTGATCTATCTTTTCTATCTTTTCTTGAGCTGGTTTCATAACATTTGGTATCAGAGCTTTGGATTCTAGGGTTTCGCTACTCCAAACAGGTCATCGTGGAATTTTCACTATAACTTTTTTTTTACGACGTTTCAGAAGCTAAAAAAAAAACCCATTTGAGAAGAAATCGCGCTGAATCTTGGGTCCGAATTTCAGAGCTTTTTGCACTATATTTGCAGAGATATGATCTGCGGAAGTTGGTATTTTTGCAGACTCCTGAATTACATTCCAAACAGGTGACCTGGGGAAAATCGTCATAACTTTCTCTCTGAGCATCGAATTGAAATTTTGTAAGAAGGTACAGAAATAGGACGGACTTTAGTTTCTTGTGTATATTTTTCAGAGCCAAAGGTCGAAACAGTGACTCATGGCACGTCATACAAGTTCGCTCTACTGAACTAGTCTATAATCAGGTCATCTTGGGAGATTGTGCATAACTCTTCCTTGGAGAATCCAATTTGGATCAGACTGGTGGCATTGGAAAGAGGACACAGAGGGCTACTACAGATCACAATTTCAGAACTGGATGATCCGAAATTGCATAGATACATCAGATTCAATATCAAGCTTTTACAAAGTGAAAAAATGTGTGTATTTTTTTTTAAATTTTTGCATAAGCTTGGTTTGAAAAATTAGTTTGAATCGGTAATTGATGCTGCGAGGAAAAATGGAAAGAAAAATTATGGAAACCAGGAAGCATACCACTCACAACTATAAAGATGGAAGTGTTGTTGCCCCTAGTCTTCCACAACCTATAAGGTTGACACCACAACAATTGGAAGAAAAAAGAGCAAAAGGACTTTGTTACAGTTGTGATAGCAAATACACTAAAGGTCATAAGTGTGCTGAGAAGAAATTATTCTAGATAGATTGTGAAGAGGAAGAAGAAAATGAGCAAGAAAGGTCAAAAGAATAGGATATACTCCAGGAACAAAGCCTAGATAAAGAAGAAATGAATCTGACCATATCTTGTAATGCATTGGCGGGAATTACCACTCCTCAAACCATCAAGATAGAAGGAAAAATAAAGAAGAAAAAAGGTAATAGTGTTGATTGATTAAGGAAGTACCCATAATTTTATTCATTGTAAGGTAGCAAAAGAATTGAATTGCTTCTTATATCCAACACCAGAGTGTCAACTGATGGTTGCAAATGGAGGAACAATAATTGCTCTGGAAAGTGCCATAATATCAAGCTATCCATGGGGAGAATATGTATTGACTAGCCCAATGCTTTCCATTCCAATGGGAGGTGCTGATGTTGTAATAAGAGTCCAATGGCTACAATCCTTGGGTACAATAGCTTTTAATTTTCAAGAACTTTTCATGAAATTCTCTGTGGAAGGAAAGGAAGTTGAATTAAGGGGTATTGCAGGGAAACTAGGAAAGATAATCAACTCTAACGGTATGACAAATCTTCTAAAAAAGGAACAAAGAGGTGTAATTGCACAATTATGTTCGTTAGATGTTTCCACATTGGAATCATCTATTTCTCCATATCTCCAAAAAGTCTTGGACAATCATTCCAAGGTATTTGAGACTCCCAAAGGTCTCCCACCTATGCATGATCATGATCATGATATTCATCTGATTCCAGGAAGTGTTCCTCCAAACATCAGGCCGTACAGATATCCCTATGCCCAAAAGAGTGAAATTGAACGTATGGTTGTAGAAATGCTAGAGGCTGGTATAATTCAACCAAGTCAAAGTTCTTTCTCTGCTCCAGTAGTATTGGTGCACAAGAAGGATGGATCATGGCGCATGTGTCCGGATTATAGGGAGCTCAACAAGCTCACTATTAAAGATAAGTTTCCCATTCCTGTCATTGATGAATTACTGGATGAATTGCATGGATCAATTTACTTCACGAAGTTGGATCTTCGTTCAGGATATCATCAAATCAGAATGAAGACTGAAGACATTCTGAAAATAGCATTTAGAACTCATGAGGGTCATTATGAATTTTTGGTTATGCCTTTTGGCCTTACCAATGCACCTTCAACATTTCAATGTTTGATGAATTCCATTTTCAAACCATTCCTTAGAAAATTTGTGTTAGTATTTTTTGATGATATACTAATCTACAGCAAGTCTTGGAAGGATCATGTTGAACATGTTGACAGGGTGCTACAACTATTGGAGGAGAAACAATTATATGAAAAAAGATCCAGCTGTTTCTTTGGAGTACAAGAGGTGGAATATCTGGTTCATATTGTATCTCATGAAGGAGTTAAGGTAGACCCTAGCAAAATTAAAGCCATTAAGGAATGGAAAATCCCCACATCCATAAAGCATCTGCGAGGATTTCTTGGGTTGACAGGGTATTATCGCAAGTTTGTTAAGAATTATGGGAGAATAGCAGCACCTCTAACAACATTATTGAAGAAAGATACATTTTCATGGACTCCAGAAGCAACAAAGGCCTTCGAGCATCTTAAAGAGGCAATGTGCCAAGCACCGGTCTTAGCTACACCAGACTTCACAAAAACATATATTGTGGAATTTGATGCTTCAGGAAATGGAATTGGTGCTGTTTTAATGCAAGATGAAAGACCCATTGCTTTTGAAAGTCGTCCAATCAAGGGAAAGTTTTTACACAAAGCTATTTATGAGAAGGAAATGTTAGCAATACTCCATGCACTTAAGAAATGGTGACCCTACCTAATGGGAAGACACTTCAAGGTAAAAACGGATCATGATAGCCTTAAATAATTTTTAGAACAAAGATTATCCTCTGAAGAGCAACAAAAGTGGGTCACAAAGATGTTGGGTTATGACTTTGAAATCATCTACAAAAAGGGAAGAAAAATGTGGTGGTAGATGCACTCTCAAGAAAGGATGAGAATGTGGAAGCATTGTTGTGCGCCATTTCTATTATCCAACCAGATTGGATAAACGAAGCAAGGGAGGAATGGAAGAATGACGAAGAAGTGTGGGCACTTATTCGAAAGTTACAACAAGACTCCAGTACGTCTGATACATTTAACTGGCAAAATGATTCGTTATGGTACAAAGATCGCTTATACCTCTGTAAGAATTCCCAGCTAAAACAAAAGATTATTATGGAATTGCACACTTCTCCCTTAGGAGGGCACTTAGGATTTTTAAAAACTTACCACAGGGTTAAGAAGGAATTTTTTTGGGAGGGCCTTAAATTAGATATTCAAAAGTTTGTAGCAGAATGTTTGGTTTGCCAACAAAATAAAGTTGAAACAATTAAGACACCGGGTCTATTACAACCTTTATCCATTCCAAGCCAACGTTGGGAGGAGGTTTCAATGGATTTTATCACAGGTTTACCAAAGTATGAGGGAAAGAGTGTCATCATGGTGGTAGTTGACAGACTTACCAAGTATGCACACTTTTGTGCATTATCACATCCATTTAAAGCTAGTACAGTTTCTACTGCATTTATGGAAACAATTCAAAAGCTACATGGGAACCCAAAGATTATTGTAAGTGACAGAGATCCCATTTTCACTGGAAATTTTTGGACAAAATTATTTTCTTGTCTTGGTACTCAGTTAGCTCATAGCTCATCTTATCATCCTCAATCTGATGGGCAAGCTGAGATAGTAAACAAATGTTTGGAAGGATATCTTTGTTGCTTTGTATCTGATAAACAGACACAATGGGTCAAATGGTTGCCTCTGGCTGAATGGTGGTATAACACTTCCTTCCATACAACAACAAAAATGACCCCATTTATGGCACTTTATGGATATCAGCCACCATCCATCACATCATATTTAAGAGAAAATTCTAAGGTTCAAGCAGTGGAACATCACATCGAACATCAACAACAAGTCCTCCAACTCTTAAAGGATAACCTCGTGTTGGCACAGAATAGAATGAAACAACAGACAGATCAACATCGCAGCGAAAGAAGTTTTGATGTAGGTGATTGAGTATTCCTACGGCTACAACCATATAAGCAAATGTCCCTCAAGCAAGCTAAGAAGGATAATAAATTATCACCAAAGTATTATGGTTCATACAAGGTGTTGCAAAAGATTGGTACTATGGCATACAAATTGGAGCTTCCTGCAGCTTCTCAATTGCACCTAGTTTTCCATGTTTCATGTTTAAAGAAGGTTATAGGCGATAAGCTCCCAATTCAAACAATATTGCCAGAACTTGACGAGGAAGGAAAAATTATATTGGAACCAGAAGCAGTCACAGAACTCGACAGTTACAAAATCGATCAATTTCGGAGTATCTTATCAAGTGGAAGAACTTATCCGCTGAAAATTCCACATGGGAGGATGAGAATTTTATACAGAAGCATCCAGCTGAGGACAACACTTTTTTGAAGGAGAGGGGCATGTTGGGTCCCTATAATACTAGTGATTATCCCATTACTATTGTAGTTGTATCCCTTATTAATATTGTTGTGCCCCTATTGTCCCCATATTTTTATTACCCCCTCTATTGTTATTTTTGTGGCTTTATATTATTATTGTTAGGTCAGGTGGGGTATATTGTGACTCTTTAGACTCCTATATATAGAAAGGAGGTTTTGACATTTGAATCATCCAAGAATTGTTCATTTATGTAATGTAAAGGAGGTTGCCCCCTCGAAGAGGCTGAATTCTAAGGCGTTGATCTATCTTTTCTATCTTTTCTTGAGCTGGTTTCATAACAGAATTCAATAAAACTTTATTGCATTACTCACGTGGCCTTTTCAAACCTCTTTTGACCTTTTAAACGTATGTGCTTCAGCTTATTAACGTGTAACGCTTTCGACGACGATGAAGTCGCGAGTTAGTCCTCTAACGCCATGAATATAAGTTTGACCCATGTCTAATAATGCTCAGTATACAATTTATAAGGTGCGTTATAGTATTAACCTAGAGAAAATATTAATTTCTCTTCTCTCACACTCTGTATACAATTTATAAGGTGCGTTATAGTATTAACCCATAGAAATTTTTTTTGATCTTGCTCTGATATCAATTTGTTGGAAAAACAAAATAGACAAATCATAAATTCATACATAAAAACACACAAGCTGCGGCTCTTTTACTGTTCACACAAAATATGATGCTTACAATAAACCAAGTGAAGGGTATTTAACCTTTTGCAACTAGCCAACTTGTCTAAAATATCTTAACATACAACCACACACTAAAAATCCATACAACCACACACTAAAAATAGTCTATCACTTAATTGGAATTGACTCAACACACAAACACTCAATCACTCAATGAACAGACTCTCAAAATTTTAACTAACTCCACATACAAAAGTAATTACTATTTCTAACGATTGTACTATGTATTTATCCCAGTAATTTATCAGGCTCCTCTTCTCCAGGAAGCGAAAACTCAAAACCTCATCAATACAATCAACCATAGTTAGCCTTATCTTCCAAAACCTCAATAAAAAGTCCTGCAGCGCGTGCACAAAGTTGTTGATAAATTATGCAATAATTTTGATCGGAACATTAGATACATGCTCTATAAGGGACTTCACAAATACTACATGTAAGTTTCCAGTCATCACTATTGATCTTATTAAGACCATCAATTGGCTCCATTCATTTAATGTCTATGAGGAAAATCTCAAAAATCCATGTTGCACAAGTTAAATCAGCCCAGCGCCCATCACTTGTTCTTTTCATTTCACGCCAGGGATAGGACAAAAACAACCTGGAAGGAATTTTCTTGGGTGCTTCTTCACAAGCTTGACCAATGAGCCCATTTCATCGAGAAGACTCAGGCATGCTCCTTCGATATCATAAAAATTCTTCAAATATATCACCTTCACACAGTTCTCAATTTTTTGTGCCTCAAACTTTCAAACTCAGAAAATACTACTTCAAAGAATCTTGACTCCTCTGCCTTTCTATACAAGCGCATCGACATAATCCATCTTCTGAGATTAATCAGCGATCAGTGTGATGAAAGTCAAAATCTCTGCGGCGAAGTGTGTTGCACATAGAATAACACCCCGTGCGATACTCACTTAGCACCTTTTGTAAGCGTTGGCTTTAGTGAGTTGTTATAAAATTTATCTTCTATGTCACATTTTAGTTTATTCCACTGCATCAAAGAAGATCGATGACACTTCTAATGATTTGCTGGATTTCAGCAAAAAATATGGAATGTTTTAGAATGCCGATACCTAATCACCCGTGGGCATTCGGGAGTACAGTACGTAGTTGAAAACTGCATGTGAATGTCGATAGGAGCCACCACGGACTCTAACACCTCACCGGCCAGGCGCACGCTCAATAATTACCAAGTCCACAATGCCCTTCATTTCAAAGCTCGTGTCTCTGACCTTCCTCAACTAAACTTACTTTAGAAAGCAGCAGGACAGGTTTTTCATATTGAAAATCATGATATGTGATTTTTTCCAGAGTGTAACTCAAATATCTCATAAAATTAATGCATTCAATTAATCCATAACTGACGTGTACCCGCAAAAATGGTTAGTCAAGCAATTCTAATTATTTCAACAATTGTATCTATTACCTTGGTCACCCAAATATTTTAGTCTGGAATACCAAAGCCAATGTGCACGCGAAAAATTAATATTTCAAGAATGATCTGCATTTCAACGATTGTATCTCTTACTTTAATAGGACAGGCATGTACTTGTTACCTTAGTCAACTAAAAGTCAGAGATACCAGCACTCACGGGCACGCGCAAAAAATAATATTTCGAAGTGTTCTAAATTTCAACGATCGTTGAACAACTAAAAACTTTATTATGGAATACAAGAAGAATGAGATATAAAACCTAAAAAATGCTGGCAACACTTTTTTCATTGAGAAATGACGCAGCAATCATTCTGTCTGATTTTTTTTTATTAGTTGCAAAGAAATCCAATGCATTCAATTAAATCCTATCATTCTGTCTGATTTTTTTTTATTAGTTGCAAAGAAATCCAATGCATTCAATTAAATCCTAATGGCTTATTGTGGATGTTCACAGTCATCGAAGAATTTTTTATGGCATTTAAATATTTTTAGATTCACAAAATCTATATGTAATGTATGGTTCAATTTTACCAAAATTGTTAAATTTTATAAAAATTAATAAATTGAGTTTAAAAGCGTAGATTCCATGTAGATTTCAAAGATGTTCAAGTGATGATACTAGGTAAATTTCAAAGATGTTTAATTGATGATATTTATATAAAAAAAATCAAAATTAATGCAGAAGATAATAAAAATTTTAAAATAAGTTTTAGGTTGTTTAGTATGATATATAGTTTATAAATAATGAAATAAAATTATTGATTAAAATTTTTAAAATAAGACTTTATAATTTGAATATTTAGTTTATTATTATTATTTTTTTTTTTTTTATAAATGTTTTAAATTGGTTTTTAAAAATAAAGTTAAATAAAAGTAAAACAAATATTTTAAAAAATTTGATCTTTTACATGAGACATAGAAGTATTGATAACTAGATTTTACATATGTTATTAACAAAACCAGGCCATTTAAATTTATTAAATCTAAATCAAATAAAATTAGACAATCAGTTCAAGAAATAGTTAATTAAAAGTTTTATTTTTTAAAATTATAAAATTTATAAAATTATTTATAAAATAATAAATTATTCAATTTTATTTAAGAGATATGGTACACTTTTAAATATTTATATAAGTTTTTCTTGAGATTAAATTTCAAATCTATACCATAAAACATTATATAATGCTTAATAAATAAAATATTGAAATTACACCAGATTAATACAATTCATAAACATTACCGAATTCACTTACTTCGTTAAAAAAAAATATACAAATAAACAACATAAATAAGATCTATGGGATTGAAGGTAAAAAAAATAAAACACTATTACAATAAAACAAGTCACAAATTAAAATTCAAAAACTTTAAAATATTACTTAAATATTTTTGAAAATAAAAAAATAAAACATTTTTACAATAAAATAGGTTACTAATTAAAATTCAAAAACTTTAAAACTTTATCTAAATATTTTAGATAATTCAAAACCTAAAGGATGATTAAAAAAACAAAAATTTAAAGACTTAAAAACCCTACCTAAATTTTTGAGAAAATTCAAAACCCCAAATAAAGCTTAAAAATAAGTTAAGGATGTTTATGCTACATTTCAAAGTAAAAACAATAAGGATGAAGATATTAAAACGCCACCCTTAAAACATTTACAAACAAATAAGTCACGAATTAAAATTCAAAACTTTAAAACTTTACCTAAATATTTCAGAAAATTCAAAACCCTAGCAAACAGTTAAAAATAAAAAATTAAAATTTAGGGACTTTAAGGCTCTACCTAAATATTTGAGAAAATTCAAAGCCCCCAAATGAAGCTTAAAAATAAGTTGGGGAGGTTTATGCTACATTTCAAAGTGAAAACAGTAAGGATGAAGATATTAAAATGGCACCCTTAAAACATTTTTACAATAAAATAAGTCACGAATTAAAATTCAAAAACTTTAAAACTTTACCTGAATATTTCAGAAAATTCAAAACCCTAACACATAGTTAAAAATAAAAAATTAAAATTTAAGGACTTTAAAACCCTACCTAAATATTTGAGATAATTTAGAACCCCAAATGAAGCTTAAAAATAAGTTGGGGACATTTATGTTACATTTCAAAGTGAAAAAAATAAGGATGAAGATATTAAAATGACACTCTCATTTTAAAATATTTATGCATCTATCTTTAATGGAAATATTTTCTTATGTTGCATGATGGATATAAATACTTAAAACATATATAGATTTGTTAGGGTCTTAAAAGTCATAAGATCAAATGATGATTGTCTATTATCTTTCAGTTGATAGAAATTGTAAATAATATCGTAAATAATATTGTATTCTGTAAATGATTTATAAGAAGATTGATGATGAAAAAAGGGGATAAAAACGTATATGAGAAAAGAAAAATAGAGTAAAAGAGGAAAAAAAATAAAAGAATGAAAAAATCCCAAAAAAGAAAAATATGTATGCAAGTGAGTAAGTCTAAATGCCACTGAAAACCAAAAAAATGCATCAAAGATATTTTAGGAATTTTTCAATTATAAATGCCACATAGAAATAGATTTCCTAAGTTTGATCATACTGTTTAATCATTGTTAAACTGAGTTAAATAAGGTTGGTTAAGTTAGTGAATAAATCAACCATCCACTTTAACCTTGGTTGAAATTAATTACGTAGAATAAAGAAAGATTAATCAAAGTGTTTAAGCTTCATTAAATTTGATAAATAATCATTAGAATAGAACTTGCACAACCTTAGAAAAAAAAATTAAATGGGCTTGCTAGACTAAATGTGCCCTTAGAGTAAATTAAGTGTTTTAGAATAAATTAATCATGTTTTTATAAGTTTTATCATGTCATTAAACGTGATTAATAATTTGTAATAATAAAGCACATGGCTCTAATGTTTTGATTTTTTTATATAATAAAGTTGAAAGTGACAAAATTAATTGTCGGCTTGTGGTATAATGCGCACAAGATCCAATGCTTAGAATCTACCCCGCTCAGATCAACGACGATGGATTGATTTCAGACCCCCTGGTCCATTCTACCTTTATCACGAGGGGGGTCCAAAAAGAAGATTCATTATTCCCCAGCCCCATGCTACGTGGCAGACGCTCACCATTTCACACCCCCCGCACTCAAAACCTCTTACCACCTATCGCCCCCCGAAAACCGCTCAATCTCCCACCAACATCTATAAGCACCAGTCACCTCAGTACCACCCATCATGTCTCTGCTCCCCCTCCACTCCTATCATGCCACACATCCTCCCCACTCCTGCATACAATTGCCTTTCCCTTCTGCCACATGTCTTTTCCTATTTGACACTTATCCTTTCCCGTTACACTCTATCCATTATACGATAATTGTTTTCTCTCAAACATTCACTAGATCACAATGGACCTGCTCCATAATGGGACAGATGCAACGGGGATTGCCAGTTGCCTATAAAAACCTCCCAGTTGTTTAGTGTGGCCTCCTTTTCACTTCCCGTTTACTTAAGAGAATATGTACAGTGATTTAAAACCCCCATCTCCTCCACCAAATTGCTTTGTCACCCACTGTAGATTCCAGATAGTTGTTTCCCGACCAAATACCTATTACAACAAGTGAATTATTCAGCGAGCGACCAAATTTTCTCGGGTAAATACCACTTGTTCTTCACCTCTTTTCCTAATAATTCTAAAAAATGGCACCTAAGGGAAAGTCAAAACCAACCAATGAAAACCCAATGACCCCTCCTGCCATTGACCTAGACCATTTACCCCTGGTTGAATAGCAATATAAAATCATAGAGACCAATTGTGAGTTCGACTTGTTTGAACGACACAATTGGTTCAAGCAAACCTTTCTAGACAATAGTGATGAAATCAACCTCTCGGAATCCCTTTTGCTAGAATTCATGTTTCCCTAGACTCACCCTTTCCTAAATTTTGTTTTATGGTGTCAATCCAAGTATATCCCCATCCAAAGAGCCATTGTGGCCCACAATGGAGACATTCTGTTTACTATAACCTCAAAGTCAATTAACCAGATGCTTTAAGTCCCCCAGAATGATTCTTTGAGCCATTTCTCTGTAGATTCCCTCATGGAACTCTATCAAAAGCTAGCCTTTCCTTGAAGAGCCAGAATATTTGAAACTTACTTCCCAGAAGATGTCTAGCTTCCAAAGAAGAATCCACCATATCCAGCCTCCATGTTTTAAGAAAAGACCAAGAAAATTGTCTCATTAGTATCTTGTCTCTGTTGGGATGGGGTCCCTTGGGTCAAATTTTATAAATTTTGGTTAAATATTGAGGAGCGGAGCCTGAGTAGCACAGGTTGATAGCAGTCAAATAGGCTTTAGGAAGATCAAAGCCCATTAGTTTGTTAAGAGTCAAGTTGTTTTGAGACTCGCCCATGCTTCGCGGACCATGTTGTTGTAATGAAGAAGAATATAAAAGGAAGTCATAGAAGAGTCATAGGAGAGGAGAATAGAAGTAAGAATAGTGCATGATTTGGGTCTGATTTTACCTATTTTGTACTTGGGAGAAGGGGAAGGCTCCTGCAGCTGTGTGCGTGGAGACCTTGGTAAGTCCGCAACTCAGTGTGTGGGCCCCTGCAGCTATGTGAGCAGGGTTGTGTAGATCTGTTTATGTTATGCATGTTTAGCACAATCGAAAAAGGACACAAATTTGCTAACTGTTAGTTATTGTAAAGTCTGAGTTTTAAGGGTTAGGGTTCGCGAAGGTCAAGATAAATCCCTAAGCTTGGCAGAAACACATCACATAGTCCTCTGGATGCAAAAACCTGGTTCTAGCATCCCCCAATAATGCCTCAGGCGAGACTGCAGCCTGCGCTACGTAAGTTGCTGTCGAAAGGGCCGATAGTATAGGGTTTTGTTGGTTAGTGCAGCTAAATCCGAACCTGGGTCCAAGCCCTCTCAAGTCAACAAATGCTTCTGTTGCCAGGACCGAGATCTATATGAGGAATGTGTGATGTGGCATACGTGGATACCGACTAAGAAGGAGATTGAGAAGTGGATAGATCGAAAGCTGCATGAGTTTGCAGCTCAAGAAAATAGGAATTCGCGCCTGTCGAAAGAAGAATGGTTGCAGAGATACCTGTATACAGAGGAACACGAAGTTTTCTTCTGCTTTTTTCATCTGAATTATATGAATGGTTGGCTAAATTGGTGGATGGTCAACCTACCTGGAAGTTAAATAACCCTATTGTGTGGACTCCAGAGCTAGTGAAGCGTCTGGAAGGATTAGAAAACAAGGTTGCAAAGGTTGTTCATTATTGGATCGATAGTATTCTAGGTGGATTTATTACCGAGTTTACCATTGATACGTCCGTCAGTTACAGCGAAGCTGAATGCAGGTTTTTCAAAGGGCCAAGATGTAAGTATATGAAGTCTCTAAAACTTGGATTAAAATGCTATTGTGTGAGTAATGGGTTATGCCACTAAATTGATGTTTAGACGAGACTCGACGGGAGCTACGCGAGGTGGGAAACAGTTCAGAAAAGATCTAAATACAATTGTTAAGTACAGTCCTCTCTTGGGAGCATCTGATAACAAAGAAGAAAGTAACAGTACAAAGACTCCCCGAGGTGCACCGCAGTCGATAAATCAGGGTACTACAGGAATACCACATCCATCCACTCCACCTCCATCATCACCTCCACCTCACAAACCTACACCTACACCTCCACCTCCACCTCCACCTCCACCTTCACTATTTAGTATGGCAAACACTATGAAGATGCCTATATTCAGGGGTCTGGGGATAGAAGACCCTAATCACTTTTGGTTTGTAGCAGATGATATGTAGAAGTCAAGTAGATAATAGATGATGACCTGAAGAAAGGGCAGTTGGTTACAGCATTGCAAGACATGGTGCTGAGTTGGTATATTAAGTACAGTACGGCTCATCCAACTGTGTCATTGAAAGACACAAAATATGCGCTGAATAATGAATTCAGAAGGCCCAAGTCTCAATCCCAGTCTGTGACTGAGGTCAACAAAATTAAGCAGAAGGTGAATGAATCTGCATGGGATTTTGATCAAAGGTTGAAATTTTGGCTACAATAGGCTAATCTACAGATCTCAGATGAGAAACATAAGGATTGATATATTGCTTCTCTATTACCTCATTTGAGATTACCATTGTCACAACAGAAGCTTGGATCGCAGGCTAAATTGCTAGAAATTTCTATGAAGGTAGAGGCTTCTCCTATTCAAGATACAAATTTGGGAGTGCAACAGATTCAGTGGTAGTTAGCTAGCATGCATATGGAGTTGTAGGATCTCAAAAAGGGGAAAGAGGTCCAAAATGAGACTCGTTCTGAAGTATGGTGCTTAAAATGCAAAGGGAATGGTCATGATAAGGATCATTGCCTAGTATATCAAAACTATCTAATTGGGGGAGGTCCTATCCCCCTGAAGCCAGAAAATTCTTTTGGATCAAGTAACGGGGTAGTTCCGTGGTGCGCTATTTTCCAAATAATAGGAAAACACTCAAAAAAGAATTGTCATTTGTTGCAGAAGTTCGTACATACTCCCCAACAACTATTCTGAAATTTGTGTAAGTCTGTAGGCCATGATGAGCACAATTGCCGAAGCTATGAGTTAATGATGGACAAAACTCCGACATATAGAGTACAAGCTGGGACTTGTCCGTAGTAGGATCAAGGCACACCTGCATCACGCAGAGGATTCTAAGGGCGAGGAAGAGGACGAGGGGGAGGAGCTAGAAGAGGTCGCAGGTAGATTGTTTGTTACAATTGTGGGGAACTAGGCCACTTTGCGTGAGATTGTCAGAACCCGACATGACCCTCTTGTCAGTATTGCTGACAGTTTGACCACGTAATAAAGGATTGCCATGTACTCATCGCAAATATGCAAGAGAAGAAGAACCAACAACCCACTCATAACATCTAGATGATGAGGTCAGAACCACACGAGGATGGCCCCAACGTTAATATAGTTACGCAAAGTGGTATAACCACTGCGGAAGATAAAGCCACAGGGAAACAATCATAAGAGAATCATGCAGGGCTACTGACAAAGATGTTGAATTTGATTTACATAAGACAAAATAAAAATTTATGGAGGTGAAAAAGAGATTTGTTGATTCAGGAGCTTCCACATCAAAGAATCAAATGGATAATCCTGAAGAGGTCATTGTTGCGCAGGAAATAGGTCCTTAAGTGTTGACATCCTGCTTACAAACCTGCATGAAGCTCTTAAGGGGCTAGAAAGCAGTGGAGGGACTACAAGAATTAATAGACAACTGCGTTAGCAAGGGTAAGCCATTATCTGAACAATGAAAAGTGCATAAAGTAGACCAAAGTAAGAAAAGGGCTTGTCGAGAGATGAGATTGATTGCATAAATCAAAGAATTTGAAATGGACCAGGTGATCCTAGATTTTGGGATATGATATGATTTCTTTGCGTAAACAAACCTGGGAAAGAATGGGAAATACAGTGCTACAGTGGTCCCCAATTCAACTGCGAATGGCGAACCAACAGAAAATTATTCCTATGGGATGGAGTAACTGTAGACATTGAAGGGGCGCGTGCTATAGCTGATTTTGAGCTAATCGAAATAGTGGATGGTAGTAATTCCTATCTGGCGCTTTTTGGAATTGATTGAGTGTTGATATGAATGCGGTCATCAACTTGAATAAGCGCAACATGATGTTTGAAAAGAAGGAACTAAGAGTCATTGTTCCATTGGATGTGGTAGAGGTTGCGCAGTATACTAAACCAGTCTGAGATTGATCCGGATTTAAACAGGAACGCAACAAATTACAGAGATAACCATATACACAAAGATGCAGCGGAAATAATACTTCATTTCATTAATGGAAAATATTGAAATATGCTTACAAACAGAAATGGAAATAACTAGCTAGGGCGATGGTAGCTTATCTCTGAGAAGAGATGTGATGGCTACATGCCTCTGAACTGTGTTACAATGAGGCTCGAAGGCCTATTTATTGTTGAGAAACAATGGAAAAACCCTTAACATTCCAAAACCTAACCCTAGGAGATGAAACGCCAAACTGTGGGCCCCGTTTGGGGGTAAGTTGGTACATCAACTTCCCGGGGTCGTAACTTTGGCATATGATCTCCGTTTGACGCGTACAATAGCTCATTAGAAAGATCTATCCGAGCACTATCATTGTTGGAACAGGAGAATGGACTCGTGTTGCCCCCGGATTCCCCAAAAAACGTCGTTTAGGGCCTCAAAACGGCTCCGGAAGTTCAGGACCCGAAAAACTGCTAAAAATAGTAAGTTGTGCTACAATTAAGGAAACTGAAAATGCTGAGAAAGACAATGGTGGGGGTCCAGGTGGACTTGGCAGGTGGCCACCAATATCCACCTGGATCATTCCTCCCCCCTTAGGAAGCAATGGTCCCCATTGCGTTGAGCTCCTCCATGAGATGAGGAAACTTCTGCTGAACTTGTTCCCTGGTGAGCCACTTGCCCTGCTGAAGGAGTTGGCCCGCTTTGACAACTCGATATAGTTGGATATTCTGTTGGCGAGTGTTCTTGATCTGTGTGTCCATGATCCGATCAGTTGCAGCTTGTTCCATGCAATCTGGATTTAATTATGTGGGTTTGAGCTGTTCTGCAATGTCGGATGTGTCTAGCAATGGTGGAAAGTATGGCCGAAGGCGGTCCACATTGAATACTGGGTGCAGGCCAAGGAATGGGGGAATGCTGAGCTCAAATGCATTGTCTCCCATAGCCTTAGTAATGGTGTAAGGACCATATCGGAGTGGTCTCAATTTCCGATAGGCTCCAGTAAGGCGTTCCTTTTGCAAATGCAACCAGACTTTGTCGCCCACCTGAAACTTGTGTGGCACCCGATGTTGATCATGTCGCTGCTTGTACTTGGCATTTTATTTCTCAAGAATGTCATGGACCTGCTGGCGAATATGTTGGATGCGCTCAATGAAGCTGGTGGCCTTATCTGTTTCGGACTGGACATGAGCTGAATTCATGTGAGAAGCTGCAAGTGGCATGGCCACATCAATGGGGCATAGTGGCTGGAATCCCAAACCCACCTGAAAAGGGCTATGGCTAGCGGAACTGTGAAGAGCTCGGTTGTAGCTGTGCTGAACGTAGGGGAGGCTCTCGTCCCATGTGCGTGGATGCTTTGAGTTATACATGCGCAGAATGTGCACAATCATCCTATTGACAACCTCTGTCTGGCCATCAGTTTGAGGATGGAAGGCTGTGGACTTCGTGAGTTTGGTGTCCAACATTGACCAGAGATTGGACCAAAAGGTGCTGAGAAACCGACTGTCCCGATCTGAGATGATAGACTGTGGGATCCCAAAGTGCACCCACACTCGTTCAAAGAAGAGTTTAGCAGTGGCTTCTGCTGTGATATTCTTCTTGCAGGCCATCATAATGGCCATCTTTGAGAACCTGTCGACGACCACAAAAACACAGTCATTTCCATGCTTAGTGGAAGGAAGGCCTGACATGTAATCCATGGAGATGGATTCCCAAGGTCGACTAGGGGTAGGCAACGGGGTATAGAGGCCTTGCTTCTTAATGGTCGGTTTGGCAATGGCACAGGCAGTACATGATCGGATGTACTTCCCAACATCCTGTCGAAGATTCGGCCAATAGAAATAGTTTTGCAGTACTGCCACTATTTTCTCGACCCCGAAATGCCCAGCATCCCGACTGTAGTGTGCTTCCCAAATCATCTTGGCACGCTCGCTTGAAGGAACACAAAGGTGACCGAGGTGGCATAATAGGGCATCTTGGAGGTGAAAATCTGCAACCTGCCGACCCTCCAAGAGTGTCTGGTATGTGTGGCCGAATTCTGGGTCGATTTTGTAGAGAAGTGGCCAATCAGAAGTCTCGTGCCCGCAAGAATTGAGCACGGTGGTTAGCGCCATGATCGGTGGTCGACTGAGGCAATCTACAACATTATTGGTGCTGCCCTTTTTATACTTGATATTCAAGTGAAACTGTTGCAGGTATGTAGACCACTTCTGATGGCGATCATTCTACAATTTCCCTTGGGTCTGTATGAACTGCAGAGGTCGGTGGTCTGTGTGGATGACCGTTTCCTTCCCCAAAATGTAATGCTTCCATTGTCGGCAGGCCTGTACAATGGAATACATCTCTTTATCATAAGTGGGGTACTTCCGGACTGTGTCTGAAAGTGTTTCACTGTGATATGCCACTGGATGTCCATGTTGAGTAAGGACTGCCCCAATAGCATAGTCAGAGGCATCTGTCTCGACCTCAAATGGTTGTTGTAAATCTGGTAACGCGAGCACTGGTGCCGTGCAGAGGCGATCCTTCAACTCCCTGAATGCCTTCTGTTGAGATTCAGACCAAAAGAATTTTGCTTTCGCCCCGCCCTTGGTGACTTGACTCAAGGGCCAAGAAATATGAGAAAATCCCAACACAAACCTGCGGTAGAAGTTGGCAAGACCTAGAAAGCTGCGGAGCTCTGTTAGAGTGGTTGGAGAGGGCCAATCCCGAATGACTTGGACCTTGGCTAGATCGACATGCACCCCCTGTTCATCAATGATGTATCCCAGATACTGAACCTCGGTCATGCCAAAAGTGCATTTCTCCAAATTGGCACATAGCTTGTGTTGCCGCAGTGTTTGGAGAACCTGTCGGATGTGTTGGAGGTGCTCTTCCCAACTCTGGCTGAAGATCAGAATGTCATCCAAGTATACTACTACAAAGGAGTTGGTGAATGGCCGCAAGATGTCATCCATTAGCCTCATAAAGGTTGCAGGAGCATTCGTCAATCCGAAAGGCATGACCAACCATTCGAAGAGGCCCTCCTTGGATTTGAAGGCAGTCTTCCACACATCTGAGGGTTCAATTGGTACCTGGTGATATCCTGACTTCAGATCGATCTTGCTGAAATATTTCGCCCCCTTTAGTTGGTCTAGGAGGTCATCAATCCGCGGGATCGGGTACCTATTACGGACAGTGATCTTGTTCAGCGCCCGATAGTCAATACAGAGTCTCCACGTCCCATCCTTCTTCTGTACCAACACTATCGGGCTCCCACAGGGCGAAGAACTCGGACGGATGTGACCTTTCTGCAGGAGCTCCTGAATCTGCCTCTTGATTTCATTGTTCTCCAGAACGGAGCGCCGATAAATTGGTCCATTGGGTAGCGGAGAACCTGGGGTCAGATCGATGGAGTGCTTGACTTGACAGTGCAGAGGAACCCCTGCCGGGGAGGTGAAGATGTCTTCGTACTCCTCCACAATCTTGTCCATCTGTAGCTGCCGTGCAGAGGGACCCCGTTTGGAGGCCGCGGCCACTGTCTTCTTCTTCCCTTGAGGGCGTATCATCAGGAAAACAAATTTCCTGGTTTTGGAAATGATCTTACTGCATTGTTTTGCAGTAATCAAAGAAATGGCGGCAGGTGGTGCTACCTCTGGTATCCTGAACAACTTATTTCCCAATGTAATAATAACAGCACGGGGCCTTGATTCATACACAGCATGTCGCTTCCACAAGTATGGTTGTCCTAGTAATACATCACAAACTTCAAGGGGAGCAATGTCACACAATACCTCATCCGTGAAGGGCTTGATGTTGTATGGAAGGCGACACTGCTGGCTCACGCGAAGATCTCGCCCTTGGTGAAGCCACCTAATGGTGTATGGTTGTGGATGTGCTGTGGTTGGTAAGCCCAACCGCTTCACGACCTCTGCCGAAATGAGGTTCTTTTGACTCCCGCTATCAACAATGAACTGTATCGGGGAGCCCTTTACCCACATCTGGGAGTGGAAGAGACGCTCCTCCTCCTCTGGATCTTCGGGTTCATTTTTCTGGATCTTTGCGGTAGCAACAGTGGCGCTGGGATCCGCATCAATGATCTGCTTCCCTTTTTCATACCCCTTATCGGGTTCTGACTCAGAGTCGGAACATGCATCTGATTCTGAAACCTTTAGCTCAGCCACCAGTGACTGCTTGGCCCGACACTCACTTGTGTTGTGAGTGGAGCTCTTATGGAACTCGCACCATTTTCCAGTGTCCTTTCTCGGCTTCGCGGCGTTGCTCTTTGCTTGCAGCTTCGGCTGGTTGTCTTGGGCTGTCCCGCCTTGGCTTTGTCCTTTGTTCTGTGGTTTAGGGGCACCTTTCCCCTGCTTTGGATTCGCAGATCCAAAGTCTCGCTTCTTTTGTTTAAACTTCTGCTCGACCTTGACGGCATACCGGTATGCTGCGCCGAGCGAGGGGATGTTTAGGAACTGTATTTCTTCCTGGATGTACTTGTGCAGGCAGCCACGGTATTTGAGTATCAAATGCTGCTCCGAATCCTTGATACCCAACTTTGTGCGAAGGGTATGGAAAAGATTGGTGAACTTCGGCACATCTTGGTCCCTTCCCTGCCGCAGCGTGGTCCACTTTATGTATTCATCCTCATAGCTTCCGACAGGGTAGTACTGCTCCTTGATGGCATCCCGAAACGAATCCCAGGTGGGTGCGGCTGAAAATAGTGAGCCAGTACTTTCATCCTTCTGCTCGCAGTAGGTTTCCCACCAGTCCTTGATGTGGGGGGCTGCTTTGAGAAGAGCAAAAACAATCTTTTCTCGACTCGAAAATTCATGAACAGAAAAATAACCCTCTAGCAGATTTAACCATTTATCTACGGCATCGGCGTCTATCTGACCCTCGAATATGGGGATTTCAAAATTAACTTGTACCTTAAAGGGTGTGGCGTTTCCAGAGGAGCTGCTGGAAGCCGATGCGCCGCTTCTGGGTAGCCGCTGAAGGATCTGCGCAAAGCTGTCCATCATCGCGTTCCGTTGTCGCTCGAGCGCTTCTTCGAGCAAGATTTTGATGGGATCTCCTGCCCCCTCGTCTTTCTTCTCGTCCGCCATGGGAGGCCGTCGGGATTTGCGAGGCTGGTCTTGCAAAGGTTCAACCAGTTCAAGCCCTAACTCCTTATATCCCGACCTTGTTGGGGACATGCAAAGAAAAACAGAGAAAAAGTAGACCGCTCTGATACCACTGATCCGGATTTAAACAGGAACGCAACAAATTACAGAGATAACCATATACACAAAGATGCAGCGGAAATAATACTTCATTTCATTAATGGAAAATACTGAAATATGCTTACAAACAGAAATGGAAATAACTAGCTAGGGCGATGGTAGCTTATCTCTGAGAAGAGATGTGATGGCTACATGCCTCTGAACTGTGTTACAATGAGGCTCGAAGGCCTATTTATTGTTGAGAAACAATGGAAAAACCCTTAACATTCCAAAACCTAACCCTAGGAGATGAAACGCCAAACTGTGGGCCCCGTTTGGGGGTAAGTTGGTACATCAACTTCCCGGGGTCGTAACTTTGGCATATGATCTCCGTTTGACGCGTACAATAGCTCATTAGAAAGATCTATCCGAGCACTATCATTGTTGGAACAGGCAACACAGTCCATTCCATGGACTCGTGTTGCCCCCGGATTCCCCAAAAAAACGTCGTTTAGGGCCTCAAAACGGCTCCGGAAGTTCAGGACCCGAAAAAACTGCTAAAAATAGTAAGTTGTGCTACAATTAAGGAAACTGAAAATGCTGAGAAAGACAATGGTGGGGGTCCAGGTGGACTTGGCAGGTGGCCACCAATATCCACCTGGATCAGAGATTGCTATGAGAAGGATGATATTGAACAAATCTATAAGCTTACTACACGGAACAAGGATTGGATCAATCCTACGGTGGACGGAAGAATTACTTGGGAAAAGGTCAACTCCTACAACTCATATTTAGATGAGGAGCTTGAACAATGGAAGAATTGATTGCATGAAGTATCAATGATGTGATGCACCAAAATTACTAAATCACTCTGGTGTATATATAATGAGGTTTGCAATTTACCATATTATGATGGATTAGAAGATGTAAATTTGTTTCTTGATAAATTTTAAAGGGATGTATCGGGGGAGCATCAGTTCCAGGCACTGGACATCATGCTGAGGGCTACGCCTACCAAATGGTGGGGTACACAAATGAATAGTTTTGTACACTAGAAGGAGTATCGAAGGATGATGAAGTTGTGATTTGACTGCGCAAGTACTCGCATCACTGAAAAATTTATAGGGAAGGATGATCCATGTGGGCATCTGGCTTGTTGGAAAAAAGCATGGGGAGAGGAACCATAACCTGAATGGGTACATATATTTTGCTATACCTTGGATACTATTATGATGAATTGGTATTTAGAAACTGAACTGTGACATGGAACCATGGAGTGGGATATTCTGAAGGAAAGATTTCTGCTAACATTCAGTTTTGAGGACGGATTCGAGTGTATTGATGAAGCATTGCAGGAGATCAAGACTGTGATATTCAAAACACCTGTAGAGCCTATCAAATGGGTACAACCTGACTGGAGTAAGCAACTACGCCATGCTCTGGAATGCTACAATATTACCACAGAAGAAGGTGAGGAAGACCCTAGAAATATCAGTATCCCTAAATCCGAAGGAAAACGCGAAGTCGGTGGGCCTAAGGTAGAGGTGCCTGAAATTTCAAAACCATTAAAGACCAAGAAAGTAAACATTGGGTCGGAAGTGCAGTCGAAGTTCACGAATATAGGTGATTACTGGGATGAGGACACAATTGACAAGGTCGAGGAGTTACTGCGGGAATATCATAACTTGTTTCCAACAAAGTTCTCTGATATAAAAGGAATAGTAAGTGATCAGGATCTTATGAAGATCAATTTGAAGGTAGATACGAAGCTGATAAAGCAATGCCCATACCAATTAAATCCTAAATACATATAAAAGGTGCGCGACGAACTGGATAAGATGCTTGCAACAGGAATTATTGAGCCTCTAGAAGAATTAGACTGGGTTATTCCTATGGTGGTTCAGGAGAAGAAGACAAAGGGAAAAATTTGGAACTGTGTAGATATCAAGAAATTGAATGATGCTTGTGTACATGATTCATTCCTTACACCGTTCACAGATGAAGTGTTGGATAACGTTGGTGGTCAAGAAGCATACTCTTTTACAGATGCATTCTCAAGATATTACCAAATCAAGATCATGCCAGAGGATCAAAGTAAGACTATATTTGCCACAGAATGGGGCTCTTTTCAGTATACAGTTATGCCCTTTGGACTTAAGCATGCCTCTATGATATTTTCTAGGGTAGTAGTCACAACCTTTAAGGAATTATTCATAAGTTTTTGGAGGTATACTTTGATGATTGGATGGTGTTTGGGTTAGTTAAAAAGCATGTTGCAAGTCTTCACCTAATGTTGGATACTTGTTGAAAGTATCAGATCTCCCTAAATCTGAAAGAGTGTATATTTTGCGTATCATATGGGATACTTTTGGGCCACGTTGTTTGTAAGCAAGGGTTGATGGTGGACCCTGATAAAATTGAAGTGATTATCAATTTATAGGCCCTAAGGAATGTAAAACAGTTGCACGCAACATTGGGCCATACATGATACTATAGAAAGTTCATCAAGGCATATGTGTAGATCACTGCGCCCATGGAAAAATTATTGAAGAAGGATGCAACATTTTGCTGGGATGATGATTACCAGAAAAACTTAGATCTTTTGAAGGAAAATATAGTTACAACACATATTCTAGTATTCCCCGATTGGAAGAAAAAATTCCAGGTACATGTGGATGCGTCCTGCATAGCGTTAGGCATTGTTTTAACCCAACCAGGCGCAGGAGATATTGCCCATCCGATTGCATTTGCGAGCAGAAAGATGCCTAAGGCAGAGAAGAATTATTCAACCATGGAGCGTGAAGGGTTGGTGATGGTATATGCACTCCATAAGTTCAGGCATTATTTGTTGGGTGTGCACTTCAAAATGTACACGGACCATAACTTTGAAGTACTTGGTCAACAAGCCTATGTTGGGGGGGGGGGGAATTTGTAGGTGGCTACTACTATTGCAGAAGTGTGATTTTGAAGTAGTTTTGAAGCCAGGGATATTAAATTCTGGACCCAATCACCTTTTGGGGATTGAAAATGGCGAAGAACCTACAAGTCTCAATGAAGGATTGCCTGATGTGCAACTCTTTGTTGTGTGCTTTGTAGAAGAGCATTTTGCGGATATCATCCAATTCCTGGCTATAGGTGTAGCCCCTGAAGGATATACGACACAACAGAGGAAGGAATTGGTAGTCAGGGCCATGGATTTTTCTGTAATTGCAGGGCACTTGTATAAAATAAGGTCAGATGAAGTTCTGCGTAGGTATGTACCAGATTATGAAAGAAAAAGTATCATTGCTGAAGCACATGGAGAAATTGCTGGAGGACATTATGCTAGAAGAATGGTTGTGTAGAAGATCCTACACGCTGGGTTGTGGTGGCTAACTATGCGCAAAGATTCTAAGGAATATTGTAGGGCATGCGATGTCTGTCAGAGGACTGGGAAGCTGTCGCGGAGGGATGAATTTCCTCTGAACCCGCAAGTCTTCTTAAAGACATTCGATAAATGGGTAATAGATTTTGTGTGACCTATTCAGCCACCAGGAAAGAAGACAAGATCACGATACATCATCACGGCAGCAAAATACTTGACCAGGTGGGCTGAGGTGCAGCTCGTGAAGGATTGTAGTGCAACTGCAAAGTTTATATTTGAGTACATTCTGTCTAGGTTTGGTTGTCCTAAGATTTTGATGAGAGATATAGGTTCTCATTTACTTAATGAAACGATTGCTACTTTTCTTGAAGAATTCCAGATGTATCATCAGAAAAGCACGTTGTATCATCCTCAAGAAAATGGAACAGTTGAAGCCTTTAATAAGATCCTGGAGAATTCTTTGACGAATATCTGTAATGAAAATAGGAACGATTGGGATGTGCGCATACCATTTTTTCTATGGGCATATAGAACTACCTGTAAGAACTTGACTAGAAAAACACGATTTAGGCTGGTTTATGGACAAGAAGTAGTGATGCCAATGGAGTACATAGTACTCAGTTTGAGGATTGTTGCAATCACAGAGCTAGTAGATTGGGATATAATGGAAGATCGCCTCACGCAGATACTTGAGTTATAATAAGATCACTTATTAGCAGACTTTCATCAGCAAGTGCATAAGGCTCGAGAAAAGGCATGGCATGATTGCCACATTATGTAGCGCACCTTTACAAATGGAGAGTTATTAGTGATGTATGATGGCATATTTGCGAAGTTTCCAGGAAAGTTTCAGATGCATTTCCTGGGACCATACATTGTCAAAGAGATTACGGATGGAGGTGCAGTTCATCTTGTGAAGATGAATGGGGAGCTATTTCCAAGAGGAATCCCGCCCCTCCACAATGAATATATGGATGCAGGAAAGTCTTAGTACTTCATGAAGTTGCAAGGAAGTGCGGGACTATAAACTATGTTGCCAGGAGAAAAGTTTGGCAAAACGATTGGGCTGCATGACGATTAGGAGGAAGGCACAGCTGGGAACTATGATGAAGGAGCTCTGATAGCAAGGAGGGTCCCATGCATCCTGGCCAAGAAGTGACCATTGAAAACATTGTAGATGATTGGATGGCTATTTTTCCATTAAAAGGAGCGGGGGGAAGAATTTAAGGAGCATATCTTTGGAAATTTGCCACCAAAAGAGCATTAATGAAGGAGATCTGGAGGGAAATGATGGATTTGAATTCAAAAACGGCTATAAATACAACATCCCACTCCACATTCGAACACTATGCTTCCAGAGATATTTCCTTGAGATTTTGTGCCTAAGTTTGAGCTGCAACGATCGCTGCATGTATGGACGAGATTGGTAGGAGATACATAAGGAGGTTTCATAACAAGGGCTTGGGTTTGGGGTGGACTTGTCTGAGTGGTAGAAGAAACTATTCTGGGAGAGCATTGACAAAATGATTGCAACACCACCAGTCCCTACCACAGTGCCTAGGTTATCGAGGCCAGAACCTACTGCCTATGTTGCAAGAGAAAAGAAGAAAAAGAAGCCACAACAAGCGCGGTTCGATAATCGTTGTGAAAAAACCAAACTGAGGTTAGACAAAAGGGTCGGATGGATAAAATAAAGCAACCAAAAAAACCCTCGGACTAGGATGAAGAAGAATTGACTATGGGGGTTTAAGGTATCGACGCAGACGAAGCAGTGCCAATTATTCGACTATCACCTTATGTACCCCTTAGTAAATCCACTACCAAGGTCACTAAGGACCTTGACTCATTGAAATGTAAGGTATTCACACCATTGCTACCATAGGTGACCTGTTGGCCCAGGTACCTTTTCTGAAGATGGAGGGCTGAGATATGGCAATCATGTGAAGTTTCTGCAGTTAGAACCCAACAAATATTTGAAATCAGTTTACTACGAGGAGTTGGGTGTCACAAGGATTGGGCCAATTAAGTGTGCAACCGAAATTGAACGCAAAGGATTGCTAAACATGTTGTGGGTCCCACACTTTAGCTGCAACATAATTAATACTATCTGTGTCCGTCAATTGTTGGCACTGGTTCAAGGTGGGTGCCTCTACTTGGGAGCGCCCATTCCAATTGATGATATGTGGGTCCACAAAATC
Source organism: Pinus tabuliformis (assembly GCA_031772625.1). NCBI lineage: Eukaryota > Viridiplantae > Streptophyta > Pinopsida > Pinales > Pinaceae > Pinus > Pinus tabuliformis. Next base: position 40,429,515 of record CM062810.1, on the reverse strand, counting down.
ACCATGTTACCTTATCAGGGTGCGAACCTCACAGACGCTTTTGTGGGGAAGTTGCAGGAGAAGAATCTCACGGATTAGATGAAGAGCGACTTCGGGTTGGTGAAGAATTCACGTGGCTACGCCATTAGATCCATATCGGATGGAGCTATGTAGTTTGTTGTGCAGATTCTGGCAAGAAAAATAATGTGGAAGTGTCATGCCGATGAAATGTCGGCACCAGTGGTATCTTAGCTGCACAGTGAAGCCAGGGGGTCCAATTAAATTGGGAAAAGTACCTCTATCATGAGTTCCTAGAATATTTTCGTGAAGCCTAAGAGGATGAAAAGGCATTTGACTATGTGTGGTTACTTCTGTTGATTACATTGGTAGCATGGAGGATGCTTGAGGATAGGCAGTTCCCAATGCAGGATCCAAACTTATGCGAGGTTGCGAAATTTGCCTCACTGTGAGCGAGGAAGGATCCTGACCGCATCACTAAAATAAAGATGTTCTGGGTATTGTTCGAGTGAGAGTTACGGATGGTGATCAACCAGTGGTTGCAGTTGTCACCTATTCTACATGCACAGTACACAAATATCGCAGATTTCAAGCTAGTTTTTCACAGTCTGTCCACACATGCAAAGAAGGATGCCGCAGGAACATGGCACAAGTTTCCATATTTAGTCACAGAGGATGACATTATGGGGTTCATTAACAAATGGCTGAGCGATTGGATCACCCCATCTAACGAAGCTCCAGGAACAAGTAAGGCTGCATAAGGAGATACGAGGAAAAAACAACGCAACAATGACCAAGGGAGACAAAGAGAAAGAAGCACAGAAGGCTTCTAAGAAAGACAAAGAAGCATATAGGCTTCTACAAAAGAGAAGGAAGTGCAGAAGGAAAAGGCTTCTATGAAAGAGAAGGAAGCGCGGAAGGAAGAAGCTACACAAGAAGCAACATCGAAGGTCACCATTGACCTCGAGGAACCTGAGACAGAGTGCACTGATGTGGAGGGTGAAACTGTAGATGAAGAAGAAGGGGACACCAACACCTATTTTGGATCGGAGGAATTAGAGTCTCCCTTCAGGGTCAGGAAGAGGTAGAAGCAAAGTTCCATGGAACCTTGCAAGAAGCAAAAGTCTGATAAGTTTGTGAGTGTGACACCATTGGTCCTCATGGAGGGGGACCTTGATGAGATAGATGATGTTGTCTTCTCTGCCACTAAAAATATATGGGGCCATATCGAGAACTAGTACCACCAGGTATTGGAAAACGTACAATAAGGCTTTAAGGAATTACAGGTCTAGACAGGGGTGATCCAAGTGAGCGTGGGACAAGAGAGTGTGGATCAAGTGAGCGTGCCAAAGTTTAGTTCCACTGAAATTACATTCGAGCTCCGAGTAGTACCACTACTAGGGGACTCTCTCTAGTTTGAGACAACCGAAGACCAGGAGCGCACACAGTACTGGAAAAATATAAGTATCAACCTTGCAACACTGTTGATCTTGACCTTGCATGAGCTGCACTAAGTAGTTTGAGATGAGCTCCGCATCTAGGAGAGCTGAGCATTGTTGATTATCGACGAGGTAAAAACTAACAATCAACATATTTTTGTAGAGAAAGCGTAGGCCTTGCAGTCCCGCAGCGAGGTGATGCATTGAAATCAACAGCTAGAGGCATTCCTTACCCAAGTGTGCAACGATCTCCCTGAACTCCAAATTCCAGCAAGGGTGGCCTCAACAGAGAAAATCCATAAGTTGGTTACTGCAGTGAAGGCATCCAAGGAAGAAATTGGAAAGGTACGGTTTGAGCTACAGTTGCAGATTTCAGAGCTTCAACTTAAGCTGCAGCCAACCACTCCTCCATAAGTTAGAGAGCAATGCCATACTGCTATTAAAGCAGACATGACCACTCTTGAAGCTGCAGTCAAGGACTGCAGTGAATTGTTCGAACAAACAATGGAGATGTGGACCTCGCTGTAGGAGGATCCACACTTGCAGACGATTGAAGCAGACATCCGTGAAAAACAACTGCAGTTTGATGAGATCAGAGCAACAACGTGGACCTTAGCACCTGTGCAAAGGTTCACCAAACTTCAGGAAGGGAAGTTCATCTAGACCTAGATTGATGAGCTATGTCGGAAGGCCTCCATTATTTCCTCAAGGACGCAACCATGGGTCGACGAGGCAAGATAACTATCACAGATAGTCTAGAGAAACTTAAAATCTCCTCATCAGACATAGAGAACCATGGGCTTTGCAGTTGAAGGTCCAACCACGGAGAAATTGGTTGAAGAAGTTCGCCAGGCCACCGCGCAAGGAACCAAAAATCTTTAAGCATTGAAGATCAAATTCAGCGGTCTGCAAGCAAAGATTGAGGCAACACCGGTAGAGTGACTCGGGACGAGTCCCGACTTTGTGTTGGGGGGTTGTTGGGATGGGGTCCCATGGGTCAAATTTTGTAAAGTTTTGTTAAATATTGTAAAGTCTGTGAATTTTGAGGAGCAGAGCGTGAGTAGCGCAGGTCGATAAGAGTCAAAGGGGATTTAGGAAGGTCAAAGCCCCTTAGTTTGTTAAGAGTCAAGCTGTTTTGAGACCCACCCATGGTTCGTGGACCATGGTATTGTAATGAAGAAGAATATAAAAGGAAGTCATAGAAGAGTCATAGGAGAGGAGAATAGAAGTAAGAATAGTGCATGATTTGGGTCTGATTTTACCTATTCTATACTTGGGCGAAGGGGAAGGTTCCTGCAACTATGCGCACGAAGACCTTGGTAAGTCCGTAGCTAGGTGCGTGGGCCCCTAAAGCTGTGTGAGCACGGTTGGGAAGAACTTTAATTGAAGATCTGAAGCATAATAAAGGCTTGTTTTCAAGAACTATCTGCTTATATGTGTATCATTGTTTTATCTATGAATTTATCTGTGTATCATTTTTTTTATCTCTGAATACTTATTAGATTCGCGAAGACATATATCTATTTAGTTATATGATGTTATTCGTGTTTATCACAATCGACGAAGTACATAAATCTGCTAACTGTTAATTACTGTAAAGTCCAAGTTTTAAGGGTTAGGATTCACGGAGGTCAAGATAAACCCATAATCTTGGAAGAGACACATCACATAGTCCTCTAGATGTAGAAACCTGGTTCTAACATTCCCCAACACTGCCTTGGGTGAGACTGTAGCCTGCACTATGCAATTTTTTGCCGAAAGGGCCGGTAGTGTAGGGTTTTGTTGGTTAGTGCAACTAACTTCAAACATGGGTCCAAGCCCCCTCAAGCCAAAAGTGTCCTAGGATATCAATCATATCAATGGGTGGATGAACATATTCTAGGTTTTCTGTCCATCGTTTCCATAGAAGAAAAACCTTCTGTAATGTTTAATTTCAATCAATTCCTTATAGACAACATCCATGAGAAATTTCTCAAGATTACCACAAAAGGAATGTTTAAAAATGCATGAGTGCTAGTTTATATGTTTCTATTTTACTGGGTAGAAATATTCCCAATTGCTTTGCAAAAACTAGATGATCAAGGCAATTCACAATCAGTCATCCAGTGGACCTCTTTGGTGCGGAAGAATTCGAATGATTTCAGTTTTAGTGACTTCATAGACCAGTTCATTTATACAGTTGCATGCCTTCTTAACAGTAATGTGGAACCTAGAATAGGTTCTGAGATACAGAGAACCTTATACCTCAATGAACAAGCTAAAATAGGAGACTGGTACTTGTACCAGAACTACACAGAAATTAGAGTGTATGGCTTTGAGTTGCCATCATACAAATTTCCAAAATATGTCCCTATGAGAATTTTCTCATTGGAATATCTAAATAAAATGATCAACATGGATGACTTGCACTTTGTTTCAACTAAAAAGAAGGCACAATTCAAGAACAAGACATAGGTGGGACCATTCATATGCAACAACGGAGTAGCAGGTAATGAGGTAGATGCACTTCTCAAACAAATGAACTTCCAATTAAGATTTACTTGGTCATATGACCCCTTCAACATCATTTCCAATTTAAGAGTGGAACAAAAGACCAATCCTTACACTCACACTCCCAGGCCAGAAATTGAAAATTTCATGAACCAGGATTAGTGGAAGGAGAACACTCTACAAGAAGCTAAAGAACAAGTTCTGTCTACAACCACTTTACAAACTCCAGTACCTTAGGAGAAGCATGACAAAAGGCCAAGAGAAGAAGAGTCTCCCATCATAACAGAAATTAAAGCCAAGGAATTCCTAATATATAAAAAGAAGCAAAAAACTAATGCAAAACAAGTTTTCATGCAGGATGATGAAGAACAAGCTACTATAGTTTTGAAAAGTCCACTTGTTTCTACGAGACCAGAAAACATTTTTGCAAGTACAAGATAAGAAGATTTTTGTAGGATCTCCATCTTCCTTAGCCTCACAAGAACCTCCAGATTTAGCACAAACAATAGAATTGGCTCAAGGCCAAACAGAGCCAAATATTTTTGCTAAGTACAAAGAAATGAAGCAAAAAAATGAGATGCTAAAGGCCAACACATATACTTAATTCTGGAAAAAAAACCACTTCTTCCCAACACATACTTCTGTCAGCCTTTGATACTGAAAAGGGAAGAATGCAAATGGATTTACTACAGGCACAGTTTCCATTCCCAAAATCACCAGAAGACTACAGGAAGACAATCTTCTCCTTTGACACTAACAAATCCATCTGATTGATCAGATGGATATGCACAAATAGATTGGAGAGATGTTATACTCATTGACTAACACTGCCATGAAACCTTCAAAATTGTAGGCCTCCATCAGCAACATACAGTCATAGTTGAAGTTGGAGAAGAGCTCATCTTTGGAAAAGGATACTAAAACTAAAACACTAGAGGACTTAGTCATTAAGCTAGGTTATGACCCTATTGATGTAAAGGTAGTTGAGGAGATTGTGAGGAAAAAAAAAAATACAGATATAGCAGCTTTGGAGAAGTAGCTCAAGTTTCCATCTACAGAGGATCCACAAACCAAGGAAATTGGAGAACTGGAAAAGAAAAAGGAAGACATATTTAGGATAATAATTGAACAAAATGTCCAAATCATAGAAATAGAGGTGGAACTAGAAAAATTTCTCAAGGAGAAAGAGAAGTCCTCACAATTGGATATAGTTCCACTGACTGCAGTGCCTATTTCAGTCGGAGGAATAGTAGAGGCTTCTACATTGACAACAGTGCCAACACAAACCACAGATTCTTCCAACGAATTGATTAAAGCCATGCAGGATATGTCCCTTCAGGGAAAAGAAATTGAGAAGTTAAAAGATCAACTAAATAATTTATAGGAACAAAAATTGAAGATAGACAACTCCTATGTAGCAGAATTACAAAAATCTCACAGGCTTACTCAGAGAATAGAGTTTTTAGAGAGTGAGTCAGTAATGGCTCAAACTTTAGCACAAGCCAAAGAAAACATATGGGTGGATATCAATCAGGCCATAACAAAAATTTGTCCATCAATTCAGATAATCTTTGAATAGGAAGAATTGATGCAAAGATAAAAAACGACGATAGAGGAGGTAAGAGAAATGTTGGGAGAGACACTAGGTGAAGCAACAACCTTAATCAAAGTTTTGAATTCTAAAACTAAGGAAGAACTGGAGGAGTTTCATATTGCAGACAAAACATAAACCATTTTGGAGATAAATAAAGTTTTATAGAAGAGGAACCTTATGATACAACTAGAGAATAAGTTTCAGACCTGGAAACCGTTGTTCAGAGGTTTCTTACCAGGTTCAATTTACTGAATCAGAGAGGGCTACCAAACCATTTTGGAGATAAATAAAGTTTTATAGAAGAGGAACCTTATGATACAACTAGAGAATAAGTTTTAGACCTGGAAACCGTTGTTCAGAGGTTTCTTACCAGGTTCAATTTACTGAATCAGAGAGGGCTACCAGATTTGGTAGCAATGAATGACAAATTGATAAATTTGAGTGACTACAACCACAAAATTTTTACTATTTCGCAAGATAAGTCTAATTTTGTAGGGGTAAAAGGAAGTATTACAGGAAACGTTTTCCTAGAGGCTTTATATTTAGATTTGATAATTAAACATGAGATCAAACACATTTTCATCAACAAGCCTACATTTGAGAAATATATTGAAGTTGATGAAAAATATAGAAAGCTAATAAAACTTTCTATCCCTTATGAAGAGTGATCAGATCGATTGTGTGAATTACTTGAGTGAAACATGTTTCATCTCAGACAATAAGGCAACACCTTTTTGGGACTAGTCATCAACAACCATTGTCGATAATAGTGCCAGCAGCTCTAGCAGTTCAAAATTCCCAATTTTTTGTATTATTTGTGTAATCAGTTTTAGATATTTTAGGATTTTGTCTTGATCTTTTGAAATAAAAATAATTTTTAATTATTTCTATAAGTACTTCATAATTTAAAGTAGTAGAGGTTGATGTTTATGTAAAAGAAAAGGAACATTGATGTAAATTTGTTCCACAAAGTTCCAGTGGAAACATTTCAGTAATATAGAAGCTTATTAACAAGAAGATTTTCAGAAAAAATCACATTGAGAATATTTGGTCGACGCGTTTCGAACCAGCCAGTGTGGTTCATCTTCAGAGCAAGATGAAGAGACAGATCTAAGAAGAAAGCAAGATCTGTCTTCATCTTAGAAACCTGCAAGTGTGCTCGTTCAAAAGTATGAACGTTGATAGTAACGACCCTCCCGTGCAGGGTAGTGATATTCGAATTCAAGCTTCTATGATCTGAAAATCTTCTTGTTAATAATTTATGGATCACAAAATCTTGAATTCGAATATCACTACCCTACACGGGAGTGCCGTTACTATCAAGGTTCGTACTTTTGAACGAGCACGCTTGCAGGTTTCTGAGATGAAGACAAATCTTGCTTTCTTCTAAGATCTGTCTCTTCATCTTGTCTTGAAGATGAACCACACTGGTTGGTTCCAAACACATCGACCAAATATTCTCAATGTGTTTTCTTCCAAAAATCTTCTTGTTAATAAGTTATGGATCACAGAAGCTTGAATTCGAATAATACAAAATCTCTTACAGGATTCAGGTGTCAGATTTTTGGTGAAGTGATATTCTCCTTTGTTGCTGTGTTTTCCTTTTTTCTGAAATTTCATTTGTGTTTTCTAATCTATTTTGTTGAAAGAGAATTATGAATTTGAATTTGTTTAAGTACACCCAATTCTGTGTTTTTAACAATTTCAATGTTTTCTACTGAAGTTAAGCAATAGAATTCTTAATTTCTCTATGCTTAATGGACACTTGATCATTTCTTCTTTTTCCATATCATCAAACATATAATATCCAATAAATTTGCTTACCTTGCCATGTTAGATCTGTCTGTCAATGTTGAAATAAATCCATTCGAAGTAAATTTACTCCATTTCCCAATGGTATCTTGTTACATTATCAACCAAACAACCAAACCAAATATAAAACCAAACTATTGAACTTTCAAACTAGCTTAATATTTCATTATAAACAAATCTAAATTTGAAAGGGAGATCCTCTCTGAAGCTGACAGGGCTAGATCCCAACTTCCAAAGTGATTTTGTCGTTACCTTTGTATTTATTTCACAGTATTAGGAAACACATAGTGCTAACATTCTGGTGACCATACTGGGGACAACAAAGTTGATTCATATTTATGCTTCCCTAGATTAAAGTTTGTCTCATTACTTAAAAATCTATTTTTAAGATCTGAGCTAAGACTGTCTATCATTCACAAAGTTGTATAAAGTTTGATAATTGTATATATTTTGTAGTAGATCTGGCTCCCAAAAGAATACATACTAGAGCACACCCAGATCCTAATCCACCAAAAATTGTAGATAATCCAAAAAAAATAATTAGGAAGAAGAGTGTTGTTGATGTTGAAAAGTGGGCAACAAGAAATGCTAAATTTAGAATGTGCTAAAAATAGAATGTCTAAAAATAACATGTCTAAAAATAGCAGTTTGGCCAGTGAGGTCATTGGCCACCTTGGGTGAGAGGTGAAACTGCTAAAAATAGAAAGTTCTAAAAATAGCATTTCTAGGTCCCTTCTTATTTATAGCATTCCCTGGTCTATCTATAGGAAGTAAAGTCGAATTTGGTCTTAACAACAATTTAAAATATTAACTAATTAATCTCCATGAGTTAATTAGTTGGAAAAATTAAACTTGAAGTCTTTGTGAGAACCTGCAAATTAGTTGTCCCACTGATTGAGGAATTATCCTTTATTCTCTCCACTGATTGAGGAATTAAGTATGAGTTCTATAATGAGAGAATTAGTTGACTTAGTTCTAACTAGTCAAGTCCAGTTAGATTATTTTAACAAGTTGTTAAAATAATAAAATATAGTTTGTTAATGCTTGCATGCATGTGACAACTATTATTTTAGATAACTAAGGATTCACTCATGGATAACTGTTGCACGTCAGTTCTGTCAGAGACCCAGTTGAGATCAGATGAGGGAAAATGTACTATCAGATGCTTGGATCTTCCCATGGAATATTCCTTGCATGCAGGAGGAACTAGTGTCCTTAAGGATTGCGTAGTTGGACATATGGTTGACAGCAGGTATGATTTGGGGCCAATGCTCATATGTTATGAATTGGACCCCAATCAAAATTGCGCAAGGAAATAGGGCATTGATGGATGGTTGCCTACATATTGAGGCATAGTGAGTCTATCATCTTCATCTTTTGATTGCAAAAAGTACAGGATAGTTCTTGAGATGATTATTTTTTGTAAATAGAAGAGGATTTCCACTTGATTGATAATACAGTGTTGGGGGTTTTATGCTGGTGCTTTCCCCAGTGATATCTCTGTGTTATGTGTGATTATTTCTCTTGATCAGTTATATGTGTTTATGGTTGATGTTGCTCATGAAATCGATTTTGCTTCTGCTTAGTGTTTTGTAGAAGTAGATCATGTGTTTTGCTTTAGTAAATTGCATTACCAGTTTGATCTGTAGGTGAAATTTCTACATGGTATCAGAGCACAGATAATCAAGCAAGGAACAATATACAAGCAAGAGAAAGAAAGTTGAAGTTTACTATTCAGGATATAGATATCTAGTTCTCATCACAGTTCAGATTTCATCTTGATGGCCTTCACTGGGTTGAGGCTTGAGTATGCCCTTGATGGCAGCTCAAACTACATAGCTTGGAAGGATCACATGGATGCAGTATTGGAAGATAATGGCATTAAGAACTTCATTGATCAAGATGTCCCCAAGCCTACTGATGCTACTCAGGCTGCAGACTGGAAGAAGAACGTGGCTAGAGCTAGGAGAATCATTCTAGAGGGAGTTCGAGATCACATAGTCTCAAGCCTCCATGTGAAAGAGACTCCATTTGCAATGTGGAAAACATTGAAAGATTTATATCAGAATAGAAGTGATCAGAGGAAGCTAGCACTGAAGGACAAGATTCGAAAGATCAAGTGTGATAAGGGCGATACAATCACTACATTCTTGAACAAGCTCACCAACTACAGAGATGAGCTTGCAAGCGTAGGGGTCACTACCGCTAATGATGATATGGTGAGTCTAGCACTCCTTGGCTTTCCTAAGAGCTGGCATAGATACCATGACTCAGTGAATGGAAGGGACAAACTGCCAGATTGGGAATGACTGTGGTCGGATTTGATGCAGGAGGAGATCAGACGAAACACCTAAGATGGAGCTTCTTCATCAAAGAATGATGATGAAGAGAACTTGCCTTTAGCATCTAAAGCTAAGAAAGGGAAAGGGAAGGCATCCCAATCCAATTATTCTCAAGGAGGGAAGAAGTTTGACAAGTCGAAGGTGAGATGCTTTCATTGTCATGAGTTGGGCCACTATGCTACTAGTTGCCCAAAGAGGAAGAAGTCGAAAAAAGGTTCCTCCAAGGAATCTGATGGTGATGCTCTAGCTTCACAATTTGAGATGGATTTCTCACTTATTGCATGCATGGTTTCATCCAGCATGGGATGTGTTTGGTACTTGGACAGTGGAGCTTCTTTCCACATGTTAGGTGACAAGATTATATTCAGCACTTTGGAGGAGAAGGATCTCCAGATACGGATCGAGATGGGCGATGACGGAAAGTACCATGTCTCAGGTGAAGGTACGGTTGTGTTTCAGAGGGAGCATGGTTCTCCCCTCTCTCTTTCTAATGTTATGTATGTACTAGGGCTGAAAAATAATCTTGTGTCTATTGCTATGCTTGAGGATAAAGGCTATGATATATTCTTTAGTTTGGGAAAGGTTTTCCTAAGGCATATCGGCACTGGACAGAGTAAACAGATAGGGATTCAAGTTAAGAATCTCTATAAGTTATAGGTAGAAGACTGTGTTGCTTTGAGTTCCAAAGCAGAGGTGATGCATGGCCAAGATATTGGCGAGTTATGGCATGGGAGACTGGGCCACTTGCATTATGGGGCCTTGAAGATCATGCAACAAAATTCTACCGGATTACCCAAGTGCAAGCTGGAGCAAGTGAGCACATGCAAAGGTTACACTTTGGGTAAGTATGCAAAATATTCTTTTCATGATCGGGATGGTAGAGCAGGAGCAGTTCTGGAGAGAGTTCATTCAGATGTATGTGGGCCCTTCTCTACAGCCTCCATTGGAAAGAAAAGGTATTATGTTATTTTTGTTGATGATTTTTCTCGTATATGTTGGATCTACTTCATGCAAAAGAAGGATCAAACCTTCTTGAAGTTTTGTGAGTTCAAAGCTTTGGCAGAGAAAGAATCAGGGATGAAAATAAAGGGCTTGCGAAGTGATAATGGTGGAGAGTATATTTCCCAATAGTTTAAGGACTCCTGTGCTTCAGAAGAAATTAAACGGGAACTCACAGCACCTCATAACCCACAACAGAATGGGGTGGTGGAAAGGAAGAACAGATCTATTGTGGGCGCAGCTCGATCGATGTTGCATGACCAAGGCCTACCACTTCATCTGTGGGCTGAGGCATGCAATACAACAATATATCTTTAGAACAAAAGTCCTCATCGTATTTTGGGGATGAAGACACCTATGGAGGCTTTTTCGGGGAAGAGACCAGATGTGAGTCACTTCCGCATCTTTGGATCACCAGTCTTCTGTCATGTGACCAAAGATGCTCGGAAGAAGCTAGACCCAACAGCTGAGTTGGGAATACTTGTGGGGTACACGGATACACCTCACAACTATCGTGTGTTTCTGCCTGCCAGTCAGAGGATCGTAGTGTGCAGGGATCTGAAGTTCAATGAGTAGCGAGCCATGCGAGTATCACTTGAGAGGGAGCTCAAGTTGCATGGTGATGATGAGGAACTATTAGTTCCTAAGGAGGAGGAGCCTCCTAATGATGCGGAGCAGCCGCATGCAGAGATTCCAGTTGTGGAGATCACCACTACTGGAGAGTCTTCCAGAGAGGGGCGGAAACACTCTCGGGAAGCTGACAAATTGATGTAGGATGTGAGAGAGAATGTGGGGCAGCCATCCTCTCAGAGTAGACAGAGGAGATCTCCTGATAGATACATTGGCTACATCACCTTGGTTGGGGAATGTGTAGCGACTGAGCCTTCTTCTTTTGAGGAGGCAGTGTAGCAGCCAGTTTGGGTGGATGCAATGGTAGAGGAGTATGATTCTATCATGTGGAAAAGTCTATGGGATGTTGTTCCTAGACCGGGGGACAAGTCAGTGGTTACTTCCTGATGGCTTTACAAGGTAAAGCAGGCAGCTGATGGTAGTATTGAGAAACACAAGGCAAGTTTTGTTGCCCGTGGTTTCTTACAGGTTGAGGGGATTGAATATGATAAGACCTTTGCTCCTATTGCAAGGTACTCATCGATTAGATCGATTCTAGCACTATCAGCACAGATGGGTTGGTAGTTCCATCAGATGGATGTGAAGACAACATTCCTCAATGGGGAGATTCAGGAAGAGGTATACATAGAGCAGCCAGAGGGATTTGAGACCTTCGATCATGAGTCACATGTGTGTTGGCTTAAGTGAGCATTGTATGGGTTGAAGCTGGCACCTTGTGCTTGGTATACCAGTATCAACAGCTATTTCACTGGGTTGGGCTTCACCAAGAATGAAGCGGATGCGAACCTCTACCACATCATTGTAGATGGTAAGCTATTGATTATTGTACTTTATGTTGATGATCTAATTTTGACAAGTGATGATCAGTTGATCAAGTCTTGCAAGAAGGATCTTGCAAGAGAGTTCGAGATGAAGGACATGGGCCTCATGCACTACTTTCTAGGCATGGAGGTGTGGCAGAGAGATGGGGAAGTATTTGTGTCTCAAGGCAAGTATGCCAATGTGTTAGGGTCCCACCCTAACCCCCTTATTTATGTAATGGAATCGAGTCATAGTCAAGAGTCAATAAAGCCCATATTAATAATTGTAAGTGGTTAACCCGCAATTAATGACGGGACCATAGTTAGTTGCAAATGGGCCGTAGTATTAGATAGATGGTATTAATAAAACCCATGGTATTGATCCATGGTATTGCATGTATGAGTCATATATAAAGGATAGAGACTCCCTGCAAGGAGCATCGTGTCTTATTTTTGAATCGAGCTCTGCTCTATTGGAGGTTGCCCCCTCGAAGAGGCCAGTGAACATTGCTTTCTGAATAATAAAATATTTGCTGTTGTCTCTCACTATTCTATGTTCTGGGTATCTTTCTTCGCATATTCTGTATTTGGGTATCTTTTTGCAGGTTAAGAGCATAACACAATGAGATATTTAGGTGCTTCCACATGGAGATGTGCAAGCCCATGGAGACTCCTCTAGCAGGTAATTGGAGGAAGGAGGATGCTACTTCAGATGAGGTAGTAGCTGCTATAGTTTACAGGTAGCTTGTGGGTTCACTCATGTATTTGGTGAACACACGACCAGATTTGTGCTTTGCAGTGAACCAGCTGAGTCAAGCTATGGTTTAGACAACCAAGTTATTTTGGAAGGCGACAAAGCATGTGCTGAGATATCTCAGAGGCACTACATAGTATGGATTATGGTACAGGCGGATAGAGGGAGTGAAGCTCCAAGTCTTCATAGATGCAGATTAGGCAGTGTTATAGACATTTTTGTGCCTTACAGCTATAAGCATGAAATGTCCGTAATCTAAGGGATCCAAAGTCCCTAAACATGTTGTTCCTACCCCCAGAGGAACAAGGCTAACAAACCACAGCAATTCACAGAAGTTCTCCACCAGAAACTGCTAAAAAACAAGTCAATTCAGGATCAATTCAGTGGCTCCACTAGCTGTTTGCGCTGAATGTCAAAGCCAACACTGGCTACCTGCGCTGAATGTCAAAGCCAACACTGGCTACCTGCGCTGAGTGAGAGTTGACATGTGGCAAGTTCATTTCACAAGGTGTCAAAACCCAGGAAGCTTCCAAAATCTTCCTCAATGACACTTGCCTCAGGGAATTCGACTGGTGATGAGTAAGAGGTTCCAAATCTCCAAGTGGAAGCAAGAACCTCCAAGTGGAATCAAGAACTGACAGAGGGAGAGGACACTAGTCAGATCTCAAGCTGACTCATCCTCTCTCCAAACATCTATATATGGATCTCTCCTCCATGAGATCTAGAGGCTGGAATTTTGTTATTGCAAAGAATTGCTGTTGGTTTGAGATTGGAATTATTGGGTGCTTAATGCTTTGAAGGGAGGTGAAGATAGGAATTCCATTTGCTGGGAAGGAGATGCTGGATTGGAGCCTTCTTGGTTGTATCTCTTCCTGAACCTTGTTATTCATCAATAAAGCTATCTTGGTTTCTCCTATATACTGATGTATCTTTGATGTATGATTGCATTAGTATGTTTAGTTTATTTCTAATCCTGAACTAGTTATGAATATGAATCCATGTCTTGTGTAGTGTTCTCTTCTTGTGATCTTGCAGAGACCTGTTGAAGCTGGGCGAGCGAGAAGGCAAGTAGCTAAGAACTCTCAAAGAGAAGAGAAACTGGATCGAGGGACAAACGGAAGACATCGGTTAGTCCATCCATCTCTCTTCATTCTAATTCAAAAAGGAAGAATACTAGAATAGCTGTCTCTGTTTGTTGCTAAGGCACTGTCACACCTTAGGTGGACAGGATCGTCCTGCATAGGCATTTTTCCCCACAACAAATTGGCGACTCCGCTGGGGAGATCTGTTTAGTCATTTTATTTGTGTCTCTATCATTGTTTGTTTCATAGACTCAACAGCAACAATCGAACTGCATCTGCTATTCTCAGAAGCAAAGTAGACAGTTGCTGCTTTGATCCAATCACTGGATTTGTCTATGATCTGAACAATGGACTCACAAATGATTTGATGATCCTTTGTGATAGATCTTAGTACTCCCTCAAAGCATCCCTTTGATTGTACCTTGCTTGTTGCTTTTATTTGGCCTGAAACCGTAGATTAATCAGCAAACTGTGACCCAGAACCCAGTGAGAAACTTTCGTTTCTCCTTCAGCGCGAACCCTGTGAAGAGGTTCTGCATTTCAACGCAGATCCCGTGAAGGCTACCTGCGCTGAATGTCAAAACCCCTGTGTTGAGGTTGCGCTGATCCAGTTAGGCCTTGTGCAGCTGGGGTTCTCTGCTCTGTTTTGCCTTGTTTTGATCTCTGATTTTTGCAGCCTGTAACCAGCATAGGTACCAGTCTGATAACTCCTTTTCTCTGCTTAAATTCTGCCTCCTTTTGTACAAAAAGACTGTGAGTGTTTTTATGTGTTTGTGGCGTCATTTACAGTTTTCCTTTGCATGAGTGAAATAATCATCCTGTAGCCCTTGATTCAGATCTGTTGATTGTGATCTTAGGAGAGAGTTCATTGGCTGTTTACAGTTGATTATACATTTACTTTTGCTTTTGGTTTGAGTTTGTCTCTTTTAAGTGTCGAAACAAGTGTTCATTTCGAAAGTCGTAAAGTGTTGTATTCTCTTCTACCCTTTCTGATTTCGAAAAAGTAAACTTGTTTGTATTTGTCATTTAAAAGCAAATTCAAAGTTGTACAAAAAGCTTTCTTTGTAGGCATCAATACTAAGAAAGCGGAAAACAAACACCTGCATTGTGCATTTGCATCTTGATAGTTTGCATGCTTGATTTAGGAAAAGTGCATTAGAGTGTGTTGATTGCTCTTTGAGAAAAGATGGTGTCTTTATTTTCCCTTTGTAGCTAGGATTTTCATAGTTGAAAAGATATAAAGCTTGCTTATCATCTTTAGACTGCATTTAGGAATTGTACCATACATCTCGTGGTGATCCAGAAAGGCAAACTTCTAAAAAGATCAACCTAAAATAAATTGAATGAACTTAACAACGCTTTGCAACATAACGCACAACATAGAGGTCTAGGCTAGAGACGTGTTCCGGCGTCGTAAAGCCTGGTGACTGTCGATCTCGTTGAAGGTGGGTGATTCCTCCTGAGGGACGATAGCGCCAGTATGGATTGTGCTCCCACGTACCGTCGCGTATATATTGGGAGACCCCTATAGGCATAAAACCTTTATCCTTAGGAAGCCGTGTCGGCCTCCCTATTGATCGCAATGCACTGAACACAGCATTCAGGAAGATCGACCGCCCGTACCCTAAAAAGTATTCTGCGGTTTTGCGAAAAGTTTGGCACACCCTCTGCCCAGAACTCCAGAGCAGTTCCTTTTGGCCTTTTTCAGACTCTATAACGGAAAAAGTCCATCCGAGCATTTGTCACTTCGGGCTCGTTAAAACATCGAAGGAGACTAGAGTCATCTTTAGCTTTTTCTCGACTCTTTAAAATTGAAAAAGCAAGTTGTGTCTAAGCGTCGTTAAAAATTTATTTTAAACGGAACAATCACCCTTTATTCCTGCGTTGATCTTTAGGTTGAAAAAATGGAGCCCACCGACCAAGGAATTCCCCTTGGTGGAAATCCTAGTCCCTTCTCCTCTTGGGGAGATGTTGGTGCGCCCCATATGGCCACATTGTCGCTTCCAGGACTGACAATTGGCTTGCTGGTCTGGCTCTTTTCAACCAATGTCGTTCAGAACACCACTATTCCTGAACAGTCGAGTCAACAGTTAGACCAGACCAGAGTCACCCACCAGCCTTCTACTTCATCTAAGTCTTCCTCTCCTCCTTCCTCTTCGCTTGACGGAACTGGTAAAACAAAAAACCAAGTTCCTAAGGAGAAGAAGGAAAAGAAGAAGAAAGAGAAGAAGAAGAAGGAGCCAAAAACGACTGGGGGCAAACAAGTGTCGTCTGACAAAAATCCACACACAGCATTGGCAAGGCCTAAATCGCCATGTGTCATATGCAAGGGAGACCACTTCCACAGAGATTGTCCCTGCATCCCTCGGATACTAAGGGACTGGTCTCCCCGTTTGCACAATTCGGTGGCGTCAACCTCTGATAGCCATGTTGACAGCACACCGTCGACTAGTGAAAGTGAAGCCACAGGACAGAGAGGGAAAGCCAGATTTCCCTGCAAATTGTGTGAAGGCGACCATGCCATCCACCGTTGTCCCTTCTTAGACGAGGCTAAAAGAGTTTTGGAAGATCGCCCGATTTTACGAGTGCAACTTCCTCCTGGATATCAAAAACTCCTGCCAAGTCCTTCACTAGTTGAGAACCCGGCTGGCCTGCTCAGGTGGTCAGCCGAAGCACCTATCATTGAAGATGAACCGTCTGAATTCATACCTGACGAAAGTCAAAAGGTTGAGGCGGTAGTTGACCCGGTTTTGCCTTCAGAGGCTCTATCTTCGAATGATACCAAATTCTCCGTCCAAATTCTCTTCATCAACATAGACTCTGACGAACACGGGGGTAATGCACCCATTCCTTTATCGCAGGAAGGAAGTTCGTCAGAGTCATATCCGGCCGTCTATTCGGTCCCACCACCAAGCAACCTAGTTGTCTCGTTCGACTGGAACCAACTAGGCAGACCCCGGTTACCAGCCAGTATACCATTCAGAATTATCGTTCAAATATACAGAATGGTAATGGCTGGCACCATCACTGATGAGGGGGCATCTGTGAGTATCCTTTCCTCTATTGCTTGGAAAGTGCTTGGTTCGCCAGCGCTTTTACCTGAAATGAGAAATCTATCAGGCTTTGATAAAGGAACCAGTCGACCTTTAGGGATCCTCCCCAATATGCCTATCACATTGAAAGGGAAGACCGTTCAAATGAACGTGATGGTCGTTCAAGGACCCTTGGATTATAACCTACTCCTTGGACGAGACTATATATATTGCATGGGAGCCATCGTCTCCTCACTCTTTAGAGTAATGTGTTTTCCGCATGAAGGAAGAGTGGTCAAACTCGTGGACCAACTTTCATTTCCCGGATCACGCATCGCAAATAGTCATGTACCATCCCTAAATGGTCTCTTCACGCAAGAAGTGTCTCAACCCACGGTCCGTCCTCCTGATGAGCGCGAGTAATCCGGGAGGATATGACTGGAACCCAGGGGGCATGCGTCCTGGTCTGCTTCGGCAGGAAAACTTTGGGTATAGGGTAGGTTTCCGCGGGAGAATATGACTAGTCTGTACCCCGTCCGTCTAGGAAGAGGGGTTATTCTAGAATAAGATTCTTTTGTCAAAGTTATGTGAGTTGGCGGGCTTCGTCGCTCACCTTTGTCTATTTCGGTAGACATTGCCGAGGAAGTGTTTTGTTTGAAAGATTAACGAGACAATCTTTGGGTAACCTGAAAGAGGTAAGCCTCTCTCGTTAAAACAAATGTTTTGACGGAAAAGAAGTAGAGGTAACCTTGAAATCATACTTTATGCCTGGAGGCATGCAAACCTTTTTGAGTGCTAGTAAGGGGTGGCTATTTATTTTTTAAATTTTTAGGACCTCTAACCCTTTAAACTCATAGGATTAGTCATTTCTGAACTTGCATAACGGAAGGATGCGGGGCATAGCTTTGTGAGATGAAGCTCCATAAAAAATAGAATCTTAATGAGACTTTCTTATCATATGACTGGGTTATTCGAGCAGTTTTAGCACACAGTTCATGCTCGTTAAAAAATAAACGCAGGATCCGAGCAGTTTTAGCACATAGTTCATGCTCGTTAAAAAATAAACATAAGATCGAGCAAGTGTTTCAATCCGTGTTTAAGCTCATTAAAAAATGAACTACCCGGTAAATAGCCACTGTGAATGAAAATTATCAGCCATTAAAGCCTTGGTCGTGTTTGCACCATCACCTCCACTTTTCCATTGGCCGATCATTCACCTCCATTTGATTGTTTACCCATTTTGAGGAACAGCTGTGAAGAGTGATTACACTAGCCATCCTTGTGACACTGCCGTGATTGGAAAATTCCAACCTGTACCTGGAATCAGCTACTAACCCATTTCATCACTCGTTCCTCAAAAGACGAGTCTTCTTTAAGCTCTTTTCATCTGACTCGTAAAATATGAAAAGATTGCCGAGTCCTTGGCCTTCCAGCTCGTTAAAGGGACAGGAAGTGCTATCCCTCCTCTAGATTTTAATCTTTTTGGACCTGAGGGATTATTGCACACAAAGATCGAGCGCTTGTTTTGTTCGGCTCGTTAAAACTATCGAAAACTCATCCCTTCTGTATTGTTTTATACTTTTTCGGACTTGAGGGATTAGATGACGAAAAAGGACTTTTGGAGTTACCTTTATGTACCTTTTCAGACTCTCTAAAAATGAAAAGGACCGAGTTATCTTTGTCGTTAGACTCGTTAAAATCATTAAATAGCGACAAACTTGTCTTTAGACGAGAACGAGTTTCACTATCGCTAGGCTCGTTAAAACATAGCGATGGGCTTGCCCGAAGGGCGAGTTATAGAACAAGCATATGTTATCCTCCTCAAGCTTGACAAAAATAAAGAGGTACTAGTCATCAATGACTGGGGAAAAATTGGGAGAAACTCAAGAAAACTTTGATGGTAGCAAGTCGCTCTTGAACATGACACTTTTCTTCCGTACCACAATCGGGTTGGGTTGTTTCATTCACTGGTCACATCACCATGGTCTCGCCATACCATCCACATTTGGGGTAATGCTACCAATCCATCGCATAAGTGTCGCCATATGTTCAAGAGAAGTCGTTCAGAGAAGTCAACCGTGTCCCATCCACTGCCGTACATTATCCTTCATCCTTTCATGACTGCCACCCTGAATCATATGTCACAGATCATTTTCACCTCCATCAAAATCATTAGCTCCGTTCCGTGTCATTGATGTGGGATTCATTAAGGCCCTCCTTTGACGGATCGCTTCTTGTCGACATCAGCTCATTATCCAAGAAGTTGATCTAGGAACACCCCCTTCAGTACTTTGAAGCTTGCATGCCTCAATGGAAAGTTTCTCACTTTCGGCGACAGGTATACATCAATGACCTTCGACCGAAAGATTTTGCATGGTGTTCGACGCCAAGTCCTTTATTCACACCACGTGAATTGTACTACAGTACCTTGAGGGTCATTATCATTATCGGTGATTCCTCTCGCGCTTGTTAACGGTTTACCTCATTGACCGGTAATCAAGCGATGTCTTTCCATGTTCGACTTCAGAACATTTCTCACATGGATCGACTTGTACTTAGAGTGAAGATCGAATGAGTTTGAAGACCCCGGATCTAGTTTCATCCATTCGGGCTGCGATATATATTCAGGAAAGATAAAGACATTTGACATGTACATCATTGCAGCAGATGATCATCCTACCCAAAGGATGATAATTTCATCAAAATTATCAGTCTACCATCAGACGATTGTCTATTCTATGTACAGAAAAATGAATTTATAAAGCTGAGCATGGGAATGCCCGCCTCAGCTAGATCATGAAAGCAGTATGAAAAATAATGTATTGTATTGTATCTTATTACAGGTCTCCTCCCAGCATTGGATGAACTTCGGACCCTCCTGGATAAAGCATTTCACCCGATAAACGGCCTCATACTTTAGGGGGCAACTGTTATAGACATTTTTGTGCCTTACAGCATTGAGCATGAAATGTCCATAATATAAGGGATCCAAAGTCCCTAAACATGTTGTTCCTACCCCTAGAGGAACAAGGCTAACAAACCACAGCAATTCACAGAAGTTCTCCACCAGAAACTGCTCAAAAACAAGTCAATTCAGGATCAATTCAGTGGCTCCACTAGCTGTCTGCGCTGAATGTCAAAGCCAACACTGGCTACCTGCGCTGAATGTCAAAGCCAACACTGGCTACCCACGCTGAGCGAGAGTTGACATGTGGCAAGTTCATTTCACAAGGTGTCAAAACCCAGGAAGCTTCCAAAATCTTCCTCAATGACACTTGCCTCAGAGAATTCGACTGGTGATGAGTAAGAGGTTCCAAATCTCCAAGTGGAAGCAAGAACCTCCAAGTGGAATCAAGAACTGACAGAGGGAGAGGACACTAGTCAGATCTCAAGCTGACTCATCCTCTCTCCAAACATCTATATATGGATCTCTCCTCCATGAGATCTAGAGGCTGGAATTTTGTTATTGCAAAGAATTGCTGTTGGTTTGAGATCAGAATCATTGGGTGCTTAATGCTTTGAAGGGAGGTGAAGATAGGAATTCCATTTGCTGGGAAGGAGATGCTGGATTGGAGCCTTCTTGGTTGTATCTCTTCCTGAACCTTGTTATTCATCAATAAAGCTATCTTGGTTTCTCCTATATACTGATGTATCTTTGATGTATGATTGCATTAGTATGTTTAGTTTATTTCTAATCCTGAACTAGTTATGAATATGAATCCATGTCTTGTGTAGTGTTCTCTTCTTGTGATCTTGCAGAGACCTGTTGAAGCTGGGCGAGCGAGAAGGCAAGTAGCTGAGAACTCTCAAAGAGAAGAGAAACTAGATCGAGGGACAAACGGAAGACATCGGTTAGTCCATCCATCTCTCTTCATTCTAATTCATAAAGGAAGAATACTAGAATAGCTGTCTCTGTTTGTTGCTAAGGCACTGTCACACCTTAGGTGGATAGGATCGTCCTGCATAGGCATTTTTCCCCACAATAGGTAGGTAGTCCATCAGACAGGAAGAGCACTTATGGAGGAATCTTCAACCTTGGGTCAGCTGCAGTTTCTTGGTATAGCCAGAAACATAGATCAGTTGCACATAGCACAGCGGAGGCAGAGTACATGGCAGTTAGTCAGGCTACATGTGAGGCCATTTGGATGTGGAAGATTCTAGTGGGATTGTTTGGTCAGATGATGGATTCTACAGTGTTATATTGTGATAATCACAGTTGCATTAAACTCTCTGAGAATCCAGTGTTTCATGATAGGTCCAAGCATATAGATATCCGCTATCATCATCTACGGGATTGTGTGGTCAAGAGGATCATGATGTTGAAATACATTTCGACCGAGGAATAGGATGCAGATATTTTGACAAAGGCATTGTCAAAAGGCAAGTTTGAGTTCCACAGAGATAGGATCGGGGTTGCTGATAATCCCTTTCTTGTTGAGAGGGAGTGTTGAAAAGTGGGCAACAAGAAATGCTAAATTTAGAATGTGCTAAAAATAGCATGTATAAAAATAACAGTTTGGCCAGTGAGGTCATTGGCCACCTTGTGTGAGAGGTGAAACTGCTAAAAATAGAAAGTTCTAAAAATAGAATTTCTGGGTCCCTTCCTATTTATAGCAGTCCCTGGTCTATCTATAGGAAGTAAAATCGAATTTGGTCTTAACAACAGTTTAAAATATTAACTGATTAATCTCCATGAGTTAATTAGTTGGAAAAATTAAACTTGAAGTCTTTGTGAGAACATGCAAATTAGTTGTCCCACTGATTGAGGAATTTATCCTTTATTCTCTCCACTGATTGAGGAATTAAGTATGAGTTCTATAATGAGAGAATTAGTTGACTTAGTTCTAACTAGTCAAGTCCAGTTATATTATTTTAACAAGTTGTTAAAATAATAAAATATAGTTTGTTAATGCTTGCATGCATGTGACAACTATTATTTTAGATAATTGAGGATTCACTCATGGATAACTGTTGCATGTCAGTTCTGTCAGAGACCCAGTTGAGATCAAATGAGGGACAATGTACTATCAGATGCTTGGATCTTCCCATGGAATATTCCTTGCATGCAGGAGGAACTAGTGTCCTCAAGGATTGCATAGTTGGACCTATGGTTGACAG
Source organism: Pinus tabuliformis (assembly GCA_031772625.1). Taxonomy (NCBI): domain Eukaryota; kingdom Viridiplantae; phylum Streptophyta; class Pinopsida; order Pinales; family Pinaceae; genus Pinus; species Pinus tabuliformis. The sequence goes on along the minus strand of CM062810.1, from coordinate 40,407,426 downwards.
CAAGTATGATTTGGGGCCAATGCTCATATGTTATGAATTGGACCCCAATCAAAATTGCGCAAGGAAATAGGGGATTGATGGATGGTTGCCTACATATTGAGGCATAGTGAGTCTATCATCTTCATCTTTTGATTGCAGAAAGTATAGGATAGCTCTTGAGCTGATATTTTTTGTAAATAGAAGAGGATTTCCACTTGATTGATAATATAGTGTTGGGGGTTTTATGCTGGTGCTTTCCCCAGTGATATATCTGTGTTATGTGTGATTATTTCTCTTGTTCAGCTATATGTGTTTATGGTTGATGTTGCTCATGAAATTGATTTTGCTTCCGCTTAATGTTTTGTAGAAGTAGATCATGTGTTTTGCTTTAGTACATTGCATTACCAGTTTGATCTACAGGTGAAATTTGTACAGTTGACAGTGAAGAAAGTCAAAGCCCTCTACCTAGGGGTAATTCCCTTCATGAGAGCTTTGTTACTTCAGAAAATATAGAGTTTGACTTATCTTTTGAAGATAGTTTGTTTAGGAGTAAATCTGATAGTTTTTTACCCAAAGCAGTGATTGATGAAAGCCTGCTAAAACCTTACTTTTCAGAATTCCAAACTACTGAATCAGAATCTGAAGATGATCTACTTAAACAGTTTACTAAGCTTTAAGTCTTGGTAAGTAAGTTAGATCAGGCTATACATGAAACCCTCCTTCATTTATCACCTGAACCTTCTTCATATTGTTTTCCTTCATTTCCATCCTCACTAATAATTCTACCTAATTTTTATTTTTCATCTGAAGGACCCATTGTTCATACCACTCTTTTCCAAACCCTTGTTGTCTCTATTCCCCTAGGATTTTCTTCACTTCCACTACTTCTCCAGTAATTACCCCCATTTTCACTACAATCATTTCATCTTCAACCACTACCATTTCAGAATCTACACAACAAACTATTATTACACATCCTTTCATACCTTCTATAGGCACACATATTTTAGTTTCATTTGTACCTCACATAGCAGTTATGGCAGGTAGATATGATCCTTTGTCATTGGAAGCACCTTTAAATGCTATGCCATAGAACTACGCTTAGAGATTGCCACAATTTGATGTTACAAGTCCTGTGACAACAAGACAACATATTGATAGGATAAATGACTTCTCTGACTTCGAAGAAGTTGATGATGATGATGTTAAAATCAAGTTGTTTGCTCAATGTTTAACGAGACAAGTTAAGAAATGGAATGGGGCATTACCAACTGGGAGCATATTTGATTTACCTCAATTTCACCAAATATTTCTTAATAGATGGGAAACTAAAAAGAACCCCCTCCAAATTCTAAATGAATACAAAAACTTGAAAAGGGCTCCAAATGAGACTGTTGAAGATTACTGTGCTAGGTTTAACCATGTCTACAATTCCATTCCAGCTGCTATAAAACCCCCACCAGGATTAGCCCTTATTCATTTTCCAGAAGGATTTGATGTAGACATGGCCTATCAATTAAGAGAAAGAGACCCAACCACTCTTGAAGAGATGCAAAGCAATGTTGTTAAGGTAGAGGCTAATTTATTAGCCAAAAGATCTAAACTAAGAATAGAAAGAAGGGTAATTTTTAAGGAGGAGCCTTCCTCCTCTTCATCAAACTAAAAATAAGATAATCTAGTGAAAATTGTGGAAAAAATATGGAGAGGATGACAATGGTAGATAGAACACATCCTAGAGAACCTCAGGGAGGACCTCAAATTTGAAACCCCAACTTCAAGAGAAACCCACCATAGATCAAACAAGGGGAAGATAAAGGCCCTAGTGATCAACAACTGGTTAAGCCTCCATTTCAGGAAAATTATGTTGATTAAGAACTTGAATTGTTTGAAGAACTAGAAGAAAATCAAATAAATCTATTTGAAGAAAGGGAGATAGATCACATATTCTTGACCAAAGAAGAGCAAGATCAATTTTTTCTCTCACAACTGTTGTAACATTTTTTGGTTTTGTTAAGTTAGAATAAATTAGACAAAAAATGAAATTATATTTACAAAATGTTAAGATGGAATGTGGACAAAAAGAATATTGAATAAAAAATGTTAGGAAAATATTTTGATAAATATGTCCATATCAAAGAAAATGTTAGGGTAGATGCCCTAAAAAATGAAGGCAAAATAAAATGTTAGGTTAGACAGAAAATAAAAAGAAATCAACTCTGAAAGTGTTGCAAATCTAAATGCCACTACTTTGTTCTAAATTCAGTTTGAAAAATAATAGTTGTGTGTAGTTTGTTTAGATGCCACACTAGGTTATTTTATCCAATTATACAGTTGCATCATAATTGGATTTGTTTTAAATTAATTCTCATAGGTAGAAAATAAATTGGCTCAACAGTTTAATCTGAGCCAATGGAGGGAATAAGGTATAGAGATAGATTGTTCATAAAAAGAAAATATTGGGTTGCTAGTTTAAATGCACTCTGAAAGGATAAGTAAAAATGTTAGGAATAGAAGGGTAGGTAGAAATGTGAAAGTTTGAGATGTTGAAATGGTTATTTCCTAAAGATCAAAACATTAGGAAACATATTGATGATGGGAGTTCGAATAACCAAAGTTTTAACCTTATGTTATTTCATTCATATCCTATCACTTCATTCGTTAAATCACCCAGACCCACAGTTGTTGCATCTGCCTATCATATCGCGACCCCACCGTTCATTCCCTGCTCACACGTTAAACTCCCTCCACCTCACCTCTCATCCCGCACACTCCTCCGCAATCATATGGCCCATTCTCCCTTTCGGCCCTCATTCGCCATCCGAAGTTTATCGGCAGGGGGGGGGGGCGAAATGGGCAGTCTTTAATACCACCTATATAAACCACAAAATTACATTTTAGTCTTTTGGGACTAGAAATCCGAAATCCGAAAACCACAAACTACTCTGTCTTACCCCCGAACACGGTATCCTTCATAGCCATTTACCACCACCCCACGTCACATTTCACTTCATATCTCCCGTCCAATCATCTATTGCCTATCCATTGCCCATTCATTTCCATTCCCGCGCATTTATAACTAAATGTCTGTTAATTAACCCGTTGGATAATGAATGTCTATCCAGACAGGAGAAATCAATAAACTAAAGGATGAACTCAAAGAATTACGGCTTATGTCTATATCAGAGAGTTCACATACAACTGAAATAAATAGACACAAGGGCCAAGTGGAAATTTTGAAGAAAGAACTCACAGGTTCCTTCATAGGAAACAAGTTGGGTTTAGCAAAAGAAATCCCGTGGGAATAAATCATAGAAGCAATCAAGGAGATTTGGCCCTCCATTAAGATAATATTCAATCAGAAAGATCTCTTGGAAAAAGCTCAGGAAGCAGTGGAATCCATAGCTAAGCAGCTGGAGGATATGCCAGAGACTGCCTCAGATATAATCAAATTTCTAAATTCCAAGGATGACTATAATCTTGAGGAGTTAAGAATAAGTGACAAAAATGCAACAATATTAGAGGTAAAGAAGATTATCACTAAGAAAAATATCACCCTTCAGCTACAAGAAAAGTGCACCGTTAACAAGATAGTTCAAAGATTTTTCAACAAGGTTGAACCTTTGGTCAACAAAGGTTTACCTTCTATGATGGTTATTAATGATAAATTGATTCCAATTGAGGATTATGTCAAGAAGTTAACAGAGGTGGGCACCCATTCAGCTTCAGTGGCCAATATCAAAGGATCAGCAATGCCAGCTCTCATCGTAAAACCACTAAGGGATTCTTTCTTCATCCTGGATGAAATCAAGCATATATTTTTGGTAAAAACCACATTTACTAAATACACCGAGATGGATGAAATCTACAGGAGGGTAACAAAGATTTCTATCCCAGATAAGAAATGTTAGGAAGAATTAACAAATTTACTTGATTAAGGATAATTGAACAACATTCAGTTTTTGAGGGAACAGTCAGCCAGCTTCAACCACTTTTCAACTTTTTCAGTAATAGTCATCAAACAACGCAACACCAAAATAGTGCCAGATCATTAGACAATTTTATTTTTGATTGTGTAAATAATCTATTTTTGTAAAAGCAGTTCAGGATATTTTTCGTCCTACTGTTGTATAAATAACTCTCTTCACGAGTTATTAAGGGTTGCACCCTTGAAGAAGCATTTCTAGACATCTAATGTAATCAATCTTTCTGGATCATTAATACAAAGGATTCTGAATTCTGTTTTACACAATTTGTTTTTCTTGTAAGTTTTTCCAGTGTCATTCATTATGTTTTTTCTTCATATACTTGTGTCTTGCAGATATAACTAGGTAGGAATAATTGTATTTCAATCTATTCCTATAAGCTTTCTGAAGTGATAATCTATAAAGAGAATAATTAATGGACTATTTGTTTAATTAATTCCCTCAAAATCAATAAATCATCAACATATTTTGTAGGCTCATGTGTATTTTCTCAAACCTTTAAACATAGTTTAAAGGTTTTCATACTTATCATTATTTAGCTTTCAATTTGAAAACTATGTCAATCATATTACCTTTTGTTTCTGCTTATCATCATAAAAGCTTTTTCACTGTGTAAATATTTATAGCAACCCTATGCTGAGATATTGATACTATTCAAGAGGTTAGGCACATCAGTTCTATATCTGTTTCATCCATTGGTCTCCCAAATTTAAAAAAATCCCCAAAACATTTATCGTAGATGCTCTGGCATAATAGCTACCCATTATTATCTTCGAGATACAACATCAAACTAGCACTGTGCTGAGCACTAGTATTGCAGCAATAATGCTGCAACTCCTAGGGTTTCCTACTTTACTTTTATCAACCCGGTAGTTCGTAACAAACCTGGAAGTGATGGTTCTGTATGCACAAGTACTAGCTCTTACTGCAGGCTGTCACTTGGTCAGCTGGCGCAAGATCACTAGGAACTCAAGCCAAATTCTATGATTTTCCAGAAGAAGCTTTAAACTGTGATGAAAGAAAGGTAACTCTACAGAGGCTACTCTATTTGCAGAAAGAGAAAGAAGACTAGAATGTAAAAGCAAACCCTAGCAAACCCTAATTTACCCACTAACCCTACTTTTGCAGGAAAAGAGATGAAAACTGATGAAATGAGTGCCATTGACTATTGAAAAGGTAAATTGCATTTATTCAAGCTACTTCTGAAAAGAAAAGAGAAGACAACATCTTTTTGTGCTTTTGAATGTTTTTATGTGAAATTATTATGCTTGTGATTTATCTGGTTGTGATTGTGCAGAAGTTTGGTGGCGAAGGAAGTTGGAGTTGGTTTTTGCAGAGGTGGAGGAAGGTGTGGAGAGGTCCTAAGAAGCGCCTAGTACCCCTTTGAAGACTTCCATTGCAATTGGATTTCAACAAACGGCTTACACGGGATTCTACAGGAGGCTGCAGGGGATCTATAGGAGGATCTACAGGAGGATCTACAGGAGGAGGCCGAGAGCTATTTTTGGAAGTTTTGAAGGTGGAAAAATGATGGAAAAGGGTAACTGAAGGCTAGATGAAGGTATTGAGGTGTCTGGAGCTTGTCAAGGAAGATCAAGAGGGAACATGATGGTTGGATTTGTTCAAATGGCAAGAGGGAAGCTATGGTGAGAAATGCAGAAAGTAGGGCAGATTGGTGAAATATTGCGAATGACTTGGGAAATCTATGAGAAGTGAGCTGATGCTAGCTGCTTTATGGATGTATGGTGAGCTAAGGTGCCCTGCAAGAGATCTGCACATCTACTTATGAAAACTAATCAAATAAATGACTAACTATACCATGAAAACAAATTTTTTTCTAGCTTGACCTAATTTCTGACCTACAAACAAAAAATGCTGAACAATAACCATTGAATAGAAAAGCATGCAGAGAGATCTATTGTAAAAGAACAGGAAATGATCTAGGCAACTGAATCTGAAGTAATACATTAATCTTTCCAAATCAAGTCATCACACGAGACATTGCATGGGAGAGCAAAACTGTGTTTTTGGTTGCAGCAGTAGTGCCTTGACCTCAAATCATAGTCCCAGAAAGGGAGAAAGGAGATCAGGGCTTGCTGTTGGCCTTTTTGAATCTTAGTCTGTCACTGCATTAACCTACTTGAGCAACTGAAGCAAAAAAAGCTATGCAAACCATCAAAAGCAACCTAATCTAAGCAAAGTAAAATGAATCTATGTAACAGAAATTAACTCATGAATTGAAGCAAAAACATATAAGTACAAAACAAGAGGTGCTGGGAAGCTTGGGTTGGGCCCTAACCCAAGAGCTTCAGCCCTCTGAAAGAAATCAGTGCTGGCTCAAAAACTGTTTCATCTTCATTATAAAAAATAATAGTCACATTACATAAACTGTTCTAAAAAAGGAACTCGAAAATGAGCTAAACAAGTGCTGCACAAAAGTGTGAAAATTATAACAATGAATGGCTAACCTACTGAGGCTCTAAGCCCCCTTATTTATACAAATGGAGTCCTACAATAGTCCTCCTAAAATCAAGGAGCTCGGCTTTCCATAACTGGAGATAAACAATAGTCCTTCTTTACTTGCTTGGCTGCCCCGTGGATGCATCAATGTGGACCTTTGTGCTCCAAGTTGCTGATGGAGGATTCGAGGAAAGGGATCATAAATGAAGGAGACACCCCCCTACAAATCCTCTTCCCTGTTTTCCTCGAGTATTTGTTGTCATTTACTCATAAATCCCTTGACTTTGTCCAAATTTGACCAAAAAATTTGCATAAAGCACACATTAGACTACATGGAAAAATGACTAACCCAATTCACTCTATTAGCATAAATATATTCAAAAACATGAAATAAACTAATGAGAATGGTGGATTAAGTCGAATTAAGAGGCAAAATGAGCCCATATAATTACCCATTTCTAGGGCTCATCGTCACCTCCCTACTGAATGGGTTGCTCATCCTCTCAGCAACTAGTCTAACTCTTCATCCTTGATGGCTCTGACAGACTCCCTGACATCCCATGCTTCTGATGTGATATCTTCCTCTTTATCATGGAATCCTGCCTTTCTATCCACCTCTTCCCACTGTTTCTGTTCTTCCTCCTCTTTCACTCTTTCCAGTAGTCCTAGTAGAAGTGGAGGACTGAATTTGAGGCCAATCCAATTGGCCTTCAAACTTTGCATAGAGTGCTTATACAGTGGCGCTCTCCTCATGGCTTCCCTCATCTTGTTTGGGGAGTGATACTCCTTGATCCGTAGGCTGTGTGGCAATGTGTTCCACCTTCTCATGCAGGCATGAATGCAGTCATCTCCAAACAATCTCTGCATGTCCTTGAAATGTGCAATGGTCTGGGTCTGCTTATCAACATAGTTGGGGACAACTTGAGGATTAGCTGCAAGGTGTTGGTGGGCATAGATGAGAGCCATGGGGTCTTTTGGTTCTGCTCTAACCATCAAGGGTTCATTTAGCTCTTTTGCCATCATTTTCTAGATTTATGTTACCCTTTTCTCTTCATGGCTCATCCAAGATGCCATGGCCATCAGCTGCAAGTCTCCTAACATAGCATTTGGATCCCATAGGTTCATATCAGTAAGTGCCATGTTGTGCAAGTAAAATTCTGCCAGCTTCGCTTTGTCCTTAGCTGAACTGTGATCACATAAATTAATGAATTGGCCATAATGTTGAAAAGGTATTATGCCCCTCTAGACCAGTGTCTTGATCTGAAATTGGAGCCATTGATCCTTGAGGTACACTGCGTATGATTTGGCTAGCTGCCTGCACTGTAATGCCTCCATAGCCCATCTGGCCATGCAAGCTAATTAGGCTTCCCTTTCTTGTAGCTACCTTCTTAAGATCAACACCTCACTTTCTGCCTGGGATTCCCTTCCCTGTTGCTGTCTTATTAATGTCTCACTGTCTGCCTGGTGTTACACAGTAATTTGTCACCATTTGTCACCGTCCCTGTTACCCCTTTCCCGCACTTTGGAGGACTCATTCCGGGACCTGTGAGAAGTGACATGGCTTGAAAACACTTGCATTATGTTCCCCTAAGTATGGACTTCATATGCCTTGAAGACATCTCCTGCAGATTATCCTTAAAAAGTCCCTTTTTTCCATTAGCGCGGATCCACAGTGTATCACCCGCGCCAATGGGGGAAATTCTCCAAAGAGGGCGCGCCCATTGGCGCTCTGTCTCAGAATCTTACCCACGCCAACCAAGTTTGGAAAAGTTTGTTAACAAACGCACGCCCGAGAGTTTTTTCCTTTTGACTCATGTGGCTTTTCAAGGATAATACCAATCTCATGGATGTCGAGATTCATCGTATCTCTATCCACAATAGCTTTTCGAGGATAATGCTTATCCCATGGATGTCTGGATTCATTGTATCTCTTCCTCCTCCTCCATCTATAAAAGCTTGTTCTGGTGCATTTGACAAGCTAGTTTTTGAGCATAGGGAGAATGATACTGTTAGAAGTCTGAGAGATTGTTGTTGAGTCTTCTTTGCATTCATAATCAAAGAGAGGAGAGGCTTGTCCCTGATCCCGACAAGCTTTGCAAGACATGTGTAGCTGATCACCTAGCCAAAGGAGGATTTGACGTCAGAACTTCGGTTGTATACTCCTTTGTTGATTATCAATAATAGATGACTATCATTATGGTTCCATTCTTGCTGTTCATTATGATGATGTTTGGATTATATCTTTTGACCGATATATAATTGCATCTATTGGATTTTATGCTTGTATTCGTATCGTTCTTTGCATGTGCAGGTGTCCATTCATGGAGATCGTGAGGATCATGACCGGCCGGAGCAAAGGAACGGGAGTGTCAACTCTTCTACAACACTAGCGTTGGAATCCAAGTAGGTTCTCGTAATCCACCTTTAATTTGCAATTAGGAACTTGTGTGATAGCACTGTTTGATTGTTGCTAGACCCATTTTGGGCTAGTGAGATCACCTCTGTCCGCAGAGGGGATTTACCTCTCCAACAATTTGGCGACTCCGCTGGGGAAGCTATTTGTTGTTTGATTCGTAAACTTTGGACGGAGCCTGAAGTACAGCCAGGTAGCCTTCGAAACGCTATTGCTCTGCATTAGTGAAGTAGATCAACGCCACTTCAGTCAATCTCCGGTTTGGTTTACGAACCGAACAGCTTGGAGTTTGTCTTGCACTTTGGTTTTCTCTTGTTTGCTTGCTTAGATAAGCTTTCTGGGTTGGATTTTTAAGTTGTTTCTTGCTGCCTGGTCTGTCTGGATACTGTCGATCAGACCCTGGACTGCTTGTTTTTATTTTTAAGCTAGCAAACTTTATTAGCGCGATCTTTTCCCTGACAGTCGCGCCAGTGGGCGCATGTTGCACAAAAGCAACTCATGCTAATCCCTTAATAGCGCGAGTTACAGCCTGAAAGTCGCGCCAGGCCTGTGAACTTTTCCAGTTTGCCTGTTTGGAAGCCTTCTGAGCTTGGATTTCTGTCTTTTCACATCTTTTTCAACTACTGGAGTGTGTCAGAGCTTTGTTTGACTGGTTTTTGACCTTCATCCTTCGGGTGTTTGCCTCTTTCTATCGATTTCATATCTCAGCCCTAGAGCATCTAGTGGCTTTGTACATCGAGCCTTCCGTGGGAGTTTTTGGTTCTTTGATTGTCCAGTTGACTTCTTGGCTATTTTTTGCACTTGTCTAGTGGTTGTCAAAACTTTTTATTGTGTGCTTCGAGCAATCTACCTCTTTTTTGTTTGGATTTTTCTTGGCTTCGTTTGGGCTTAGATCACATATCTCATTGAGGTCTTTGTGATTTTTCTTGGTTTGAAAGATTGTCTTGGTGTTTCAGACTTGATTCTATTCTCATTGAGTGAAATTTGTGTTTTTACTCTTTGTTATTATCTCTCAAAATTTGTTTAAGTGCATTTTGCCATTAAAAAAAAAAAAAACAAACAATCTTTTTGCATTGCATTAGTTAATGGAAATTAGCATTCTTCATTGTTATTAGCAATTAGTCACTTTTAAAAAAGAAAAGAAAAAAAGTTTCATTTATTGCCATTAGCTGCATTAGAGTCATTATTGATTGTTTGATGATCATTTTGTTTGATTAAAAGATCTCAACTCTTCCGTAGTTAGCATTCATCGAATGGAATGATATATTTTGGCATATAGCTTGCATTTAGGAAATTGTGAGAGATTACATACGGTAGGACCTGGAAATTGAAACCTAATCAAAGATCAACTGTAAAATGAACTGAATGAATCTAAAAACGCATTGGACCTTAACGCATACATCTAGAGGTCTAGGCTAGAGACGTGTTCCGACGTCGTTAAACCTAGTCACTGTTGTTTCACATTATGGTTGGGTGATTCCTCCTTTTGTGACTCGATAGTGGTCTAGCACGGATTTGTGCTCCCACGTACCATCGAGTATATGTGGAGACCCCACTAGGTTATCATCCTTTATCCACAGGAAGCCGTGTCTGCCGCCTTACAAGCCATAATGCACTGAACACAGCATTCAGGAAGATTGACTGCCGTACGGGAAGTCCCTGGTTTTCATCTGATTGCCAAGGTGTATATGCGGTTTTATGGATTGTTTGGTAAACCTTTTGCCTAGTTCTCCAGAGTAGTCACTTTTGACCCTTTTCGGACTCCCTAAAAGAAAAGGTTCACCTGAGCATTTGTCACTTCGGGCTCACTAAATATTCGAAGGAGACTAGAGTCATCTTTTTGTCCTTTTCTCGACTCTTAAAACATGAAAAGGTCAAGTTCAGTTCCTTTGTCTTAAAATTTATTCGGCCATGATTCACATTCACCCGGTTAGATCTTGTTTGCGTTAGCTTGAGTAGGGTCCTGTCGTGTTAGATTGCCTAGGATTTTGTGAAGTTTTCATCCTGGCGGAATTACCAATTATGTCTTCATCCTTTGCCGAGATACCGGTTGTGAGTGATACTCTTCCTGTTATTCCGAGTATACAACTGATTAATTCTCGTGCTCCAGGCGACGAGACTTACGAATTTTATTGGAATCCCATTTGGGAACCTTCTGAAGACGGTATCCCTTTTTGGGAATACACTTCCCCTCGTATTTTGGCCCCACTATTTTCTTCCGACATGGAGGAAGTATCTCCTACTTCAACTGAAGAATCTGTTGCGACGAGGGGTGAAATTCCCACCGCAACGGAACCTATACTTGTTAGTGGCACCCCTACTACTGGGAGACTACCTCCAGGCTATAAATCATTACAGGATGGTATGTCTTCTAGAACTCCCTCCACGAGTTCTATTTGGTCACAACTCGCCATTCCCACCACGAAGCCTTTTACTCCACAAAGTCGCAGTACGTTTGTTACCTCAATCCCAACCATTCCAACGGTATGTGTAGCTTCTTCGACTCCCGTTCTCAGTGGTCCTTCGGCCTCTATATTCGGAGTCTTTGATCCTGCGTCAAACGTCCCAGCAGAGGGGCCATATGACCAGTATTTACCACATCTTGGTAGGCCTTTGTCATCTCAACCGACTGTTGAGATTTCAGTCCCGTTGTCAATTGATTGGGGCCCCACCTATTATCATGGTGGCCAAGTATCGTTTGCGTAATCCCAAGGACCACCTAATCAAGACCAAAAGTCTCACACAAGGTGACCTGGGAGCTAACAAGGACAACCCTTCCAGGGACAACCTTTGGCCTCTAGTGGTCTGTCTTTCACCTCCTATGCTCAACCTTCTGGTAACTCAGGTCAATATTCTGTTCAACAAGCCCAGCCTGGTATCCAACAAGGTTATCCTACTTGACAAATTGGTCAATCGTATGTTCACCCAAACCAACCTAATGTCCAGTATGGTCCACCATCTGGACAAACTGGTCAACCGTATGGTCAACCCACCGTCAGTATAGTCAAGCACCTGGGCAAGTTGGCCAGCCTCAAATCCAATCAGGCCAACCAACTGCCCAGCCCACTCAGCCATCTGGTCCGTCAGGACAACCCTCAGTTGTGCAACAACAACTCCACCCCTAGCAAGTACAACCTTCTGGGCAGGTGGGCCAACCTCAATATCAATTAGGTTATCCTTCCGGCTAGATAGCCCAACCTACAGGACATCCTTCTGGCACTGCTCAACCCGGTTTTTTGCCCCAGGCTGGACCTCAGGCCCCATCCGGTCTTCAAATGCAAGTTGGAATTCAATCCCAACCACTCTACCAAACTCAGCCAGTTTCTCAAACTCAGTTTGGAGTCCAGCCACCTTATGGTTACCAGCAACCCCAAGGGCAACATTCGTTTGCCCCATATCAAAATTATCAACAATTGCAGACAAATCCTTATCAGAATTATCCGCAGTTGCATGGTGCTCCTGCAGGACAGTTTGGTAATCCATGGAACGCTGGGGGGCAGAACCAAAATCCCTACGGACAAAAGCCTATGGGGCCAAATCCGTCCGGACAAAGCCCATGGGGGCAACCGCCAGTTGGTTGGAACCCAGGTGTTCCATCCTACCCGCAGCCCCAGATGTCCTTCAATCCTCAGTTACCTTTCTTAGTAACCTTAGAATTACCGGATGTGTCCAAACTGACCAATGATCCCATTCTCCATAATCCGTATTGGCCTACGGTTCCGACAAAAATTCCCGGTGATTGTCCCAAATTCGATGATAAAGCTAATGAAGATCCTCAAGCTCATGTCATGACCTATCATTTGTGGTGTTCATCCAATTCGTGGCTTGATGATTCAATTCGGCTTCGCCTTTTTCAAAGGACTCTCACTGGCTCTGCAGCTAAGTGGTATATTGAGCTCACTCGCGGATCCTTTCAGGATTTTAACTCATTGGCTATGGCATTTCTCACTCATTTTCAGTTGCCCATTCGATATGAAACGGGTACACACCTCCTGACATCCTTAAGACAGACAATGGCTACGCATATCTCTGATCATATCCATGAATGGAGATAGCGTAGACATATGATCAAGTTTTGGATTCCCGACCAACTTCTTACCGACTGGTTTACGACTTCGTTTGTTCCTCCAATAGCTCGGGACATTGCCATGGGAGCATGTGTCACTGAAGAGCAAGCTATTGCGCACGCTCAGTACCTTGACTTGGTTTATTCTCAGTCTGGTACATTGTATGATTATTTTCTTGATGCCCCGAGACCAGGAACATCCAAAGCCCCACTAACACCCACTGTTGATGGTATTATTGGTTCTGTTAACTCATCCTCGAAGAAAAATTCCGCGAACCCTGGGAAGCAAAAATCAAATGCTTCGAATGAACACACTTCTCAGGTTACACCCACTTCGAATATCACTTCCGAGGTCAATGCCGTCCAGTCCACCACGGCAGACAAAGCCTTGAAAGGAAAGAAGAAAGGAAAAGGGAAGAATAAGCCAGATCAACCTAAACAGGACTCCCCTAAACCTCCACCTGAGGAAGGTTGCAAGCGCAAACCCAAGTATCCGTGTCTTATCTGTGATGAAGATCACTACACCAAAGACTGCCCTAGGCGGTTTGAAGTTAGTTGTTTGTTGAAAGGCGCTCCCGGGACTCCTGCAGTGCTCAAAGAACCCTTTCCCTCGCAACAAACTCAAATGGTGGCTGACCCTTCTCAACCTCCATCTTCCTTCGGTTCCCAAGTATTTATGGCTGGGACGATACCTGTCCACATCAGTACTCGAACAAAAGAATATCTGTCGTCTGCCGGGAAAGAGCCTGAGGTCCCCTCTAGTGCTCCTCCATTCAGTTCAGGCCCTCTCCACATCGAGAGACCTAGCACTGAAACGCCTATTCGACCCCCTCCAAAAGGAGTACTCCGGAAATCTTCTTACAACCCAAATGCTCGTGCTGCACAACACTACAATATTGTTGAGGACTTAGCTCAGACTCCGTCGGCTATGTCCGCTTTAGAAGTTCTCCAGAGCTGCCCTTCTCAGAGGAAGTCCTTGCTATCGGCTATCGGTGGCATAGACCCGGCCGACTCGGATTTGATTACTTTTGACTTGGAACACCATACGCAGAGACTGCCTCACCAAATCACATTCCTCATACAGGTTATTATTAATTCCAAAACGATTCATCGTACAGTCATTGATGAAGGTGCTTCAACTTGCATCATGTCTGTTGCCTGTTGGAAAGCTATTGGTTCTCCGACGCTGAGCCAGTCTCCCACAACCTTGGAAGCTTTTGATGGAAGAGCATCCCGTCCTTATGGTATACTCCAACGTTTGCCCATCTCTTTGGAAGGGAAGACGGTCGAGATGGAAGTTGAAGTTGTTGATGCTAATCTTACCTACAACCTCCTCGGACGTAGCTGGATATACGCGATGCAAGTTGTAGCTTCATCTTTGTTTCGTATCATCCATTTCCCTCATCAAGGGAAGATTGTTACTGTAGACCAGCTGTCATTCTTCTCTTCCTCTTCTGAAGGCAACATCCCTTTTGTGGAGCATACCTCCAAATCATCTGAGAGTCTGGGAGCCGGGCTTTTCAAAGATCCCGCCCTCATGGGTGTTTTTTCGCTCCCACCTCCTAACGTCGCTTCCGTCAATATGAATACTACTCGTTCTGATCTGTGGATCCTCCCTCCCACTGATCAAGTAGAATCTTGGGGCGATGAGATGCCGTTGAGTCCTGCTGAGCTCAACTACGTCGAAATCATTACTACATCGGCTCCCTCTTCTGAACCTGCTCCTTCGAGCAAGGTTCCCGACTCGTTCGTTCCATCCTCATGGCTTGGAGATGAGACTTCTTCGGACCCTTTAAAAGAAATATTCCCTTCTGACGAAGCCATTATTGAGACTATGTCTCCTGAGGAACCTCCTTGGCATGATTCTCACCATCGTTCCTCGTTTCTCCCTGCCCATCAGGATATGCATACTTGTCTCGAGTGGTTTGCTCCTTGTCTCCCATTTCAAACCCTTCAAACACCTATCCAAGTTTATCAAGTGTCCTCTGAAGGAAATATGGCGAACATCACGTAAACCCAGCCTATCGACATCTCTGCGAAACCAGGGATTGTCGAACATCTGCACATTGGAGTCACTTGTACTCTGGAGGAGATTCGACTCTATACCAATATTTTTCGCGAATTTCGTGACGTCTTTGCATGGTCCTACGAAGAAATGCCCGGCATTGATCCTAGCATAGTGGTGCATCAGATAATCACGTACCCAGGTGCTAAGCCTTTTCGTCAACGTTTACGCCCTGTACACCCCCGCAAGGCTACAGCTATTAAGGCGGAAGTGGAAAAGCTTCTTAAAGCTGGTTTTATTTACCCTATCCAACTCACAGATTGGGTCTCCAACATCATGCTTGTGACTAAAAAACAGGGGACCATCCGTGTTTGTGTCGATTATCATGATATTAATTGGGCCTGTCCTAAAGATAATTTCCCCACACCATTCATTGATTAAATTATTGACGAGTGTGCCAGAAGCAAAATGTACTCTTTTATGGACGGTTTTTCTAGGTATAACCAGATCAATATTGCTCCCGCTGACCAACACAAGACCGCTTTTATCTGTCCATGGGGCACTTTTGCTTATAAGAAACTCCCTTTCGGTCTCAAAAATGCCGGTGCTACCTTCCAACATGCTATGTCTTATGCTTTTCATGACATTCGCCACATTGTACAGCCATACCTGGATGATCTACCAGCTCATTCAGCCAAACGTCAGGACCACCCTACTCACCTTCACGATATCTTTCTTCACTGCCGACACTACCGTATCAGACTCAATCCTCACAAATGTGTCTTCTGCGTTGAATTCGGCCGATTTCTCAGGTTCGTCGTCTCCCGAGAGGGCATCCGTTTGGATCCCTTAAAGTCGAGGCTATAGTGAATCTTCCTCCCCCTGCTTCTTTACAACAATTGCAAAGCTTGCAGGGTAAAGCAAACTTTCTAAGACGTTTCATTCCAAACTATGCCGAGGTGGCTAAAGGTTTCACACGGTTGCTAAAGCGAGATGTCCCTTTTCACTGGGATACCATCGCTCAGGAATATTTTGAGCGTCTCAAGGGTCTCCTTGTTTCTGCTCCATTTCTCCGTCCTTCGAACTATCATCGCGACTACATTCTGTATTTGGCTGCCGCCGACACCACTATCGGCATGGTTCTTGTTCAAACTGACGATGATGACACTGAGCATGTTGTATATTATCTCAGCCACAACCTTTTAGACACGAAAACTCGATATGCTTATGTCGAGAAGTTGGCTTTGGCCGTCGTTTGTGCTGTCCAACGCTTCCGTCACTATATTCTGCTGCGCACTACCACTGTGGTTTCTGATTGCAACCCCATGACGTACATTTTGTCACGCTAGTTGCTGGGGGGCAAGTACTCAAAGTGGATTGTCATCCTCCAAGAGTTCGACTTGGAATTTACCACTGCCAAGTCCAAGAAATCCCTTGTATTCGCTGAGTTACTTTGCTCTTTGCCATCTTCTTCCCCGCCCTCTCACTCAGAGGATCATATTCCGGATGAGACTTTGTTTCTCATTAGCACCCTCGATCCCTGGTACGGGGATATCATCATATATCTGCAAACGTCCTCCTTTCGCCCCGGCGTGTCCAAAGACGCTCGGCGAAGGATTTGTCATCAGTCTCAACCATACCGTATCATTGGGGACACACTATATCGCCTCGACGCCGACTATGTTCTCCGCCAATGTCTAGCTCTCGAGGAAGCTGAGTGTGTCTTGAATGACTGCCACTTTGGCGCCTGTGGTGGTCACATGTCCGGATATGCCACTGCCCAAAAAATCCTCCGTGCTGGCTACTTTTGGCCCTCTATATTTAAGGATTGCATTCTTGTCGTCCGCTCTTGTCATGAGTGCCAGATATACTAGCGGAAGATGCGAGCACCTCCCGCTCCATTGCACCCTGTTGTCACCGTCAGCCCTTTTGCAAAATGGGGCATTGATTATATGACCTGTAACCCTCGCTCGGCCGGGGGGCATGGGTTTATTATTGTTGCCGTCGATTGCTTCACTAAATGGGCCGAGGCGATGCCTACATTAACTGAAGACGGTCACACAGCGACACAATTCTTGTTCAACCACGTTATCTCTCGATTCGGCGTCCCTCAAGCCATCGTCACTGATCACGGGAAGCATTTCCGTAATCATATGATGACGGAACTAACAACCCAGCTGGGCTTACAGCACGATAGTTCCATACTACCCTCCGGCCAATGGCCAAGTTGAAGCTATCAACAAGATTTTGGTTACAATGCTTCAGCATACCGTTGGCATGCATAAGTCTAACTGGCATTTGATGTTGTTCCCTGCCTTGTGGGCTTACCGAACCTCCGTGAAGGATGCCACCGGTTTCACTCCATTTCAACTAGTTTATGGACTGGAGGCTACCCTTCCAATTGAGTGCGAAATCCCTTCATTAAAATTGGCTGTCGAGCTACTTCCCAACACTACTCCATTAGAAGAACACCTTCTTTACCTGGAACAGCTAGATGAGACCCGTCGCCTAGCCTCTTTGGCCATCGAAGCACAAAAGAAGTGAGTCAAGACTCACTTCGATCAGACTGTCCATCCACGTTCTTTTGTTGAGGGAGATTTAGTCCTGCTATACGATCAGGAAAACGACAAGTTGGGAGTAGGAAAACTCGAGCCCATGTGGCTAGGCCTTTACATTGTCAAGAAAGTTTTGCAAAAAGGGGCCTACGAGCTAATTGACTATGAAGGGAACCCTTTCGGGAAGCCCCGAAACGGGCTGTACTTGAAAAAGTACTATGCGTGATGCTTGTACACTTTATTTTGTACATACATGTACTTTAGCAGGTGTGTTGTGTGTGTGTGTTTTAGTTTTGAAGGCATGACTGCCGCTTATTGTGTCTTTCACTTCTTGTGCAGATGTCTGATGCACCTTATGTTGGTTTCGCTGATGGTGCCTGCCGCAGTACTCGCAACTTGTCCTCTGCGGCGTAGGTGATCTATGATCCTCATGGCAAGTTGATAGATCTTCAAGGTGCGTGTTTGGGCCGTACTACTAACAATGTCGCCGAATATTGTGCTGTAATTGAACTACTTGCTGAAGCAATCAATCTCGGTATTCGTGCATTGGTAGTGAACCTAGACTCTCAACTTGTCGTCCACCAGCTCAACGAGCAATATTTCGTCAGAGACCATCACCTTTTAAGGTTGTATTTACGTATGAGATTGTTAGAAAGGAAATTTGATTTCATCACATATAGACACATTCCAAGACAATTGAACATGTTAACTGATGCATTGGCTAACCATGTATTAGATAGACATTTGCGTAATATGTAAAACATCATACAAGAAAGCATATAAAGTGCAATAATAAAACCATAGAAATAGGCATATGTATATATATATATATATGTGTGTCGCAATGTTTGCACCACGTGCATCATATAGTTCAAAAAATAATACATGTTCCTCTCAAATACATCAGGAGATGACATGTCTCTCAAAAAATATGCAGGAAAAGGAAATCTAGGAGTCTAGTCCCGGTGGTGCTCATGATAGCACAACACCGCATGCACCAAGCGTCTCAACAGACGATGGACACGAGTAGGCACCCCCACTGTGTGCCTCTGGTATGCTAGTGGCATATCTCCCAGTCTAGCATAATCAGGAATCCCTCGGGCGAGTCCCTCGAGATTCTGAATCAGTTCATCTCCCTCGGCACCCTCTTCCTGAGGGTCGGCTGCGGGCTGGTTCCTCCGAGCGATGGGAGACATGCCAGCTGGTCGCTCTTGGCCAACATCTGCATGTATATACAATTGTTGTTAGGACAAACATGTATTAACAAAAAAAAAACATATAAAACATCGAAAACAAAAAGAGATCTTACCCAGTTCCTCGTCCCACTCCTCTCCCTCAGGCAGTGGGAGATCTGGGTCTCCGGTAAAGTCGGTCCCTGCATAGGGACAATCCTCCACCACAATCAGTTGATGGCGGAGCCATATGAAGAACTCGAGCCTCCAGGACATCTGCTGGCCCCCTCCTCCCTGGGCATCAGTGCTGCCCAACGAGCCATCCTAGGCTCTCATGGCAAAGGATCAGCCACTATAGCTCCCTGTCCCTGAAAAATTGGTAATCGTTCCAAGAAGAACGATACCACGATCGAACCATACCCAAACTGCTTTACCTGTCCTCGCTTGCACTTTGTAAGCTGCCTCTTGATGTTAGTAGTCACTGCAGTGGCCCAGTCAAAGAGGGTAGGATTTAGGCATTCTGCGGCCAACAAAAGATGGTTCTTGCTTGCCTCATGGGGCACCTGCACTCCTACAGCTCGAGTAATGGTGAATAGTATCACCCTGAGTGCCAAGTCCGGAATGGTGGGAATATCCACCTTTGCACTATTCTTTCCAAATTGCACCCCTGGGCACACTCGGTCTCGAACTTCAGTCATTTTCTCCCCGGAAGGTCTACTCCCGGTCAAAATTGGCCTCTCCCCTCTCTGTGATAACCCCATGATGAAATAGACATCGGATACATCGAGCCCCAGCACTTGGTCCCTTAAACGGAACACTTGGTCATCAACATTCCACATATCAATTAGGAATTGTAGTAGCTCGGGCTGAGCGCGCATGTAAGGCGTAAGAAAGAATTTCTTAAGCCCACAGTCCCTTAGGGCGTTCATGCACCCTTCATCCTCAAGGAACAAAGCATCCTCGGCATCATGTTCTCGTTCCTTCCATTCTACTACCATTTTGCCTGCTTTCCTGCACCCACAAGAACGCATAAACCGCAATTAGATCACTGGTAAACTTGTAATCCAGCTAAATTCGAAATGCAATGGGAATTTTCAAGCAGAAAATTAAGTTGCGCAGTTGGCGCGACTGTTTCTAAAACAGTCGCGCCAATGAGCGTGACCCCTTTAGAAAAATCGCCCCATTAGCGCGGGTCCGTACCGGATACCCGCGCTAATGGGCGAAGCCCTAAATATTTTAATTCCCTCTTGCAGAGGTCAATCAGGAAGCCAAAATGCATAAAAAATATATGGAAATGGATCTAAGGGAAGCGCCTCTTACCTGAAACCGATGAAATCTCGAATGGTTGCACGGATTGGCTGTAATCACCGTCTGAAGTTCACTCCCCAAACAGACCACTGCTACTATTCAGAGAGGTAAAAAGTAAAAGTAATTCTATTTTTACCATTTTCACCATATTTATAAACTTTTTGACTTATACTTAGGTTTAAAAAGTTACTTTTTGAATATTTTAATATATTTTTGGTTGAAAATGGATTTTACGCTTGCTTCTTGTGCAACGACAGGTCTTTTACACAACTTCGATGGTGAAACGAGTTGTATTTTATACTTTTTCGGACTCGGTAAATACACGAAAAAGTCACTGTGGAGTCATCTTTCAGCTCTTTTCTGACTCGCTAAACATGAAAAGATCGCCAAGTTATCCCTCTTGACTCGTTAAACGTAAATAAGAGGCGGTCGTCTTTAAACTCTTTTCTGACCGTGTAAAAAACGAAAAGATCGTCGGACCCTTGTCATTTCAAGTTTGTTAACGGTTACGAAGCGAAGTGGTTTCGATCTCTTTTTTAACTTTTCAGGTCGAAATCACTACTCATGAAAAGTACTCCTCGATCGTAATGGTCGGGCGGTTCTTTCGAGCATTGTTTTATACTTTTTCGGGCTCGAGAGACACAACTTTACGAAAAAGGACACCCTTGGAGTTTTCTTTTCCGTTGTCTTTTCAAACTCTTTAAACATGAAAAGACGCCGAGTTTTTCCTTTGTCAGACTCATTAAAACTTGATGACATTGGAGTCCGTCAAGATGACGTTACAAGCATATTCTATTCCCGTCAAGCTTGTAAATAAAAATAATTGGGGTACTCGCCAGAAATGGTGGGGGAAAATGGAACCATAATTATTGTCGTGTCGGCAGTATGTCGCTCTTGAACATGGCACTTGTCTGCTTTTGTGTCTGGGTGGGGATATCTCATCTCATTTTTCACTTGCCTCCGTGGATTTGGGTAATCCTGTGTGACCTCTCATCTGCTCATTGCCTCGTCACCATGACCTTTGATCCATTGATGTCAAATATTGCTAATTCCACCGTCGTGCCGCCGATATGTTCAAGAGAAGTTGACCTCTGTAGAATAACAACCTCCTTTTGATAGCTCACATAATTGTGATCCACCACAACATTCTTTCTCTATCTCGTATCGATGATGTGGGAAACACTATGGCCCACCTTCGATCAAGGTCACTTCCTGTCGACTTTAGCTCATTATCCAGGAAGCTGATCTAGAGACTCCCTTCCGGTGCCTTGGAGCCTGCATGCCTCAATGGCAGGTTCTTCATGTTCGACGTGAGGTTTTCATCATTGGCCTCCGATCGAATGATTCTACGGGTGTTCGACGCCAGCTCACTGATTCACACGCCGTAGATTGTACCTATAGTACCTTGAGGGCCATTGTCATTATTGGTGGTACCTCTCGCGTCTGTTAACAGTTTTCATTATTGACTGGTAATCAGACGATGTTCATGAATGTTCGACTTCAACTCATATATTCACATGCTTGAACTTGTACTTTTGTTTGGGTCGAGATGGAGCGCAAGACCCTGGATTTTGTCTGTTGCAATCCAGGCTGCGATTTTGTGGATTATTGTCACATGACTCATTCACTGGATGGCTGCGACCATGCCTGAGTCTATTCATCAATCCTCACCAGATGGCTGCGCACATACCATGGATCTAGATTATTATGTACTCTGTTATGGATGGTTGCGCCCATACCACATATATCATGTACGTGAGCTAACAGTTGTATCTCTCTATGCAGATTCTCTGACGGCAGCTGCATGTGTTCTTGTAAAGCATTTCACCCCTCTCTCTCTCTCGGGCCTCATGCTTTAGGGGGCATCTGTTACACAGTAATTTGTCACCATTTGTCACCGTCCCTGTTACCCCTTTCCCGCACTTTGGAGGACTCATTCTGAGACCTGTGAGAAGTGACATGGCTTGAAAACACTTGCATTATGTTCCCCTAAGTATGGAATTCATATGCCTTGAAGACATCTCCTGCAGATTATCCTTAAAAAGTCCCTTTTTTCCATTAGCGCGGATCCACAGTGTATCGCCCGCGCCAATGGGGGAAATTATCCAAAGAGGGCGCGCCCATTGGCGCTCTGTCTCAGAATCTTACCCGCGCCAACCAAGTTTGGAAAAGTTTGTTAACAAACGCACGCCCGAGAGTTTTTTCCTTTCGACTCATGTGGCTTTTCAAGGATAATACCAATCTCATGGATGTCGAGATTCATCGTATCTCTATCCACAATAGATTTTCGAGGATAATGCTTATCCCATAGATGTCTGGATTCATTGTATCTCTTCCTCCTCCTCCATCTATAAAAGCTTGTTCAGGTGCATTTGACAAGCTAGTTTTTGAGCATAGGGAGAATGATACTGTCAGAAGTCTGAGAGATTGTTGTTGAGTCTTCTTTGCATTCATAATCAAAGAGAGAGAGAGGCTTGTCCCTGATCCCGACAAGCTTTGCAAGACATGTGTAGCTGATCACCCAGCCAAAGGAGGATTTGACGTCAGAACTTCGGTTGTATACTCCTTTGTTGATTATCAATAATAGATGACTATCATTATGGTTCCATTCTTGCTGTTCATTATGATGATGTTTGGATTATATCTTTTATGACTGATATATAATTGCATCTATTGGATTTTATGCTTGTATTCGTATCGTTCTTTGCATGTGCAGGTGTCCATTCACGGAGATCGTGAGGATCGTGACCGGCCGGAGCAAAGGAATGGGAGTGTCAACTCTTCTACAACACTAGCGTTGGAATCCAAGTAGGTTCTCGTAATCCACCTTTAATTTGCAATTAGGAACTTGTGTGATAGCACTGTTTGATTGTTGCTAGACCCATTTTGGGCTAGTGGGATCGCCTCTGTCCGTAGAGGGGATTTACCTCTCCAACACCTGGGTTTCCTCTTCCTGTTGCTGCCTTTTTAAGATTGACAACTCATTTCCTCCCCGGGGTTCCATTTCTTGTAGCTGCTTCTTTAACATTTCATTTTCTGCCTCCAATTGAGCTCTTCTGATGCTTTCTGTATGCCTGACCATGCTCAATTCTTTGCCCATTTCCCTCAATTTGTTTTCCATGTGCCCAATGTCTTCCACCCCTCTTGATTTTGCAATCTGCATCCATGTATGGGTCCTTACTCTTTCCTTTTCCAGCTCAAAGAAAAGAGGGACTGCAAACTTTTGTGGGATGATTTCCCCCCTTCCAAAAGGTTGTAGTAAGAGCCTAAGTTAGGCTGAGGTCCAGGCTCTGGTATCTCTTTTGCCTTGTCTTCCTCCTTGGTCTGTTCTTCTGCCTTCTTTTCAAGTTTTTCAGTCTCTTGGAGCTTTGCCAATGTCTCCTGTAGAGAGTTCTACGCCTTCTATGGAACTGTTTTACAGTCCATTAGTTTGATCCTTTCTTTCCAAGTAGAGGTCTTAGGACTTCCTCTTTTGTAAGTGATATGGGTTTTGGATGGAGATTCCTACTTTGTTGCAGTAGGGACATCTTCAATGATGATGGGCTCCTTTGAAGGTGGCTGAGGCTTCCCCATCTTTATTCTGGTGTTGTTTCGAGCCGTGAAGTACATAGATGGTTGTCTCTTCCTTTTCCCTTTGGTCTTGGCTAGAGTGCTAAGTGTAGCAAGAATAGTTGCTACCTCTCTTGCTAGTGTCTCAGGAGACACTTCTTCTTGCTGTGCTTCTTCTTTTTCATCTGTTGTGTTTCCTGTTTCTACTGATTTTGCTTCTACTGACTCTGATTTTGTTTCCTCCTCTGCTTGCTTAGTTTCTGCTTTGCCTGTGGAAACCTTTTTCTGCACTGTCTTAGGCTTCTTCCTTAAAGTTCTTGGCCTCTTCTTTTTCTTGTTGTGGTTTTACCCTTTTCTGCTTTTGATTCTTTCTTCTTCTCTGCTTTAGGCTTGTTACACAGTAATTTGTCACTGTCTTCACTCGAGTCTTCCTCCTGTGTCATGTGACCAAGTCATACATGCTCAAGTTAGACAAATGCTCTCTGATGTTGCCAAATGACCCACTTTGCCAAAGTTTCTGCCTCATCGCATCTGTTGTCTAAAAAACGCATTGATGGGCGCTCCAAAACAGTCCAGAAGCGCTGCAATGATGGAAGTACACGTGATTCCCGCGATGGTCGAATTTCATATGACAGCGCAACTATCATTTGTAGTCTCCCGCAATGACATAAATATATACGTTATTCACTAGCGATGTCAGCGCGGCAGACCAGTTATGTGCCCGCGATGATCCAGTTTGGGCGAGTTTGTTCCAACAGTTGGCCTTCCAGATGACTCCAGACCTCGTTGTTGGCCTTGTTTATGTCGCCCTCCGTTCTTTGGCGTGGCTGTTCCATCATTTGTGCTACCTTCCTTGGAGATAAGCTCATCCTCCCACCATTCATGGAGACTCCTTCTCCTATTTAAACTCTCACCATTGCTATGTGCTGCGAGTTTTTGGATAGTTTTGGAATTCTTAGTCTTTGGAGTGTTGCTGATAGTATTGTGAGCTTGTTAGATAGTTGGTGTGAGTGTGACAAGTGTGGGAATGTTTGAGAGCTTGAGGAAGGTTGTGAAGTGCCTTTTATCTTGTGTAAAACTTGTGAGTGAGAGAGACTTGTGTTGGGAGATCCATCTTCAAGAGTGAATGCTTGAGGAACATGCTGGCTGGACCCTCCTGAGAAGGCTTGTGACATCAAGACCTGGGTTGTAAGCTTACTCTATTTCATATTTAATGCAATCAATGATGTTTTCCTATGTCTTGTATGCAATGTACTAGATAGCTCATGACTTCTTGACTTTGTGAGTAAATAGTTCTTTGTTGTATCCGGTTACGTGCTTTGTTGTATTTCCTTTGCTTTGTTTTAGGTTAATCACTCATTAGGAAGCGGAAGCTGGAGCAGCGCAACAGAACTCCATCGACCACTGGTTGAGGTAGGCCTCCAACTTGAACCATTTAAGGAAAATTGTTGTTGATTTGTCCTTGTTTGTGACTAGACCCACTCTAGGGCTAGAGGGGTTGCCTCTGTCCGCAGAGGGAACACTTTCCTGCATCACAAATTGGTGACTCCACTGGGGAGATGGCCTTTGTTCTTTTCTTGTTTACTCTTGCCTTGAGTTTTCGTTTGGTCTCTTTTGAGTTTTTGGGGACTGGTTATCTATTTTCTGAGTTTCCTGGCCTGATCTGGGAAATGTCATTTTTGCTTAAAGATTGACTGTTTTTGGTTTGGGAGTTTTTGGCTTGTGTGTAGCTGTTTTTGAACATCATCGCGTTTTTTAATTTAATAGTCGCGCTATCATCGCATCACCCTTTTTGTAATTTCCTGTCCATCGCGTTATTACACCTAACAGTCGCGACGGTTCTGTAAATCAGACCATCGCGGAAAAGGCGTGTACTTCCGCGTTGTCATCGCTTTGTTGCTGCGTGTTGTTCTTTATCAGCGCTTTATTGCTAGTATATTTCCCGCGCTGATTTCTGTAGAATTGAATTTTTTCAATTCTGCCTCCTGAATCCATCAGTCTTGCTAGCCCCTTGCAGTCCTCACTTGTTTGATGACTTGTTTTTCACTGTTTAAAGATTGAGGCACTCTATTGTAAGCTTTGTTAAATGAATCTTGTTTTTCCTGCTTCGTGACCTAGCCTTATTGTTTCAAGTCCTTTGAATCAGTTTCGCTTGGTTGCTTGTTTGCAAGGTTTCATTTGTTGCTTGCTGTTGGTTTGGTTGAGCCTTCCCCTTTGCTTACTTTTGGTTTATTATTTAGTGATCGTTGTTGAACCAATCTTGGCATTGTTTCGATTTCTCTTCACTACCCAGACATAGATTACAATTGTTTGGATCAACCGTTTTTTCCACATTTGTTTGTTGCTTATTGGTTTCTTTAGATTAAAGGCATCAAAATCAAAAAGATTGCATTTCATTTGGCATGCGAAAGTGAAAGTAAATTTGCATTTCAAGTTGCATATTGAAAAGCGAATGATTAGATCTCTCATTAGTAGTATCCGTGCACTTTAAGAATTGATGTCTGCTTGCATTGAGTGACTATTTTGTTACCTTGGTTTTCGTGGTTTGGGAATGATCTCTCTACCCTCCCATAGGTAGGTGTTCATCGAAGAAAAAGGATATTTCATTCATTTTAGCTGCATTCTAGGTTTTGTTATATACATACGGTAAGGCCTGAAAACTGAAACATAATCCAAGATCAACTTTAAAATGAACTGAATAAATCTAACAACGCATTGGAACATAACGCACACATTTAGAGGTCTAGGCTAGAGATTTGCTCCGGTGTCGTTAAACCTAGTCACTTTTGTTTCCACTCAAAGTTGGGTGATTCCTCCTTTTGTGACTCAATAGTGGTCTAGTACGGAATTGTGCTCCCACGTACCGTCGAGTATATGGGGAGACCCCACTAGGTTATCATCCTTTATCCATCTGAAGCCGTGTCTGCCGCCTTATAAGCCGTAATGCACCAAACATAGCATTCGGGAAGATTGACTGCTGTACAAAAATTCCTTGGTTTTCATATGACTGCCAAGGTGTATATGCAGTTTTACGGATTTGTTTGGTAAACCTTTTTGCCTAGTTCTCTAGAGTAGTCACTTTCGTTCCTTTTCGGACTCCCTAAAAGAAAAGGTCATCCTTCTGAGCACTTGTCACTTCAGGCTCATTAAATATTCGAAGGCGACTAGAGTCATCTTTTGTCCTTTTCTTGACTCTTTAAAAATGAAAAGGTCAAGTTTTGTTCCTGTGTCTTAAAATTTATTTGGCCATGATTCACATTTACCTGGTTAGATCTTGTTTGCGTTAGCTTGAGTAGGGTCCTTTCTCGTTAGTTTGCCTAGGATCTTTTGAAGTTGTCATCCTGGAGGAATCACCGATCCCGTCTCCCATTCCAAGTGACCAAGGGTCTCCTTCCTCTGTTGCTCCCGAGGTACTGGTTGTGAGTGATACTCTCCCTGTTATTCCGATTATCCAACCGATTAACTCTCGCGCTCCAGAGGATGAGACTTACGAAATTCACTGGAACCCCGTTTGGGAGCCTTCTAAAGAAGATATCCCTCCTACCCCACCTGGTGTTTTGGTCCCCATGTCTTCTTCTGATATGGAGGACACATCCCCTGTCACAAGTGAAGAGTTCGTTGTGATGAGCGGTGAAATTCCCACCTCAATGGAAACTCCACCTTTTCATATCACCCCTCTTGGTGTTATGTTGCCTTTACGCTATAAGGCGTTAAGGGATGTTATGTCTTCTAGGACTCCCTCCATGAGTTCTATGTGGTCACACACCATCACTCTGACCTCGGAGTCCTTTATTCCTCAAATTCACAATGTGCCTGTCACTTCCGTCCCGACTATTCCGACTGTTTGTGTGGCTTCTTCAACCCCCGTTGTCGGTGTCGTTACTGCATCCTCAGTTGTGACCACTGCAGCTGGACCTTCTTCAGGGTCAGCTTATAGTGGCCCATCGGCATCCGCACCTGGAGTTGTTAATCCTACGTTAAATGCCCCACCTTCTTCTGGTTCCATTCCAGCAGGGGGGGCATACGATCAGTATTTACAAGCTGTCCAGCATCCGGGCTCGCAAGGTCCATTCCATTACTACAATCCTGTAGGACATCACCTTTATCTTGCCAGATCCTTGCCATCTCAGCCTACCGTTGAGGTCTCGGTTCCATTATCAGTTGCTTGGGGCACCACCACTTATCATGGAGGCCAAGCACCACCTGTGAATTCTCAAGGACCACCTTATCAAGGCCAACCGTCTTACATGCAAACCTCTCAAGGGCAACAGTATTATGGGCAGTCTTATCCAGGGCAACCTGGGGGCCCACAAGGACAACCCTTTCAGGGACAACCTTCGGCCTCTGGTGGTCCGTCTTTTACCTATTTTGCGCAACCTTCTGGTAATCCGGGACAACCTTACATGCAACAAGGTCAACCTGGTGTCCAGAAAGGTTATCCTTCTGGGCAAGTTGGTCAACCTTACGTTTAGCAAGGCCAACCCACTGTCCAGTATAATTAAGCATCTGGGCAGGTCGGTTAGCCTCAAATCCAATCAGGTCAACCAACTTTCCAGTCTGCTCAGCCATCTGGTCTATCAGGACAACCCTCAGTTGTGCAAGGACAACCCAACACCCAACAAGTTCAACCTTCTGGGTAGATGGGCCAATCTCAATCTCAACTAGGTCAACCTTCTGGCTAGATGGCTCAGCCTCAGTTCTCTCAAGGACATCCTTTTGGGCTTGCTCAATTGGGCACTCAAATGATTGTTTCTTCTCAAGCTCAACTCAGTTTTCAGCCCCAGGCTGGGCCCCAGACCCAATCCGGTCTTCAAATGCAGGTTAGATCTCAAACCCAACCAGCCTATCAAACGCAGCTTGCCTCTTAGGCTCAGTTTGGAGCCCAGTCGCCTTATGGTTTCCAGCAATCCCAAGGGCAAATTCAATTTGCCCCGTATCAAAATTATCAACAACTGCAGGTAAGTCCTTATCAAAATTACAAGCAACCTTATGTTGCTCCTGCAGGCCAAGTTGGTAATCAATGGAATGCTGGGGGGAAAATCTAGGGTTAGCCATCCTATAACCCCTATGGACAAAATCCCTACGGACAAAACCCTCCGGGGCCAAATCCATCTGGACAAAATCAGTGGGGGAAACCGCCAGCTGGCTGGAACTCTGGTACTCCTTCCTACCCGCAGCCCCAGATGTCCTTTAACCCTCAGTTACCCTTTTTAGCGACGTTGGAATTGCCGGATGTGTCCAAACTGACAAATGATCCCATTCTTCATAATCCATATTGGCCACCGGTTCCAACTAAGATTCCCAGTGATTGTCACAAATTCGATGGTAAAGCTGGAGAAGATCCTCAAGCTCACATCATGACTTATCATCTATGGTGTTCATCGAATTCGTGGCTTGATGATTCAATCTGGCTCCGCCTTTTTCAAAGGACTCTCACTGGCTCTACAGCTAAATGGTATATTGAGTTATCTCGCGGATCTTTTCAGGATTTTAACTCGTTGGCTATGGAATTTTTAACTCATTTTCAGTTGTCGATTCGATATGAAACGGGCACACACCTCCTGACATCCTTAAAACAGACAACGACCACACATATCTCTGATCATATCCATGAATGGAGACGACGTCGTCGCCTGATTAAGTTTTGGATTCCCGATCAGCTTCTTATTGACTGGTTCACGACTTCATTCGTCGGTTTGATAGCATGGGATATTGCTATGGGGGCATGTGTAACTGAAGAACAAGCTATTGCGCGCGCTCAGTACCTTGACTTGGTTTACTCCTAGTCTGGTACGCTGTATGATTATTTGGCTGATGCCTCGAGACCAGGAACTTCCAAAGCCCCACCAACACCATCTGTTGAAGGTATCATTGGTTCCGTTAATCTGCCTTCAAAGAAAACTTCCGCGAACCCTAGGAAGCAAAAGTCGAATGCTCCGAATGAAAACACTTCTCAGGCTGTATCCAATTCTGGTAACACTTCTGAGGTTAACGCCGTCCAGTCCACCATGGTGGACAAAGCCTCGAAAGGAAAGAAAAAGGGAAAAGGAAAGAATAAAGCGGATCAACCTAAGCAGGATTCCCCTAAACCTCCGCCCGAGGAAGGCTCTAAACGCAAGCCTAAGTACCCTTGTCTTATCTGTGACAAGGATCACTATACTAAATACTGCCCAAGGAGGTCTGAAGTTAGTCGTTTGTTGAAAGGTGCTCTTGGGACTCCTGCCGTGCTCAAAGAACCTTTTCCCTCACAGCAAACGCAAATGGTGGCTGATCCATCTCAATCCTCTTCTTCCTTTGGTTATCAAGTATTTATGGCTAGGACAATTCCCGTCCACATTAGTACTCGGGCAAAAGAGTATCCGTCACCTACCTGGAAAGAGCCTGAGGTCCCCTCTAGCGCTCCTCTGTCCAGTTCTGGTCCGCTCCATATCGAGAGACCCAACACTGAGACGCCTGTCCGACCCCCTCCGAAATGTGTACTCCAGAAATCTCCTTACAACCCTAATGCTCGTGCTGCCCAGCACTACAGCATCGTTGAGGACTTGGCCTAGGCTCCGTCAGCTATGTCCGCCTTAGAAGTACTCCAGAGCTGCCCCTCTCAGAGGAAGTCCTTGATCGGCCATCGGTGGCATAGACCCAGCTGACTCAGATCTGATTACTTTTGACCTGGAAAGCCATACACCGAGACTGCCTCACCAAATTGCCTTCCTCATACAGGTCATTATTAATTCTAAAACAATTCATCGTACAGTCATTGATGAAGGTGCTTCAACTTGCATCATGTCTGTCGCCTATTGGAAGGCTATTGGTTCTCTGACCTGAGCCAGTCTCCTACAACCTTGGAAGCCTTTTATGGGAGAGAGTCTCACCCTTATGGTATACTCCAACGTTTGCCCATTACTTTGGAAGGGAAGACGGTCGAAGTGGAGGTTGAAGTTGTTGATGCTAATATTACCTACAACCTCCTTCTCGGACGTATCTGGACATACGCCATGCGAGCTGTGGCTTCATCTCTATTTTGTGTCATTCGTTTCCCTCATCAGGGGAGGATTGTCACCTTAGATCAGTCGCCCTTCTTCGCCTCCTCTTTCGAAGGCAACATGCCTTTTGTGGAGCATACCTCTACCCCATATGAGAGTGTGGGAGTTGGACTTTTTAAAGATCCTGACCTAATGGGTGTGTTTTCACTCCCACCTCCTAACATCGCTCCTATCAACATGAGTTCCGTTCACTCTGATCCATGGGTTCTTCCCCCCAATGATCAGGTAGAATCTTGGGGCGATGAGATGCCGTTGAGTCCTGCTGAGTCAAATACATCGAAATTGTTTCCGCATTGGCTCCCCCTTCTCAACCTGCTCCTTCGAGCAAGGCTCCCGACTCGTACGCCCATTCCCCTTGGCTTGGAGATGACGCTTCTTCAGATCCTCTAAAGGAAATATTTCCTTCTGATGATGCCATTATCGAGACCATGTCTCTCGAGCAACCTCCTTGGTCTGATCATCCCCATCATTCCTCGTTTCTCCCTGCCCACCGGAAAATGCTTACCTGTCTCGAGCGGTTTGCTCCTTGTTTTGAAACCTTTGCTTCTGGCACGCGATCGGCCCTTTTGTTAAATGGGGCATTGATTATATAGCCTGTAACCCTCGCTCGGCCTAGGGGCATGGGCATATCATCAGTACCGTTGATTATTTTACACAATGGGCTGAGACGGCACCTACATTATCTAGGACGATCATACAACGGCGCAAAGGGAGTAGCCCCGAAATGGGTTGTACTTGAAAAAGTACTATGCGTGAATTCCATGCACTTTGGTTTGTACATACGTGTGTCTACCTGGAACTAGTTTCGGGACAAATGATGCATGGACGGGGCTGAATTTCGCTTGCCAACCTCAGTGTTCCTAAGTGCTCCACGGTAAACTGAACAATGCTATGGTAAAAATGAATGGGTTAATTCCTTTTTATAGTGATTTTGCAAATTAAAAAGTTACATTTTGTAAATGTGGGTTTTTTCTCATAGTTTTACCATATGGATAGTCAAAATATGATGTTTTAACTATGTTTTTATGAATATAGTTCATTTTATCTCGAACGGGTTTACTTGCGATGTGTTTTTTGTGCAGAGCTTCAGGTAGCGGAATTACGACAGTTTCATATACACTTGATCCTGGACAGTCGTCTTTAAGCTCTTTTCTGACTTGAAACATGAAAAGATGGCCGAGTTTCCCTCTTGACTCGTTAAACGGAATTAAAGAGGCGGTCGCCTTTAAGCTCTTTTTTCGACCGTTTAAACACAAAAAAGATCGCCGAGATTTTTTCGTTTTAGGCTCGTTATTGGTTGCGAAACGACGTGCTTCTGACCACTTTTTTACTTTTTCGGGTCGAAGTTACTACTTACGAAAAGTACTCCTCGATCGTAATGGTCGAGCGGTTCTTTTGAGTATCATTTTATACTTTTACAGGCTCGAGAGACACAACTCTACGAAGAAGGACCCCCCTGGAGTTTTCTTTTCTGTGTCTTTTTCAAACTCTCTAAACATGAAAAAGACTCCGAGTTTCACCTATGTCAAACTCGTTAAACCCTGACGACATTGGACTCGTCACCATGACGAGACTCGAGCTTCTCCTTCCTAGGGCTCGTTAAAATATTACTAGGTTGGATTCAACAGCATGTTTATCATTGATTGTCCATGGCAGCTAGTCGCTCTTGAACATCGACACTTTTGCTTCTTGTTGGGTTGGGACATCCATACATCGTCATTTGGCCTCCCGTGGGTTTGGGTTGTAATTCTAGCCTCATTCCATTTGATTCATGTCGTCTCCTTCGAGCCTCTGATCCATTGATGCCTGAATGCTGCCAACCCCCTTCCGGAGTCGTGTCACCGATATGTTCAAGAGTATAATCCTTCTACAGTTTACACCCTCACTTTTTCCTCTGGTACTCTATTTCGCCATCTGCCTCTTGTTCCTTATCTTGTGTCGTTGATGGGGGAAACATTATGGCCCTCCTGCGATGGGTCATCTCCTGGCGACATCAACTCATTATCCAGGAGATTGATCTAGAGATCCCTTTTGGTACCTTAGAGCTTGCATGCCTCAATGGCAAGTTCTTCGCACCTGACGGTCAACTTTCATCATTGGTCGTCGATTGGGTGATTCCACGAGTGTTCGACTTCAGCTCCTTTTTCACACTTCGTGGATTGTGCTGGACAGTACCTTGAGAGCCATTGGCATTATTAGTGGTTTCTCTTGCGCTTGTTAACGGTTTCCTCATTGACCGGTAATCAAGCGATGTTCTATCATGCTCGACCTCAGCACATCTATTCGCATGTTAGGACTTGTACTGTGATCGGATGGGTTCAAGACCCCGAACTCAGCTTACATGTTCAGCTTACCTGAGCTGGATGGCTGCGCCCATACCTTTATCATCATCATGGTCTCATTAGCTGGATGGCTACGTCCATACCACAGACCTATTTTGTATGTATTTTGGATGGTTGCGCCCATAACTAGACTACATGTAATTCATTATCAGAGATATCAGTTGTACTTGTGTGCAGGTTCTTCCGGATGGTGTTCCAGTTCAGTCAGTTTCATAAAGCATTTCACCCCTCCCTCTCTCTCAGGCTTCATGCTTTAGGGGGCATCTATTACACAGTAATTTGTCACTGTCTTCACTCTAGTCTTCCTACTGTGTCATGTGACCAAGTCATACATGCTCAAGTTAGACAAATGCTCTCTGATGTTGCCAAATGACCCACTTTGCTAAAGTTTCTGCCTCATCGCATCTTTTTTCTAAAAAAATGCGCTGATGGGCGCTCCAAAATAGTCCAGAAGCACTGCCATCGCGGAAGTACACGTGATTCCCGTGATGGTCGAATTTCATATGACAGCGCAACTGTCGTTTGTAGTCTCCCGCGATGACATGACTATATACGTTATTCACTAGTGATGTCAGCGCGACAGACCAGTTATGTGCCCGTGATGATCCAGTTTGGGCGAGTTTGTTCCAACAGTCGGCCTTCTAGATGACTCCAGACCTGGTTGTTGGCCTTGTTTATGTCACCCTCCTTTCTCTAGCGTGACTGTTCCATCATTTGTGCTACCTTCCTTGGAGATAAGCTCATCCTCCCACCATTCATGGAGACTCCTTCTCATATTTAAACTCTCACCATTGCTATGTGCTGCGAGTTTTTGGATAGTTTTGGAATTCTTAGTCCTTGGAGTGTTGGTGAGAGTATTGTGAGCTTGTTAGATAGCTGGTGTGAGTGTGACAAGTGTGGGATTGTTTGAGAGCTTGAGGAAGGTTGTGAAGTGCCTTTTATCTTGTGTAAAACTTGTGAGTGAGAGAGACTTGTGTTGGGAGATCCATCTTCAAGAGTGAATGCTTGAGGAACATGCTGGCTGGACCCTCCTGAGAAGGCTTGTGATGTCAAGACCTGGGTTGTAAGCTTACTCTATTTCATATTTAATGCAATCAATGATGTTTTCCTATGTCTTGTATGCAATGTACTAGATAGCTCATGACTTCTTGACTTTGTGAGTAAATAGTTCTTTGTTGTATCCGATTACGTGATTTGTTGTATTTCCTTTGCTTTGTTTTAGGTTAATCACTCATTAGGAAGCAGAAGCTGGAGCAGCGCAACGGAACCCCATCGACCACCGGTTGAGGTAGGCCTCCAACTTGAACTATTTAAGGAAAATTATTGTTGATTTGTCCTTGTTTGTGACTAGACCCACTCTAGGGCTAGAGGGGTTGCCTTTGTCTTCAGAGGGAACACTTTTCTGCATCATAGGCTCATCCTTGGTGGTGTCATGTTTCTCCTCTCCTATCTGGGTTTCTTCTTTTTCTGTGTGGGGTTCCTTCTCAGCTTCCCCTTTTTGTTCCTCCTCTTCACTCTCAGATGGACTAAGGTCATCAGTGAGAGCTTTTATATCATCTTCTTTAGTCATGTTTCTAAAAATCTCCTAGGCTATGGGGATTGTGAAAGTGTGGAGGGCATCCTCCACCAGTAATTTAATTAGCCCATGGTGAGCCAATTGGTCTGGAACCCCTGCCTTCAATTTAGTGCTAGACTCTATCAAGGATTGGAGGAGAAAATATGGAATACTGAGTTTTCTGGATGCAGGAAGGTCCATGCCATATCTTAGTTCATGTAACAGTCTGAAATGGTACCCATAAACTATGTTGTATCTTCCTTCACAGGAGATGTATTTCATGATCTGATAACTGACCTCATCCCATGGATAAGGTATACTTGTTCTCCTGGTGCCATTCTTGTCCTCCACAGGATGTTCATCAGGCTGGAAAAAGGTCTTCCTGGCAACTTAACCCAGTGGTTTTTCTTCCTTGCGCCAGGGTAGTCCAAGTGGGAGACCGGTGACCCTACTGATGAATTCCGATGTGAGTTCTATGGTTAGACCCCTGAAACTGACAGTGACATGAGTTTTTGAGTGAGGTTTTAAAGACAGTGCAAATTCTTTTGTGACTACCTCATCATACCCATGAAATTTCTCAAAGAAAGGCATCCAAATTTCCCTAGTAAAGAGGGCTACTACCTCTAGATGTTCATGCAGCTTAGTTGAATTTGGAGGCTCCTTCCTCATAAAACCCCTTGTCATGATGTTCAGAGACAGCTGGAATATCTCAAGTGAGGAGGAAGGTAGCGAGTTTCAAACCTGAAAACAGAGGAACAACTGAGGGTTTCTTTCTGGAACCAGAGAGGGAGTTTTCGTGTTCTTCCTTTTTAACAAAAAAAATTGCAACTTTCCTTCCTTCCAAACTTTGTTCTTAAAATTATATGACTTCTCAGTCTGTTTGAGGGAAACAATATCTTGAAAAACAAAGAGTATATAGGACAGTGATTTTTTCCTTTCACAAAATAAGCAGACTAGCCAATGCAAGTTCACTTTTTGTACAGGCTTAATTTTCTAGAGTTGCATCATCTATTTACAGAGGAGAATACCACGAAGGAGAAAGAGACAGTATTTCA
Organism: Pinus tabuliformis; assembly: GCA_031772625.1. Lineage (NCBI taxonomy): Eukaryota > Viridiplantae > Streptophyta > Pinopsida > Pinales > Pinaceae > Pinus > Pinus tabuliformis. Next base: position 40,371,944 of record CM062810.1, on the reverse strand, counting down.
ATGCAGAGAGTAAATGGAGAAACTATATATAGTTTCTTTTACAAAACATAGGCAGACTCTGTTCTCACTTTTCCCTTCTTTTCAACTCAATACTTTACTTTGAATCACACCACCTTTTTTATATATATGGAAATGCAGAGTGGGTTTTACTAAGCCTACCTTTTTCAACCTGAATTTGTCATGAAATCCTGAGTTTTCCTCTGTGGTGCTGCTCACTGGCCTTCTTGTAGAAAGGCTCTTGTAGGACTGTGTTTCTGCTCCCGTAGAGCCCGATAAGTGGAAGGGTTATGAGACTGGCAGAGAGCGACTATTTCGAGGCTCTGGAGGTGGTAGGTAGCTCATTGCAGTGGAGAGCACGATGATACAAATGAAAACAAAGGTGGTGAAGGCGGTCGACTGCAGCATACTTAAGCTTACGGGAGAGAATTGCGGTGATGAGATGAGGTGGAAGGAAGGGTATGTTACCCTCATCCAGACCATTGGTCCCTACTTTAGTGCCATTATGAAACTTCATGTCGCTTGCCCACAATCATTTCCACCATTCCCGTTTGGACGCCGCCACTACTTGTTTTGAGATTCTCTCGAGTTGACTGAACACACGTGTTGATTGCACCCACTGAGCACTGTTTGAACTAAACGAGGGTGGCCAGTTAGCTGGCCACCGATCTTGTTTAATCTCAACCATCTCACTTGTCCATGCAGTTTTTAAATTATACTCATGCAACAGAGGAACAGGTTTAGTCACTTACTTGTTAGTTGAGAATTGCGTGCTACCGTGCTGTTGCATGCTTAGACTCTGGCGTTCTATCCATGGACTTCTTCTGCTGGCACCCGTGGCTTCTGAATTGGTGGCTCGGCTACCTTCGTACTGGTGATATTCTATTAGGACCTGGCTCCTTGCACATTTTAAGCTTTTGTGGTTGCACTGACCTTGCCTCTAGAGCTCGATTTTTAAGGGGATCAGCTGCTACAGGAATCCTGCAGGATTTCCTGTAACTGCTTCTCCCTCTAAAACTTTTGGCTGAGGCTTGAGCAAGGACTGGAGAGGTAGCTAAGGAAGGTTCTGTCAGTAGAGGAAAATTAGCTGGTATGCACTAAGTAAGAGTTAAGTTAAGGATGCTACTGGTTTATTCTCCATTAAAAAAAAAAAAAAACAAAAGAACAATATTCTGTGTTTTCTGTGCAGGGAGGAAAGAAGCGAGTGGAAATGCAGTGGTGCAGGTATGGAATGGAGAGTTAGGAGGATGAATGGTGGTAGGGGGTCCACAGGTATTCTGGATGAGTTTCTAGCCCTTTTATCCTTTTCTTTACTTGATTTCGAGCTCTTTGTGATTTCTACAGGAGCCTCCTATAGAATGCACAGAGCCTCCTGTAGGATCCATAGTTTTCTAGAACAGGTGAGACCAAGGACTAGAAAAAGACAATAGCGATGGAGAAATGGTCTATCAGAGGTGTATTCGGCTCGGCCATGTCCCTTTTTCTTCTGTGGCCCTCCTGCAATCTGCAATGCATTCAAAAGAAGTTAATTTTTTTGTTCCTGTTTTTTTTTTTTTTTTTTTTTTTTAGAGACAGCTGGGGCGCCTCCAGGAGGTTTTCACCCTCACTGCCTACCCTAGGTGCCTCCAAGGGGATGTTTTCACCCCAGGATCTTTTATTCTCCTCATTTTTCTTTTCTGTTTTTTTTTTTTTAGGGTGTGGGTGGAGTGGAGGCAGAGACTTGCTCCACTACCAACACTGTTTTACTCAGATTCTCAATGAATTCTTGCTTGGAGAGGGGCTTCTTGTAGATTTTCAACCTATGCCAATTGACAAGCATGGGGATGGATTCTTCATCGATGGTCCTTATCAGAATTTAATCATTGTCATTGCACCTTTCTACTGTGTGCGGTCCCAGCCATCTTGTCCTCAGTTTACCCTTGAAATCTTGATACCTTGAATCATATAGCAGCGCCCAATCTCCTTCTTGGAATTGTTTCTCTTTGAGGTGTCTGTCATGCCATATTTTCCTTTGAAGCTGGACTACCTCTGAGTGGAGAAGGGCCTGCAATCTTTGTTCATCCAATCCATTTAGCTAGAGTAACCTTTCCTTTTGTGCATGGCTGAGATCTAGGTCCAGCTGAGCTGCCATCATTAGTGTGTTATACTCAAATTCTATTGACAACAAAGCCTTCTTACCATAAACTAGCTCATAGGGTGTGAATCCTGTGGTGGTCTTCTAGGTGGTGTTATAGGCCCAGGTGGCCTCAACCAATCAATCTACCCAATATTTTCTGCTGCTGCTCACTACCTTGGTCAAAATCCCTTCCAAAGTTCTGTTAGTGACTTCCACCTGTCCATTTGCTTGCGGATGGTAAGGGGTGGAAATTCTGTGCTTAATTTTGTGATGTGTGAGCAGGTCTTCAATCAGATTGGAGGTAAACTGACTCCCTTGATCTGTGACTAATTCTCTTGGATATCCAAACTTGTAGAATATATTCTCTCTTAAAAACTCAACTACTTTTTCTTTTGTTGCTGCCTTGATCGCCTTTGTTTCTACTCATTTTGTTAGATAATCAGTGCACATGATGATGTAAGATTTCTGCTTTGAAGGAGGGTTGACAGGACCCACAAAGTCCATGCCCCACTTCTCAAATGGCTCAAAAGTCACTTGAGGTTGCAAGGGCATCTCATCCTTTGGAGTAGGTTTCCCCATCCTTTGACATCGGTCACATTGGCTGATATATCTCCTTACATCTTGATGAAGAGTGGGCCAATAGTAACCTGCTTGCAGGATTTTGAAGGTAGTCCTCTTCACTACAAAATGGCCCCCACAGGGCCCATCATGTCAGGTTAGGAGAATGTCAAAAAATTCCTCCTCCTTGACACATCTCCTCAAAATCTGATCTGGGCCAAGTTTGAAGAGATTGCCCCCAATCTAGGTGAATCAGGCACTTTTCCTCATGATCTTGCTCTTCTCTTTTGAGGACAGGTGTGGTGGGAACTGTGCGGAAGCCAAGTAATTTGCTATATCAACAAACCATGGAGAGATTACTGAGATAGAAAATAGGTGTTCATCTGGCGTTTGATCATCCACCATTCTTTCTTCACCTATAGGCAGATCTATTCTAGACAAAAAATCAGCAACAACATTTTCCTTACCCGGCTTATCAACAATGGTTAAATCAAATTGCTGCAATAAAAGCAACCATCTAATGATGCAAGCATTTACATCTGGTTTGTTCATTAAATACCTAATTGCAGCATGATCAGTGTGTACAAATGTTTGATAGTCGGTGATGTAGTGGTTGAACTTATTTAAGGAATGGACTACATCTAGGAGCTCCTTTTCGGTTATAGTGTAGTTTAATTCTGCCTTCGACAAGTTTTTACTCACAAAATATATGGCATAAGGCAAATTCTCATCAACTTTCCCTAAGGCTGCTCCTATTGCTTTGTTCAAGGCATTTGTATGAATGTGGAAATGTATTGCCCAGTTTGGACCTCTAAAAATTGGGGCAGTCACCAGTTTACTTTTCAAGGTATCCAGAGCTTCTTGACAGTTGTGAGTCCATATGAACTCAACATCTTTACCCAAAAGACCAAACAATGGAGAGGCTAGCTTACTGAAATCCTTGATGAATCTTCTATAGTACCCTGCTAAACCTAGGAAACTTCAAACATCTCTTACCTTTTGAGCAGGTGGGACCCTTTGGATGATGGCAATTTTGTTGGGGTCCACCTATAATCCTTGCTGAGAGATTGCATGACCTAGCATGGTCCCTTCAGTCATCAGGAATTCACATTTTTCAGGACCGAGGGACAGGTTCATTTCGATACACTTGTCCAAAACTTTTCCCAGGTTAGTCAAAGCTTCCTGGAAGTTAGAACCATAAGGGGTAAAGTCATCCATATAGATTTCCACTGCATCATGAACCAGTTCAGCAAATATACTCAGTACTGCTCTCTGGAAAGTGGCGGGAGCATTGCACAATCCGAAAGGAAGGACCCGATATGCAAAGGTACCCCAAGGACAAGTGAAAGTGGTCTTATCTTGGTCTTCAGGCTGATTTGGATCTGGTTGTACCCGCTAAACCCATCTAGGAAGGAGAAAAACTTCTTCCTTGCTAGGCCATCTAACACTTGATCTATGAAAGGTAAAGGAAAATGGTCCTTCTTGGTGGCCTTGTCTAGTTCCCGATAATCGACATAGATTCTCCACTTCCCATTTTTCTTTGGCACTAGCACCAAAGGAGAGACCCATTCATTGTTAGAGATAGGGTAGATGAATCTTGCATCCAGTAAATTTTGTAGTTCTTCTTTGATAATGTCCTTAAGGGCTAGATTCATCCTCCTTCGAGGCTGCCTGACTGGTTTGCAATCTTCCTTAATGTAAATGTGATGGGTACAAACTGAAGGGTGCACTCCCTTCATCTCCGTATAGCTCCAAGCAAAATCATCCAAGTGGTTTCTTAGTAAGATACATAATTCTTTCTCTTGAGAGGTGGATAGGGATGAGTTGATTTTCAAGGTTCTTTCTGGGCCAAATTCCATATTCTTAACTTGGAGGGAGGTCGGGTTAGCCACACAAAGAGAAACTAAAGGATTGGCTTGGATTTCTTCCACTAGCTCTTCCAATGGCAACACACTGGGGGGTGGATTCTGAATCAAGTTTTCAATAATATCATCCTCAATTTGTGGGGCCCCCCCATGGTAGCTTCTACTGCACATAGTGGTGTGGAATAGACGTCATCCTCATCTTTCGCCTCCAACGAGAGAGGTAAATCATGTTCTAACAAAGGTTGGGCAGGAGGATATAAGACTAATGGCTTGGACATATGCCCATTCTTGATTGTCATGTTCCCAGCTCGACAACTGATGTAGGCATCTGTAGTAGCCAACCAGGGTCTTCCTAGGATGAGAGGATACCCAGTGAGCTTTGCCTTTGGTTGGAGAACCAGGAAATCAACAGGGTACTCCCAAGAATCGATGGAGACCATTACATCTTCCACAATCCCTTCAGGGGTCATGGTGGAGCGGTCTGCTAACTGTAGTACTGTTGTGGTCTTTCTCAGGGAGCCCTAAAGGTTGAGTTTGAGCATAGTGTCCTTGGTCATCACATTAATGGCAGCCCCTAGATCAATCAGGGTATGGGGGATTATGATGCCATTGATGTGGACATTGACTATAGGGCTTCTAGGGTCTAGATATTTCGGACAGATTACTTGCCCCAACATCAGGTCGGATAGTTGTCCTATGACATTGATAGTTGGAGAATCTCTCCTGCACTTGCCTGGGTGCTTGAAGCACTTCTCCTTGATCATCTTGTTGTATATAGGCACATCCTATATGGCTTGGAGAAGTGGTATCTTTACACATAATTGTTTCAATTCTCCCAGAAGTTCAGTTTCTTCTAGGGTAGTTTGTGTTGTTCGAAATAATCTCTCAGGAAAGGGTGGAGTGGCTTTTGGTTCACTTTCTCTTTTTCTTCCTCATCCTCCTTAGGGGGAGGCTAGTTATCTGGGAGGACCTTCCCGGATCATAGGTTAATCTCCTGAATCTCCACAGCATAGGTTGGGCATGATGGTTCCCCACTATATACCTACTGGGCTTGTCTGTTATTCGGGTTCGAATTCGGTTGAGCAGGTATTTGGGGTTGCCTTGGTGGAGCAGGAGGCAATGGTTGTGGTTGAGTAGGTGATGGAGGCAAAAGAGCGGGAGGAGAGTTGTACTGGGGCCTCCACCCCTGATGAGGTGCAATCCACTGATGTTGTGGCTAAGCATAAGAGTGAAATGAATGAGTAGCTGGTTGAGCATGGTATTGAGATGGATATGACCAAGGAGGGGGTGTGGACCAGGAAGGATGAGCAAGGGGACCCCAAGAAGGAATGGAAGTGGCTTGATTGGGGTTGTAATATGTCTGGGATGTCCCTTGCATTCCCTGCTGATAAGGTCTGGGCTCATGTGGCCTCCTCTGGTTCATGAAATAGAGTGGTTCAGTGGCTCCTTCAGCCCCCTGGTATGCAGCTTTGAGTCCAGGCAAGGAAGGGCACTGATTTGTAGAATGGTCTTCTTCAAAAAATGAACACACTTCTATAGAGTTCAATGGACATTCGTTCCTAGGATGCCTTTTGATGCACCTAGGACAAAAAATGGCCAAGGCCCTTTCTGCTTCTTCTTGTTTCCTTTCGATATGCAAGGTATCCATTTGCATGGCAAGAGTCTGCATCATCTCGCTCTTGAAATCTTCCAGCAGATTTCAAAATTCACCTCTAAATGATGAACTAGATGAGGATGTACTGTCGAAGGGTTGACTTCCCCTACCTCTCTTTCTGGCTGCCCTAGAATGGTTTCTAAACATAGTTGTTATGTCTTCATAAGGTAGTTGGTAGATGTCACCCCCCAGCCAACAAATGGAGGGTAGCTAGAAGGTCTTCCCAGACTCCTCTAAGCAAGACCAACTTCAGAGATTCGGGGTCAAGTGTGCACCTAGCCCTTTTATAACTGAGCTGAAACCTCTCTTCATAATCTTCCAAGGATTCATTGCTTCCCATGGTCATTCAGAAGATTTCTTCCTTAGTATCCTTTGACCTACAATAGTCCCGGTATTTGTTATTAAAGGCTTGCTGCATATGGGCCCAAGTTGTGATGCTGTTGCTAGGTAACCCCATGAAGTAGCGCAATGCTGCATCCTTGAGGGTAGAAGGAAACAGTTTCAACTTTTGCTCATCTTCTGCATAGTCATAGGTTCGACAGATAACAATAAATTCAAACAAAAAGGTATCAGGATCTTCGGTAGTCAACCCATGGAAGTGAGGTAAGACTGAAGGACTTATGTTCTTTATTTTAGTGTCCCAATTGGTCTCTCAGATGGGAAAGGCACCCTCTACTCTTTCCCCATTCCCTCTAACTTTTCTATTTTCAGCCATGGTCTCAGGAGGGATGGTTTCTTCCTCCTCTTCTGCTATAGGATCTTTGTATATCTCTGGTGGTTCACCTATAGGTTCTTCTGGATCACTACCACCGAAGAAGAGAGAAGGGTGACTTTGTGATGTGGTGGGGGTGTTTTGTTTTTCATTTTTTGTTTTTTTGTTTTGTTTTGTTTTTTATTTTTTCTTCTTATACCTACAAAACTGAAATTGATTGAACAAACAGATTGCAACTAACTAAAATGAACTTGCTGAAATGAAATTGCAAAATTGAAATGAAAGCAAGGAAATGACTAATATACTTTGTTGGAATGGAAATTGCAAAATTGAAATGAAAGTGAGGAAATGACTAATCTACTTTTGCTGAAATGGAAATTGCAGAATTGAAAGAACTAATCTACTTTTGCTGAAATGGAAATTGCAGAATTAAAAGAACTAATCTACTTTTGCTGAAATAAACTATTTAGAAGAATGTTGTAGTAGAAAATAGAAGAAATTCAGTAATCACAAAATACTCTGACTCTTCCCTAGCAACAGCGCCAAAAAGTGGTGAGCACCAGTATTGCAGCAATAATGCTGCAACTCCTTGGGCTTCCTACTTTACTTTTATCAACCCGGTAGTTCGTAACAAACTTGGAAGTGACAGTGCTGTATGCACAAGTACTAGCTCTTACTGCAGGATGTCACTTGGTCAGCTGGCGCAAGATCACTAGGAGCTCAAGCCAACTTCTATGAGTTTCCAGAAGAAGCTTTTAACTGTGATGAAAGAAATCTAACTCTACAGAGGCTACTCTATTTACAGAAAGAGAAAGAAGACTAGAATGTAAAAGAAAACCCTATCAAACCCTAGCAAGGAAAAGAGATAAAAATTGATGAAATGAGTGCCATTGACTATTGAAAAGGTAAATTGAATTTATTCAAGCTACTTCTGAAAAGAAAATAGAAGACAACATCTTTTTTTGCTTTTGAGTGTTTTTATGTGAAATTATTATACTTGTGATTTATCTGGTTTTGATTGTGTAGAGGTTTGGTGGCGAAGGAAGGTGGATTTGGTTTTTGCAGAGGTGGAGGAAGGTGTGGAGAGGTCCTAAGAAGCCCTTAGTACCCCTCTGAAGACTTCCATTGCGATCATATTTCGAAAAACCGCTTACAGGGGATTCTACAGGAGGCTGCAGGGGATCTACAGGAGGAGGCCGAGAGCTGTTTTTGGAAGTTTTGAAGGTGGAAAAATGATGGAAAAGGGTAAATGAAGGCTAGTTGAAGGTGTTGAGGTGTCTGGAGCTTGTTAAGGAAGATCAAGAGGGAACATGATGGTTGGATTTGCTCAAATGGCAAGAGGGAAGCTATGGTGAGAAATGCAAAAATTAGGGCAGATTGGTGAAATGTTGCGAATGACTTGGGAAATCTGTGAGAAGTGAGCTGATGCTGGCTGCTTTATGGATGTATGGTGAGTTGAGGTGCCCTGCAAGAGATCTGCACATCTACTTATGAAAACTGATCAAAGAAATGACTAACTATACCATGAAAACATAACTTTTTCTAGCTTGACCTAATTTCTGACCTACAAACAGAAAATGTTGAACAGTAACCCTTGAATAGAAAAGCATGCAGAGATATCTATTGTAAAAGAATAGGAAATGATTTAGGCAACTAAATTTGAAGCAATACATTAATCTTTCCAAATCAAGTCATCACACGAGACATTGCATGGGAGAGAAAAACTGTGTTTTTGGTGGCAGCAGTAGTGCCTTGACCTCAAATCATAGTCCTAGAAAGGGAGAAAGGAGATCAGGGCCTGCTGTTGGCCTTTTTGAATCTTAGTCTGTCACTGCATTAACCTACTTGAGCAACTGAAACAAAAACAACTATGCAAACCATCAAAAGCAACCTAATCTAAACAAAGTAAAATGAATCTATGTAACAGAAATTAACTCATGAACTGAAGCAAAAACATATAAGTACAAAGAAAGAGGTGTTGGGAAGCTTGGGTTGGGCCCTAACCCAAGATCTTTAGCCCTCTAAAAGAGATCAGTGCTAGCTCAAAAACTGTTATCTTCATTATCAAAAATAATAGTCACATTACATAATTTGTTCTAAAAAATGAACTCGAAAATGAGCTGAACAAGTGCTACACAAAGGTGCGAAAATTATACTAATGAATGGCTAACCTACTGAGGCTCTAATCCCCCTTATTTATACAAATGGAGTCCTCCAACAGTCCTCCTAAAATCAAGGAGCTCGGCTTTCCAGAACTAGAGATAAACAACAATCCTTCTTTACTTGCTCGGCTGCCCCTTGGATGCATCAATGTGGACCTTTGTGCTCCAAGTTGCTGATGGAGGATTCGAGGAAAGGGCTCATAAATGAAGGAGACACCCCCCTTTAAATCCTCTTCCCTGTTTTCCTTGAGTATTTTTTGCCATTTTCTCATAAATCCCTTGACTTTGTCCAAATTTGACCAAAATTTTTGCATAAAGCACACATTAGACTACATGGCAAAATGACTAACCCAATTCACTCCATTAGCATAAATATATTCAAAAACATGCAATAAACTAATGAGAATGGTGGATTAAGTCGAATTAAGAGGCAAAATGAGCCCATATAATTACCCATTTATGGGGCTCCTCACACTGCTACTGGGGATTCGAATTTCATTAAGTTTTCCTGGGGAAACGATATGTATTCTATTCCTTTAAGGTGATTAAAGGTCTAGAAAGGTTGAAATCCTTCACTTGGTGACTCCACTCTTCCAAAATGGCACCTTTTAAGCACACCAGATCTCGTTCAGAGGCTAACTTAGTTGATCCTCTGTCAGACCCTGAACAAATTCTAAGAAAATCCAGTTATAAAAGGGGACATCAACCCTCTTCTTCATCCTCTTCAGTCTTGTAGTCTGAAGATTTAGCATCATTTGATCCTTATAGTAACATTCCACCTAATCCAAATTATTCCCACCTATCACCTAGGGTTGCTGAACTCTTAGACAGGGGAGTTGATTTTAAATCAGCATTCCTTATTCATTCATTTGAATCTCATCCAGAACCCTCACTACCACCAGGATCACCTAAAATTGAGTCTGACTTGGGTGTTAATTTACCAGAATACAAACCAAAAGATTTCATATCCCCTACCACTTATTCATTTCCTCCCACTTTCGGACAACCTCAAGCTTCTACTTCTGAACAACCTGAAGAGACCCTCTTTCTGTATTCGAATCCACTCTTTGAAACAAAATAGGGCATTCATCCAGAGGTCTAGAAGATAGTTCTTAATACTCCTTTGAAATCATTTAGGAGATCCCCTACTTCTTCACCTCCAACTAGTTCTTCACCCCCTCAATCACCTTTTTCAACCCCTTCTTCACCTTCTTCAACTTCTTCATCCACATAAACACCTCATACACCACCTCTCACTATGGCTTTCTAACCTATTGTACATGCTAGATATGCAGCTTTAGTCTTACCTCCTAATCTCGATGCACTCCCAACTGGATACTTGAAACACCTTCCCTAGTCTAATGGAGAAACCGGTCCTTTTGCTGAAGACCATCTTCAGGCCTTTTTATACTTTGTAGATAACATGAATATTGAACAAGAAAATGTTTACATGAGGTTGTTTGTACAATCATTGGAAGGAAATGTAAGAATTTGTTTTAGGCAGTTACCTGCAAATTCCATTAGAAATTGGGAAGAACTTACAAACATATTTAAAAACCAGTGGGGTGTGAAAAAAGATCCTCTTTACTTTCTTACTGAGTTTGATGAACTTAAAAGAAATTTTGGTGAACCTGTGTCAGACTTTATCAAAAGATTCAATAAGTTTTATCATAAAATGCCCCCTGATTGTAAACCCCCTGTAGCAGTAGCAAAGTCTAGATTTTCTAAAGCCTCTGATGATGATTTTGTTGTTATGCTGAGAGAGAACTTCAAGAACTCTTGAAGATATGCAAACAAATGCTATTGAGGTAGAAGCAAACAGGGCTACTTCAACGTCTTTGAAAGCTAAAGAAGAAAATGCCCAAAGGAAACTCAAATCGACACAAGAGGCTTCTAGTTCCTCTAAGACTAAAACTGAATATTCTAAAATAGATGAAATAACTTCTCTTCTTAGAAATCTATCTAATAGAATTTCCAAGATTGAGACTCAACCTAGGACAATTCAACAAACGGTTACCAAACCCCAAAATCAAAATCAAGGTCAGTATAAAAGAAATCCACAGTTACAAATTCTTCAGAGACCTAGTAATGATCAGCAGATTCCCACTCGTTTGTTGATAGATGATCAACAACCTGATGATAATACTATGACCATCAATAAAGATATAAATAATATGGATACTTCCTCTGTTCAAACAGTGATTATTCCTCTTGCACAACAAAATCAGGTTCAAGAAGATCAAGAATCTTCACATGTTTCTAAATACCATGCCTTATCTGAATTTTTAATTGCAGAATTGAACAAAAGAAATGACCTTAGGCCTAGGCCTGGCCCTGGAAGACCTCCTACGGAAAATCTAGTAATTGAACCTCATGCCAAAACTTCTCAAACTAAAACGACTTTTATTTGACCATTAGAACAGTCAATTGATACTCCTCAAAATGAACAAAATGCTTTGACTACATTAAATGTTGAAAAAGAGTTAGAAAGAGTTAAAATCCCAATTCCTCTTTCAAAACTTTCTAAAAACCCTGGGTATAAAAATCAGGTCTCCAAATGGATATAAAATACCTCGGTTGATGCTGAAGGTGATATCATCAGTCTGCAAGATGAGAAACCAGCAGTTGTTTTTGGCCCTAGCTCAGATATGATAGATGAAATAGTGCCTCCTTTCTATGTAACTCTCAAGACAAATGATTCCATGTTGTATAATTGTATGCTTGACTCTGGAGCATCACATAACCTCATGACAAAAACTATCATGGATTATTTGAAACTTGACATAACTAGATCCTATCATGACTTGTACACCTTTGATTCTAAAAGGGTTCCTTGCTTAGGATTGATTAAGGATTTAGTAGTCACCCTTGCCCAAATCCCAGTGAAAAGTGTAGTACTTGATATAGTTGTCACAGATATCCCTCCCAAATTTGGAATGCTCCTTTCTAGGTCTTGCTGTGCCAAATTAGGGGGAACTCTTCAGATGGATATGTCTTATGCTACTATTCCAGTTTATGGGGGAGAACAACTAAGATTATATAGAGAGGTGAGATTTGTGCACATTGTTTACAAAATAGACTAGCCAAGGAACCATCCCATTTATGCAATTGACCAAGATTTTGGTTTCTTTCAACTCTCTTCAAATCAAGTGCATGAAACTCAAGTTAAAATTGAAGATGTAATTGAAAGTCTAGCACCAAATCAAACTGATATATGGAAACTATTCTTTGATGGCTCCTGTACAAAAGATGGAGCAGGAGCTGGAGTAGTTTTAATATCACCAGAAAAAGAAAACATTACCCAATCATGTAAGCTCGACTTCGAAGTTACAAACAATGTGGCTGAATATGAAGCTTTCCTTTTGGGATTGCAATTAGCCAAAAGCTTAAAGGTTCAAAACTTAAGTGTTTTTACTGATTCAGAACTTATTGTCAAACAAGTGAGCAATATTTGCTAGACTAAACACCCCAGACTTAGGTCTTACCTAAATGAAGTTTGGGATTCAGTTGAAAACTTCTTTGATGCTTTTAATTTGACCTATATTCTAAGAGATCAGAATATTCATGCAGATGCCGTAGTTGTTTCTGTTAGTTCATTTAAAATTCCTGATCAGACTAATTTACTCTACCAAATACAAGTCAAGTATAGACCATCTATCCCAGACAATCTAAAACACTGGTAGATATTTGAAGATGATGAACATTTGAAATCCTTTTTGCAAGTTGTAGATCAATTTTCTGTTCTACAAATTGATGAAGATAGATCCGAAATAAATGAAAATACAAGTGAGAATAATACTTCAGATTTCAGTTCAAAATTTGTTGATCATGATCTTATTCAATTGTCTAACAATTTTATTCCCAAAGGCTTGATACCTTCGGAAAAATTGTTTGATCAAAATGATGTCCTCTAAAATCCTCAGTCCATTTCTTCGGAAGAAGACATAGAAGAAATTAACATTGGAACAAATGATGATGTCAAAAGCATCAAAATCTGTGCATCTCTAGACCCTGAGATTAAAACTCAATATCTTAAGTTACTTTAAAATTATAAGGATGTTTTTGCTTGGACCTATGCTGATCTAAAAACCTATGATACTTCATTTAATACAACATAAGATCCCTTTGAAGCCAGAAGCAATACCTTATCAACAAAAACTTATGATGATTAATATAGCCCTTATACCAACTATAGAAAAGGAAATTAAGAAATTTCTAGATGCTCAAATCATTCTCCCTCTTAGATATTCTAATTGGGTTGCAAATTTAGTTCCTGTTAGAAAGAAGAATGGAGAAATCAGACTTTGCATGGACTTTAGAAATTTGAACAAAGCAAAATTAAAGGATAATTACCCTTTGCCCAAAATGGATATGTTACTTCAAATGGTTTCAGGAGCACAAATACTTTCTATGCTTGATGGTTTTTCAGGTAATAATCAGGTAAATGTTGATCCAACAGTCAGGGAAAAGACTGCCTTCACTACACCTTGGGGTACATTTATGTATGCTAGAATGCCATTTGGCTTATCAAATGCTGGAGCAACATTTCAGAGAGCTATGGATGTATCTTTTATGGGTAAGGTAAACAAATTTGTGGTTATTTATCTTGATGACATTACTATTTTTTCTAAATCTGATCAGAAACATCTAAAGCACTTGATCAAGTTTTTTGACAGGTGTAGGAAATTTGGGATATCATTGAACCCTAAAAAGTCTTTGTTTGCTATCAAAGAAGGAAAATTGTTGGGCCATATAATCTCAAAGGAAGGAGTGGTAATTGATCCCAAGCGTGTGTCTACCATTGAAACATTGACCTTATCTAGAAACAAAAAAGAAATTCAATCTTTTCTGGGCAAAATTAAAATTTTAAGGAGATTCATCCCAAATTATGTAGAGATTGTAAAAGATATAACTAACATGATAAGAAAGGATCATGAAGTTAAATGGACTGTCTCTTCCAGGCATGAACTTGATCAGATCAAGAAAGCTATCTCTGAAGCTCCCACCTTGGCCAGCCTTGATTACACTAAACCATTCAGTATCTTTTCTTTTGCCTCAGAAACAACCCTTGCTGTTGTTCTATTACAGAAGAATGAAGATTCCCATGACCAGCCCATAACCTTTTTTAGCAAGGTTATGAGAGATGTCGAGCTTAAGTATGACATTATCGAGAAGCAAGCCTATGCCCTCATTCAAGCCCTGAAATCTTTCAGGATGTATGTCCTACATTCACCTATTATTGCTTATGTTCCTAATGGTGCTATAAAAATCGTTTTAACTCAGCCTGACATTGATGGGAAAAGAGGTAGGTGGATCACTCAAATACTTGAGTTTGATCTAACTATCAAAACTACAAATCTAGTAAAAGGCCAAGGATTAGCCAAGCTTCTAGTAGAATCCAATTGCAAAGTGCTTGGAATCAATTCTATTTTAGAAGTACAAGGGAATAACCCACAAGAACCTTCTGTCCTTGCACAAGGGAAGAATCCACAAGAACCTTTCCTAATTTTACAAGGGAAGAATCCATAAGAACCTTCTGTCCTTGTAGAAGGGGAGAATCCACAAGAACCTTCTCTTCAACCTGAAGAAAAGAATCCACAAGAACCTTTACCTTCATATCAGATCAGCCCTTTACATATTGATGACAAATTTCTATTGTCAGATTGGTATCAAGACATTGTAAATTTTCTACTCCATTTTGAATGCCCAGCATCATTCTCCAAATCCCAGTGTAAAACTCTTAAATTGAAAGCAGTCAAGTACTGCATCATAAATGCAAATTTGTACTGGAAAGATCCATTGAATATTTTGTTATTATGTTTAACAGAATCATAAACTGAAGGAATCATTGATCAGTTTCATATAGGATTTTGTGGAGGAAATTATGCTTGGAAAGCAACAGCATACAAGATTTTAAGGGGAGGATTTTATTGGCCAACATTGTTCTTGCAAGTAGGGGCAAATTCAAAGGTTGTGTTCCTTGTCAGATGTTTGTTGGTAAGCAGAAACTAGCGGCTCTTCCACTAGTACCATCAATAATTTTAGCACCTTTCCTTCAATGGGGATTAGATTTTGTTGGAGAGATCCATCCCACTTCAAGTAATCAACACAGATGGATCCTCACAGCAATAGACTACTTTACTAAATGGGCGGAAGCAATTCCAGTAAGAAATGCTACTATTCAGTAGTAATTAAATTCATTGAAGAAAATATCTTATCTAGGTTTGGTTTCCCAACTCAAGTTGTCACAGATAATGCAACAACATTCTCTAGTGTTAAAATGATTGAGTTTTGCTAGAAATATCAGATTTTGTTACATCATTCAACTCCATACTACCCTCAAGGTAATGGCCTTGCAGAATCCTCAAATAAAAGTTTGGTGAAAGTAATAAAAAAGACCCTAGCAGATCACAAAAAGTGCTGGGACTCTCATTTAATTTATGCAGTATGGGAAAATAGAATAACTCCAAAAATATCTACTGGGAAATCTCCTTGTTAGTTAGTCTATGGGAAAGATGCTATTTTTCCCACCAATTTGGCTTTCCCAATTTTAAAATTCTTGCAGGACTCAACAGATGAACCTGATGATTTTTCAGGAAGGATAAATCAGATTATTGAACTAAATGAAAATAGAGATGAAGTTCAATAAAAATTAAAGAAATATCAGAATAAGATGAAAAGCTTGTTTGACAGAAGAGCCAGGGAAAGGGACTTTAGGGAAGGTGACATAGTTCTAAGATGGGACTCCACGAGGGAGGAAAAGGGAAAGCATGGCAAGTTTGATAACCTATGGTTTGGTCCTTTAGCAATTGCTGAAGTGAAGGGCAACAATACTTTTGTGCTACAAAATCTTGAGGGACAATATTCCACTTATCCTGTAAATGGAAGGTTTCTCAAACATTTCATTTAATACTAAGAAGTTCGAATACATTTCATTGTAAAAACTCCGGTTTCTTTTACTTTTCAAGCTGTCAGTGAGATTTTTTACAGCAAAGGACTCCATAGCCCAAGGAGAAGGCACATGGATTTGCAGGGTCTCTGCATTCTAGAGGAGAAAGCAGTCCTCAGTTGGAGCCGATGTTGTAACATTTTTTGGTTTTAATAAGTTAGAATAAATTAGAAAAAAAATGAAAATATATTTACAAAATGTTAAGATAGGATGTGGACAAAATGATATTGAATAAAAAATGTTTGGAAAATATTTTGATAAATATGTCCATATCAAAGAAAATGTTAGGGTAGATGCCCTAAAAAATGAAGGCAAAATAAAATGTTAGGTTAGATAGAAAAGAAAAAGAAATCAACTCTGAAAGTGTTGCAAATCTAAATGCCACTAGTTTGTTCTAAATTCAGTTTGAAAAATAATAGTTGTGTGCAGTTTGTTTAGATGGCACACTAGGTTATTTTATCCAATTATACAGTTGCATCATAATTGGATTTGTTTAAAATTAATTCTCATAGGTAGAAAATAAATTGGCTCAATAGTTTAATATTGAGCTAATGGAGGGAATGAGGTATAGAGATAGATTGTTCATAAAAATAAAATATTGGGTTGCTAGTTTAAATGCACTCTAAGAGGATAAGTTAAAATGTTAGGAATAGAAGGGTAGGTATAAATGTGAAAGTTTGAGATGTTGAAATGGTTATTTCCTAAAGATCAAAACATTAGGAAACATATTGATGACGAGATTTCGAATAACCTAAGTTTTAACCTTATGTTATTTCATTCATATCCTATCACTTCATTCGTTAAATCACCAGGACCCACAGCCGCTACATCTGCCTATCATATCACGACCCCACCATTCATTCCCTGCTGACACATTAAACTCCCTTCACCTCACCTCTCATCCTGCACACTCCCCCACAATCATATGGTCCACACTCCCTTTCGGCCCTCATTCGCCATCTGAAGTTTATCGGCGGCGGGGGGGGGGGGGGTGCGAAATTAGCAGTCTTTAATACCGCCTATATAAACCACAAAATTACCTTTTAGTCTTTCAGGACTAGAAATACCAAAACCACAAACCACTCTATCTTAGCCCCGAACACGATATCCTTCATAGTCGTTTACCGTTGCCCCACGTCACGTTTCACTTCATATCTCCCGTCCAATCATCTTCCGCCTATCCGTTGCCCATTCATTTCCGCTCCTGCGCATTTATAACCAAATGTCTATTAATTAACCTGTTGGATAATTAATGTCTATCCAGATAGGAGAAATCAATAAAATAAAGGATGAACTCAAAGAATTACGGCTTATGAAGTCTATATCAGACAGTTCACATACAACTGAAACAAACGGACTAAAGGGCCAAGTGGAAATGTTGAAGAAAGAACTCACATATTCCTTCATTGGAAACAAGTTGGGTTTAGCAAAAGAAATTCTGTGGGAAGAAATCACAAAAGCAATCAAGGAGATTTGGCCCGCCATTAAGATAATATTCAATTAGAAAGATCTCTTGGAAAAAGTTCAGGAAGCAGTGGAATCCATAACTAAACAGCTGGAGGATATGCCAGAGACTGCCTCAGATATAATCAAATTTTTGAATCCCAAGGATGACTATGAGCTTGAGGATTTAAGAATAAGTGACAGAACTACAACAATATTAGAGGTAAATAAGATTATAACTAAGAAAAATCTCACCCTTCAGCTACAGTTAAAGTGTAGAAATGTTAACAACATAGTTCAGATATTTTTCAACGAGATTGAACCTTTGGTCAACAAAGGTTTACCTTCTATGATGGTTATTAATGATAAATTGATGCCAAATGAGGATTATGTCAAGAAGTTAACAGAGGTGGGAACCCATGCAACTTCAGTAGCCAATATCAAAGGATCAACAACACCAGCTCTCATAGTAAAAACACTCAGGGTTTCTTTCTTGATCCTGGATGAAATAAAGCATATATTTTTGGTAAAACCCACTTTTACTAAATACACCGAGATGGATGAAATCTACAAGAGGGTAACGAATATTTCTATCCCAGATAAGAAACACTGGGAAGGATTAATATATTTACTTGATTAAGGATAATTGAACAACATTCAGTTTTTGAGGGAATAGTCAGCCAGCTTCAACCACTTTTCAACTTTTTCAGTAATAGTCATAAAACAACGCAGCACCAAAATAGTGCCAGAACATTAGACAATTTTATTTTCGATTGTGTAAATAATCTATTTTTGTAAAAGCAGTTCAGGATATTTTTCATCCTATTTTTGTATAAATAACTCTCTTCACGAGTTATTAAGGGTTGCACCCTTGAAGAAGCATTTCTAGACATCTGATGTAATTAATCTTTCTGGATCACCAATACAAAGCAAAGGATTCTGAATTTTGTTTTACACAGTTTATGTTTCCTGTAAGTTTTTCCAGTGTCATTCATTATGTTTTTTCTTCATATACTTGTGCCTTGCAGAGATAACTAGGTAGGAATAATTGTATTTCAATCTATTCCTATAAGCTTTCTGAAGTGATAATCTATAAAGAGAATGAATTAATAGACTGTTTGTTTAATTAATTCCCTCAAAATCAATAAATCATCAGCATCTTTTGTAGGCTCATGTGTATTTTCTCAAACCTTTAAAGATAGTTTAAAGGTTTTCATACTTATGATTATTTAGCTTTCAATTTGAAAATTGTGGCAATCATATTACTTTTTGTTTCTACTCATCATCATAAAAGCTTTTTCACTGTGTAATATTTATAGCAGCCCTATGTTGAGATATTTATATTATTCAATAGGTTAGGCACATCATTTCTATATATGTTTCATCCATTGGTCTCCCAAATTAAAACAAAACCCCCAAAAAATTTATCTTAGATGCTCTGGAATAATAGCTGGCCATTATTATCTCAGAGATACAACAACAACTAGAAGAGATCCCTTTAGAATCAGAAGACTATAAACAAGGATATCAAAATGCCATTATCGAGGTGCATACAATACAACTTAAGAAGCAAAAACGTTATTGGAACTCCTTCCAGTAAAACTCAAAATGATGCCCCTTCCTCTAGTCAACCAAAACATGATTCTCAAAAAGAAATTTCTAAAAAATCTGATGCAAATGTCAAGGAAGTTGATAAATCTCAAGCATCTTTTAATATGGAAATTGAACTAGCTAAGGTAAAGATCCCCATTCCTTTAACATAATTGATGACCAAAAGTGTATACAAGACTCAAGTCATGAAAGCCTTAAAAATAGGAGAAGGGTCAGAAATAATCAATTTGATTGATGACCGTCCTGAGTTGTTATTTGGACTTGAAGTTGAGGGTAAACCCTAGGACGAGACTGTTCCACCTTTCTACATAAGCCTAAACATTAACGATAAAATCCTACACAATGCAATGCTTCACTCTAAAGCCTCTCATAATTTGATGCCCAGAGCTATCATGGAGAAATTAGGGCTAGACATCACCAAACCATACAAAGATTTGTACTCTTTTGATTCAAGTAAAGTTAGGTGTCTTGGTCTGAAAGAATATTTATGTGTCACTCTAGTTCAGATACCTGCTAAGAGCCTAGTCATGGACATCATAGTAGCAGACATACCTCCAAAGTATGGAATGCTACTATCTAGATCATGGGGGAAAAAGTTGTAGGGCACTTTGCAAATGGATATGACCTATGCCACCATTTCTGTGTTTGGTCAACTTAGAATACTTTATAGGGAAACACTCATGAAGTATATGGTCTACAGTCAAGATAAACCTAACAATTATCCCCTCTATTCAGTACATTTAGAGATGGACTCATTCATCTTATACAATAACGACTATGTAGAAAATGAAGTTTCTCCCTTAGAGGCTGAAGTCAGTAATACATAAATAATAAAATTTAATACTAAAGAAGCCAATCTAGAGGGAGAAGCTTTGTGGAATATGGATTTTAATGGAGATGTGTGTAAATATGGAGCAGAGGCAAGTGTTTTTGTTGTGAATTCATCAACAAACAAGGTAGAAGGACATAGTTAGAAACTAAATTTTTAGTGCACAAATAACATTGCTAAGTATGAGGCACTTATTTTAGGGTTGCAAAATCTAAAGATACTAGGAGAAAAATGAATTTCTGTGCATGGAGATTTTGAGCTGATTATAAAACAAGTTAAGGGTGAATATTATGCTAAACACCCTAGATTAAGGGCTTATAGAAATGAAGTTTTAGATTTTTTACAATGTTTCCTTGAATATGGTTTGTTTATGATACATCCAACCCAAAACATTTTAGCTGATGCCTTGGTTGTTTCAACCAGTACTTGCAAAATTCCTTTCCATCCAAATAAAAGTTTTGTTGTGGAATTGAAACAAAGGCCAACTATCCCTGATAACATCAGATACTGGCAAGTTTTTGGTAATGATGAACAAATTGAAAATTTCTTAAAGTTAGAAGATGAATTCAAATGTACACATGTAGATTTAGATAATGATGTAGAAATAAATATGAGTGAAGTAGTTTTAAAAGAAGCTAATGATGATTCAGAACCTTTAGAAGTGTTGCAATTAAAAGATAATTTGTTGTCTAAGGGACTAGCACCTTTGGAAGATTTGCTTGATTATAATGATGCGGCAAAGAAACCCAAAATCGAAAAGTAGGGGCTCAGGTAGAGGAATGAAACATAGGGACTGTTGAGAGCCCTAAAATTGTTAAGTTATCAAGATCCTTGCCTTCTAATGAAAATCATAAGTACATATAACTCTTTAAAGAATTCGTTGATGTATTTTCCTGGAGTTATGAGGACTTAAAATCATGACACCAACATCATTCAACATACTATTCCCCTTAAAGAGGATTAGAAACCTTGTAAACAAAAGTTACGAAGGGTGAATCCAGTTCTATTGCCTCTGATATAAAAATAAGTTAAGAAGTTATGCGATGCCAAAATCATTGTCCCTCTCAGATTTTCTAAATGGGTTTCAAACCTAGTGCCTACAAGGAAGAAAACGGGAGAAATTGGACTGTGTGTAGACTTCAAAAACTTGAATAAAGCCTCTCTTAAAGACAACTATCCCCTCCCAAAAATGGATCATATATTACAAAAGGTAGTTGGATCGAGTAGGATCTCTTTACTGGATGGATTTTCAAGTTATAACCAGGTCCTGGTTCATCTTGATGACCAACAAAAGACAACATTTACTACACCATGGGGTACCTTTATGTATATAAAGATGCCTTTTGGTTTGATGAATGTTGGAGCCACCTTCCAAAGGGCAATGGATATTGCCTTTGCTGATGAGATTGGCAGATTCATTGTCATTTATTTGGATGACATCACTGTGTTTTCTAAGACTGATGAAGAACACATGTTGCATCTAAGGAGAGTCTTTGAAAAATGCAGAAAATATGGCATCTCACTGAACCCCAAGAAAACATTGTTTGGTTTGGAGGAGGGAAAACTTCTAGGCCACATCATTTCCAAGGAGGGCATTAGAATTGATCCTAGTAGAGTTGAAGCTATTCTCAAAATTGACCCACCCAGGAATAAAAAATAAGTTCAGTCCTTCATTGGGAGAATAAATTTCCTTAGGATATTTATTCCTAATTTAGCAGAAATCTTATGATCCATCACAAACATGTTAAAAAAGGATACTGAGATAAAATGGAACTCTAAAACCAAAAAATATTTCAGTGAAGTAAAAATAGCCTTAACAACTGCTCTTGTGTTGATTAGTCACGATTTCACCAAAAAATTTATCATATTTTCTTTTGCATATGATCATACTATTGCAGATGTTTTATTGCAGAAGAACAAAGAAGGACGAGAGCAGCCAATAGATTTATTTAGTAGGGCTTTAAGGGATGATTCATTGAAATACAATATAGTGGAGAAATAGGATTTTGCCTTGCTAAAAGCATTCAAGGACTTTAGAGTTTACATCTTACACTCCCATATAATTTAATTTGTCCCTAAGGTTATGATGAGCCTTGGTATTACAACAAGAATGCCACAACTCTCAAGGCTACCAGCTTTAATTATCAACCCGAGGTTCATATAAACTTAAGAGGTGTCAGCACTATATATGCGGCATACAATGTGTCCTTTCTTTGCTGTCATGATGTAATGGAGTGCATGTACTGAAGTCAAATCCTAAACTAATTGCAGAAAATGAAATATTCGAAATGGAACCTTAACCTATTGCAAGAAAGAAAGTACAAGGAAAGAGACATAAATTCATTGCTAAATCACACCATTCCCTAATTAACCATTTAAGAAGCTATGCTAAGTAGAAATGCTAAATCAACATGAAACAAATGCTACTATCTAAGTTGTAGGAGTAAGAAGCATAAAACAACACTAATGTGCAAGTAAAGAGACTGAACTAAATATGTTTTTGCTTTTTTTGTCTTTTAATGCAAAATCAAGTATGCAACTAATTGCTTTTGTGGATGTGGTAGGTGAATTAAGGATGTTTGAGGATGGTTGGAAGGGATATGAGATGGTTGGGTGGTGTGGAGGACCCCTAGGAGGCTTTTGGTTACTTCCTAGAAGTTTTCCATCAATTCGGCCTCAAAACAGGCCATTTCAGGAAAACCTATATAGGATGTACTAGAAACCTATAGGATGATCCTGTAGGAATTACAAGAAAACTACAGGATACAGCTGAGAGAAAAATGTGAGGTGTTGGAGGTGATCAGAGACCTAGGAAAGGTGTGTGATGGGTGGAATGAAGTGGGAAAATTCCTAGGATCACTCAGAATTCAAAACCAAAGTCAGGAGATGGATGGATTCACTCAAAAAGCTTGTGAAATGATGAAATTGGTGAGGGTTTAATGAATAAGCAAATCAAATCCAAATTGGATGGGCCAAATTTTTTTATTAACTAGGATGTCTTAGGTCCCTATTCCAAGTGGAATCACTCAAAAATACCTATGTTAATCCATTCTAAAAAAATAAAAGACATTAGTAGTCGAAAATCTAAAAATTCGAGAACTAGTGAGCTAATAAATCTAAGAAATGCCTAACAAAATCAAGTGAAAATGAAATGGGGTAATTTTTGTTATGAACTAGAATGTTTTTGTGATCTAATTAAAGTGTAATCAAGTCAATTGATTATCGTTAGCATGCTCTAAAAAATAGAAGAAATTCACTGTTCTTTGCCAAAAAGGGGGTCCAGCAATCTAAATTTGGGAATAAGAAGACTAATCCAAGCAGCTCAATGATTTTTATGAACTTCCAAAGCTTTTTCAATGATGCAATAATGCTTGTGATCCTGAAAAAGAACTTATATCAACCATTTAACTCAATCCTACAATAAGAAATTATTAATCCTAAATGCAGAAATAGAAAGAAATAACAACAAGAGATGCATATGAATAAACAATGAAAAGAGGGAAAGAAAATGATACAAAATGGCTCTGAGGTTCCTGGGATGGCCAAGCCCAAGGAAACTCAGAGACTTATGGAGGAGAACAAGATATAGAAGCTAAACATGACACCAATCTTCATTATTTTCGTCAATAGAATTACATCCCTGCAAGAAAATACAATGGAGCTGCAAAAATACAAGCTCTCTCCACAATAACACTAATGAAAATCTCCCCCTAGAGCCAAATTCGACTTGGTACTTATACAAAATGATTAGGAAGCATTCCCCATGAATGGAGGAAGCTTTCCCCACCAAAATCCCTTGATTAGTGGATCTAGTCCTCAATACTAGGAATTTACATTAAATGGAAAGGAACACATTCCTAGATTTTTTCAATCATTCCTTAGAGGAAAATTCGACTTGGTACTTATAAAAAATGATTAAGAATCATTCCCCATGAATGGAGGAAGCTTTCCCCACCAGAATCTCTTGATTAGTGGATCTGCTCCCTTGATTAGTGGAACACATTCCTAGATTTTCTCAATCATTGGAGTTCCACAATTTGTGCCATAATTCCATAATATCTTGTTGACTTATTATTTATTATGATCCTCCAGTAGTAGAGAACAAGTCCCTAAATTATCTCCTCCTCCAACTCTTCATAATTTGCCCAATATTCTCATAATGTTCCACAAAAAAAAATAATATTAGGCACAAATATTCAATTATTCATAAACCTTCCTAATGAATATATTAAAGTTAGAGATAAATTATCTAATGCAAAAAGAGAGGTTTAATGTGTTGAAGTATGGTCATAGGCCTTAATTTATGTTTTAAATTAGAGGCATGGGCCTTAATTTATGTCTAATTTAGAGGCCCATCATACCCCCTACTGAAAGTGTTGCTCATCCTTTGAGAAACTTAGTGACCTCATTGTACCTCATCCATGGCCCTAGTGGCCTCTCTCTTGTGCATTAAGAATCTTGGATGTAAGCTCTACAAGGACAAGCCCAAAAGCATATTTGTTCAAATAAAAATCATTGTTTATTGAGACCATTAGCTTGCTTTCTTGCCCTTATTCAAGATGAGTTCTTGAATATTTTTTTTGTTTAGCAAGGTCTTCCATATCCTTATCAACCTTCTACTACCTTGTTCCACCATTTGGACACCTCTAAAACCTTCAAACTGCCTTTAGATGAGAACTAGGACATCCTGTAGTAATTCCTGTCAAAGCTACAGGAAACCTACAAGAAACCCTGTTAAAGCTACAGGGTACTAGTTTTGAGCATAAATTATAGTATGAGGTTAGGGAAGGCCCTTACTTGACTTCCATGCCTTTCTCCCATTTTTATAACATCTTTTAGGCCTTGGAAAAAGGCTAGAAAGAGATTAGAGACCTCTTGGACACCCTCTTTTTATCACTGCAACTTGAGTTCTGTTTTCATGGCGAATTCCCCACTTCCTTTTGTTGCCTTCTTCTTCTCTTTTATGGCCTAGGTGACTACCTAATTTCCTTGGAGTTCTCTAAAAAATCTTTTCCATCTTGGGGTTTAGCATAATTTGTTCATTTCTTCCTCCTTGTAGCAACATTCTGCCTTCCTGTAGTAGTCATTCCTCCTCTTTCATGGTCTTCTAATTATATGAGAATCTTATTCCCTTTCTTGTTGCTTTCTGATGACTCCTTTGTTTGTGCAAGTACTTGTGGTTGAAGTTGGTGGTGGCGCTGCTATTTTGGAGCTCCTTCTGCTCTTGGATCATCATGTTGGAGGCTTGCTGCTGTTATGATTTGTATTATGTGGGATAGGCTGCTACAAGATTTCCTACAGGATGTCATGTAGCTACTTCTCCCTCAAAACTCTTAATCATACACTTTTATGAGATGGTGACATGGATGGAGAGAAAGACTAGGAGTGTGGAGAACAACGAATGCTCGGGTGATGCTCTCCATTCCTCCCTATTTCCCTTATTTTCGAAGACTGATTTTTTTTTTTTTTTTGAAACTGATTTTGTTTTTAAGGGTGAATGCAGGGGTGATGATGGTGGACAAGGTATGGTGATGGAATGATGAAGGGGGTGCATTTTATTGGCATAGAAAGTCATTTATTTTCCTTAGGACTGCCTCCTGTAGGATTTTTGGGTCACTGTAATTCCTACATGATCATCCTGTAGAAAACATAGTCCCTTTGTAAATTGAAGTAAAGGAGTGGAAAAAATGACAGAAATGGTGGAGGAATGAATGGTAATGAGTGGTAAAATAAAAATGTGAGTGACAGGGGTCTCTTTGTGATCCTCCTTTTCTCTTTGACCATCCTTCTTGCTAACCTGCAAATGGAAATTTCATGAAAATGGAGAGGATGCTCTCTTTGTTTTTTTTCCAAGAATGAAATGGGATGGATGAATGATGAATAGATAGTGAATATGAAGTGGATGGAGGGCTTGGAGTGCTGTGGTGACCTTGGCCTTTGCAAAAATTTCTTCTTTTAACTGTTGTCCTCATTCCTTGAAATCATCACCCTTCATAATTTGACTTTTCAACATTGCATGAGTGAAGGAATGAGCTGCAATCAACTAGTTGAAGGTGGCTGAGACTGTTGACCCATCCTTAGCTTATAAAACCTCATCTCTCATGCATTAACGACAAATTTCTAACTATAATATGCTCAAGAGAAGAGATCAAGAATACTGCATACCTGTACCTATTTGATGGTTGTTGGAGAGACATGCATGATGCTGCTGAGTTGATGTTGATGTGCAGGTGTTGGATGGTGATGTTGATGATCTTGATGCTATTGTTAAGCTCTAGAGGAGCTTCTTTTACCTCTGGATCTCCTTTAAAACTTCTCGTTGTCAATCCTGTAGGTGTTGTTCTGTATCCTGTGGGTTTACAGGACAACGACTTGTTTTGTCCATATCTCCCAAACAGTAGACTGGATTGTGCTGAACCTTTTTTAGCATGTTGCCATCATCATTTTGCACCTCCTCATAGAAAAATTTTGGTCAACGATGCACGGATCTCGAGAAAAACTAAAAATGGCTGAAGGTGATGGAGATTGATTTCTTGGAAACTGTGCATTGGAATTTGCTGAAATTTCTTAGTCATGTTACCATCATCCATATGCATCTCCCCATGAAACAACTTTTTAAATGGATGCATGGATATTGATAAAATGCAAAAATGGCTGAAGGTGATGGAGGCCAATTTCTTGGAAACTGTGCACTGGAATTTGCTGAAATTTCTTGAGCATGTACCCATCATCCATATGCATATCCACCTTAAAGAACTTGGCAAATGGATGCATGGTTTTTAAGTTATGGCAAAAACAAATTTCTACTCTATGTATTTTTGTATCCTGTAGTAAAGCAGAGCATCCTGTAGTTTTTAGGACAACAAGGAAAATGAGTGGTAGAAGCTTGAAAATGATGGGTGGATGGTGAAAATAGATGAGGGTGATGGATTCGCATGGCCTTGGCCTTGTTTGAGCATTTTGAGCGAAGTAGGAGAAGGTCAAAATTTGACTTCTTTTGACTAGGCTTGACCAATTTTTCTTTTGGTACCAACTTGTTCTTGTTGCTTGCAGATGTTGGAGAGTACACGCATGCATGGAGGAAGGATTTTTTTTTCTACTAGGCCTACTAGCCGCCTCAATGAGGTTTTCAACTAGTAGGTCTGCCTAGGCGCCTCAAAGGAGGTTTTCACCTAGGATCTTTTTTTTTTCTTTTTTCTAACCCATTGACCGCCTCATGGATGTTTTCAATCAATGAGCCAATTTGAGATGCCTCCAAGGAGGTTTTCACCTTAGATTTTATTTTTATTTTTATTTTTATATTTTTATATTTTTATTTTATTTCTCTTATTTTTGATTTTGTTTTTTTCTACCCTACCTTACTAGAAAAACAAAATCACTTTCAAGTGTAAGAATACTTCCAATGGAGCCACGTGCACATCAAGATGACAAACAAAATGATGTGGAGCCTTGAAATGTATGCTTTGACATTTACTTGGATTTCAGAGACCAAATGATTTGACTTTGAGAGGATCAAGCATAGTTGAGGAATAGAGTGATGCTGCAACTTAGTGACTGTCTGGAACCATATTTCAATGTAGTTGGGATGCCTCTGGTCCACTTGCTGATTTGGATCATCTTGGATGTCTTCTTCTACCATGACCTTCAATTGTTCCTCTTTTTGCTGATTGATCTCTTGAACACATGGAGGACTTGATGATAACCATGAGGGATATTTCTCAATATTTGATTTTATTGTCTACTCTTCATCAAGTGCCGCCAATGATTCTTTGATCTTCTCTTTCAAATCTTCTTTCTCTGCATGTTTTCCATCAATGGCATCAAGAGAATCACTTTTTTGTGATAATCTTCCTGAGCTATGGTGAATACCATTGAGCTCAAGAGGAGATGTTTGGAAGTGTTGTACCTCGGCATTGTAAGTGGGCTGATCTACTTCAATGTGTGGGTTTGGAAATGGTGGTACAAGTAGTTGAGTGGGAGTGTATATTTGAGATGGATGTGGATGGAGTTGTGGTTGTGGTAGAGGTGAATGGTAGGGATAACATGGAGTTCGGTATGGAGGATATTGAGGAAAATACTGAGGATATTGTGGATGGCTCACATAAGTTCCTTGCCAACCTTGTTACCAAGATTGGTTTTGGGGTTGAGATGGCCAATGTTTCCAAGGAAAAGGTGTGTTCCAATTACTTTGAGGTGGATATGCATAACCTTGAAATTGTGAATTAGGCTCTTGCATCATATCAAGCTAAATAGGCTGCCATGGTCCTCTTGGAGCTACATAACATTGTTGCATTGGCAATTGAATTGCTCCATTGTCCTCTTGGTGAACTTCCTTCAACCTTGGTAATGAGGAGCAACATTTAACATCATGTGATTATGCATGGACAACACAAACATTTTCTTTTTTCTCATTTTGTATTCTTAACATTTCTACTTGTTTGGTTAGATTGCTAAGAATTTCTATTTTAAAGTCATTAAACAAATTTCCAAGTTTAGCTTGACTTACCGATCTTGATGTTGATTTCTCTACTCTTGCTTTTCCTCTTGATATGTGTTTGCATGTTTCACAAATTTCCTTAAATGATAATTGATATATATCACCTCTACTCATGAGATTAAGGAGATCAATCCACTCATCCCTAATTGTTCTACGTAAGAGGGTTTTTAGTGTGTTGGATCCTAAATGATGTAGTTTTACCCTCTTAACATTGTAAATGAACCTCTCTATTAGATCCTCAAGGCTCTCATCTTCTCTTTGATTCATTTTGAAGATTTCTTCTTTAAGGTCATGATCTTTATATTTTTCTATAAATATCTTTTGCATATCATTCCATGATCTTATTGAATTAGTCCTTAAACTCATGAACCATTTAAGAGATCTATCCTTCAATGTTGCTGGAAACAATCTCAATTTTTGAGTTTTTAATAAATAACCATAAGATCTACAAACAATTTCAAATTCAAAGAGAAAGGTTTCCGGATCCTTTGACCTTAGACCATGAAATTTTGGAAGAAAAGATGGAGGGATGTTCTTCATGTGCACAATACCATCAGTATCTTGAATGGGAAATCTGAGAGGATCTTCCTCATTTTCATCATCTCCATCCATTTCTTCTACATTCTTTGCCATCTTCTTCTTCTAAATGCAAAAGTGAATGGTGATATGGCTCTTACTGCACCATGTGAACAATGGGGGGGTGGGTTAGTGTTGGAGAAATTTTCTACATTTGAAATTAAATATGCCTAATGCAAATATTTTGTTTTTGCAAAAAGTGAAAAGACATAAATCAACTAGGGAAGAAAACAATGCATACTTTGACACCTCCCCGGCAACGGTGCCAAAAAGTGATGAGCCTTGGTATTACAACAAGAATGCTGCAACTCCCAAGGCTACCGACTTTAATTATCAACCCGGGGTTCGTACAAACTTAAGAGGTGTCGACACTATATATGAGGCATACAATATGTCATTCCTTTGTTGTCATGATGTAATGAAGTGCATGTACTAAAGTCAAATCCTAAACTAATTGAAAAAAATGAAATATTCAAAATGGAACCTTAACCTATTGCAAGAAAGAAAGTACAAGGAAAGAGATGGAAATTCAATGCTAAATCACACCATTCCCTAATTAACCATTTAAGAAGCTATGCTAGGTAGAAATGCTAAATCAAGATGAAACAAATGCTACTATCTAAGTTGTAGGAGTAAGAAGCATAAAACAACACTAATGTGCAAGTAAAGAGACTGAACTAATATGTTTATGCTTTTTTCGTCTTTTTATGCAAAATCAAGTATGTAACTAATTGCTTTTGTGGATGTGGCAGGGGAATTAAGGATGTTTGAGGATGGATGGAAGGGCTATGAGATGGTTGGGTGGTGTGGAGGACCCCTGGGAGGCTTTTGGTCACTTCCTAGAGCTTTTCCATCAATTTGGCCTCAAAACAGACCATTTCAGGAAAACCTACATGATGTACTAGAAACCTACAGGATGATCTTGTAGGAATTACAGGGAACCTACAGGATACAACCGAGAGAAAAATGTGAGGTGATGGAGGTGATGGGAGGCCTAGGAAAGGTGTGTGATTGGTGGAATGGAGTGGGAAAATTCCTAGGATCACTCAGAACTCAAAACCAAAGTTGGGAGATGGATGGATTCGCTCAAAAAGCTTGTGAAATGATGAAATTGGTGAGTGTTTAATGACCAAGCAAATCAAATCCAAATTGGATGGGACAAATTTTGTTATTAACTAGGATGTATTAGGTCCCTATTCAAATTGGAATAACTCAAAAATACCTATGTTAATTCATTCTAAAAAAAAAACAAAAAACATTACTAGTCGAAAATCTAGAAATTCGAGAACTAGTGAGCTAGTAAATCTAAGAAATGCCTAACCAAATCAAGTGAAAATGCAATGGGGTATTTTTTGTTATGAACTAGAATTTTTTTGTGATATAATTCAAGTGGAATCAAGTAAATTGAATATCATTAGCATGCTCTAAAAAATAGAAGAAATTTATTGTTCTTTGCCAAAAAGGAGGTCCAACAATCTAGATTTGGGAATAAGAAGACTAATCCAAGCAACTCAATGATTTCTATGAAATTCCAAAGATTTTCCAAGGATGCAATAATGATTTTGATCCTGCAAAAGAACTTATATCAACCATTTAACTCAATCCTACAACAAGAAATTATTAATCCTAAATGCAGAAATAGAAAGAAATAAAAACAAGAGATGCATGTGAATAAGCAATAAAAAGAGGGAAAGAAACTGATACAAAAGGGCTTTGAGGTTCCTGGGATGGCCAAGCCCAAGGAAACTTAGAGACCTATGGAGGAGAACAAGATTTAGAAGCTGAACATGACACCAATCCTCATTATTTTCATCAATAGAATTACATCCCTGCAAAAAAATACAATGGAGCTGCAAAAATACAAGCTCTCTCCACAATAACACTAATGAAAATCTCCCCCTAGAGCCAAATTCGACTTGGTACTTATACAAAATGATTAGGAATCATTCCCCATGAATGGAGGAAGCTTTCCCCACTAAAATCCCTTGATTCGTGGATCTAGTCCCCAATACTAGGAATTTGCATTAAATGGAACGGAACACAATCCTAGATTTTATCAATCATTCCCTAGAGGAAAATTTGACTTGGTACTTATAAAAAATGATTGAGAATCATTCCCCATGAATGGAGGAAGCTTTCCCCACCGAAATCCCTTGATTAGTGGATCTGCTCCCTTAATTACTGGAACACATTCCTAGATTTTCTCAATCATTGGAGTTCCACAATTTGTGCCACAATTCCATAATATCTTGTTGACTTATTATTTATTATTGATCCTCCAGTAGTAGGGAACAAGTCCCTAAATTATCTCCTCCTCCAACTCTTCATAATCTGCCCAATATTCTCATAATATTCTGCAAAAAATAAATAATATTAGGCACAAATATTCAACTATTCATAAACCTTCCTAATGAATATATTAAAGTTAAAAATAAATTATCTAATGCAAAAAGAGAGGCCTAATGTGATGAAGAATGGTCATAGGCCTTAATTTATGTTTTAAATTAGAGGCATGGGCTTTAATTTATGTCTAATTTAGAGGCCCATCAGGTTATTGTAAAAGAAATTTTGACACAAATTGATCCTGATGGCAAGAGGGGAAGTGGATTGTTGTTATTTTAGAATATAATCTTGAAATCAAACCTACTAGGCTGATCAAAGGTCAGGGATTGGAAAAAATGATGGCAGAATCTATTTTATAGGCACTTGATATACATTTCATAGATGAACTAGATGAACAGGAAGAGCAGGCGACTCCATCAGTATCAGAAGCATTTGCTACCTCTCCGTGGTATCAAGACATTGCCTTTCTGTGCAAAATTTACAAGATCCTCCATGTTTGACTAAAACTAAAGCCAAATTTCTTAAATTAAAGGTTGTGAGATTTTGTATTTTGGATAATAATGTGTATTGGAAAGATGCAGGAGGAATTTTACTTAACTTTGTGCCAAAAGATGAAGTAAATAAACTTATGCAGGAATTCCATGAAGGAGATTGTGGAGGACACTTGTACTGAAAGACAACATCAAACAAGATTTTAAGGGCTGGGCTCTACTGGCCCACCTTGTTTGCAGATGTCCATAGGAAAGTTAACACATGTCACAAATGTCAAATATTTGAAGGAAAAAGAAAACTATTACCCCTACCTTTGAAGCCCATATCAGTTGAAACTCCTTTCTAACAATGGGGTTTGTATTTCATTAGAGAAATACATCCCAGTTCCTCAGCCCAGCATAAGAGGATTCTTAAAGCCACTGATTATTTCACAAAATGGATTGAAGCTATACCTACAAGACAAGCCATAGATGCAATAATCATTAAATTCATGGAAGGTAACATTCTTACTAGATTTGGATGCCCAAATAAGATTATTACTAATACTGCAGTTGCATTCAAATCAAAGAAGATGGTGGAATTTTGAAACAAGTACAACGTAAGATTGGGTCACTCTACTATCTATTACCCATAGAGAAATGGGTTAGCAGAGTCTTCAAATAAAATTTTGGTTAATATCATTAAGAAGTTGTTGCGGGATAACAAAAAGTCTTGGCATAATAAATTAATCAATGCTTTGTGGGAAGACATGATTAGTACCAAAAAGTCTATTGGTATGTCTCCATTCCAATTAGTTTATGGGGTAGATGTTATTTTCCCCTCATCCCTAGGAATCCTTGTTCTCAAATTACTGCAAGAGTCACAAGTTGAGCCTAATGATTTACAAAGGAGGATAAACCAAACCATACAACTGTAGCAATCAAGAGAAGAAGTTTACAATAAAACCCAAGTCATCCAAGAGAACATCAAAAATATTTATGATAGAAGAACTAAAGATGACAATTTTCAATTAGAAGACATTGTACTAAAGCGGGATTCAAGAAACAAGGATAAAGGTAAGCATGGTAAGTTTGATAATATGTGGAAGGGGCCATATAAAATTGATTGTTACAGAGGAAACAATACATTTTTATTGAAAGGCATGTCTAGAGCACAACTGCCTGGTGGACCTGTAAATGGTAGAATTCTCGAACATTACTTCCCTCAAGGATAAATTACTTTTTGTTCAAATCATTGTGAATACCATTCTATTTTTCTACTATCAGTGTGGGTGGCTTACATCAGAATTTAAAGCCCGAGGTGAAGGCTATAAGATTTTGATGAGTTGTTTCCATATCTACAACAATAACAGATCGATTTAGATGAAAAATAAAGACTAAAGGCAATGGACCAAGGCTATTGATATACTATATTCTTGACACCTCACAAGGAGGATGTCAACCCCAGCTGGAGCCATTATTAGGGTCCTATAATTCATAGGATCAAATGATGATTGACGATTATCTTTCAGTTGATAGAAATTGTAAATAATATTGTATTCTGCAAATGATTTACAAGAAAAATGATGATGAAAAAAGGGGATAAAAATGTATATGAGAAAAGAAAAATAGAATAAAAAAGGAAAAAAAGTAATAATGAAAAAACCCCAAAAAAGAAAAATATGTATGCAAGTGAGCATGTCCAAATGCCACTAAAAAACAAAAATGCATCAAAGATACTTTAGGAATTTTTCATTTAAAGTGTGCAGCTTGTTTAAATGCTAGAAATAGATTTCCTGAGTTTGATTATATTGTTTAATCATAGTTAATTTGAGTTAAATAAGGTTGGTTAGGTTAGTGAATAAATCAACCATCTAGATTAATCTTGGTTGAAATTAATTAGGTAGATTAGAGAAAGATTAACCAAAGTGTTTAAGCTTGGTTAAATTTGATAAGTAAGCATTAGAATAGAAGTTGCACAACCTTAGAAAAAAATTAAAAATGGGCTTTCTAGACTAAATGCGCCCTTAGGGTAAATTAAGTGTGTTTTAGAATAAATTAATCTTGTTTTTATAAGTTAATCATGTCATTAAACATGATTAATAATTTGTAATAATAAAGCACCTAGCCCTAATGTTTTGATTTTTTATAATAAAGTTGAAAGCGAAAAAATTAATTGGCGGTTTGTGGTATAATGCGTGCAACATCCAACGCTCACGATCTACCCCACCCGGATCAATGGAGGGGGATCGATTTCGAACCCCCCAGTCCATTCTACCTTTATCAACAGGGGGGTCCAAAAAGAGGATTCACTATTCCCCGGTCCCACACTACGTGGTGGTCGATCACCATTTCACCCCCCCCCCCCCCCCCCCACTCAAAACCTCTTACCACCTAACCCCCCTTCGAAAACTGTTCCATATCCTGCCAACATCTATAAGCGCCAATCACCTCAGTACAACCTACCATGTCTTTGTTCCCCCTCCACTCCTATCATGCCACGCATCCTCCTCACTCTTGCATATCATTTCCTTTCCCTTTTGCCACATGTATTTTCCTATTTGACACCTATCATTTCCCGTTACACCCTATCCATTATACGATAACTGTTTTCTCCTGAATGTGCACCAAATCACAATGGACCCACTCCATAATGGGTCAGACGCAATGGGGATTTCCAATTTCCTATAAAAACCTCCCAGTTTTTCAGTGTGGCCCCCTTTCCACTTCCTGTTTACTTCAGAGAACAAGTATAGTGATTTAAAACCCCATCTCCTCCACCAAATTTCTCTATCACCCACTGCAGATTCCAGATAGTTGTTTCTTGACCATGTACCTATTACAACAAGTGAATTATTTAGAAAGAAACCAAATTTTCCCGGGTAAATACCATGGGCTCTTCATTTTTGTTCCTAATAATTTTAAAAAATGGCACCTAAGGGAAAGTCAAAACCATCCATTGAAAACCCAATGACCCCTTATGCCATTGACCTAGACCATTTACTCCTGGTTGACTAGTAATATAAAATCACAGAGACCAATTGTGAATTCAACTTGTTTGAACTACACAATTGGCTCAAGAAAACCTTTCTGGACCAGAGTGATGAAATCAACCTCTGGGAATCCCTATTTCCACATGTTAGTGCCTGTTAGTCATGTCAGTCACTAGTGATCAAATATGCTCTTTCAAAGTTTTTTTTGCTAGGGTCTTAGGTCAAATTTTTATGGTTTCAGTAGGTCTTGAAAGAAAAATTTGGTCATTGGTTGGTGTTGGTCTAGGTCATCACTACTTGGTTTGAAAATTCACCACCCTAAGCATGGTCATGACATTATTTATTATCATAAGTCTAAATGTTGGTCTAGGTCATCATTGTGGTCTTGAAATCATGTATGGTTGAAAAGTCCAAAGTTTCATAAAGTAGTTAAGAGTACACCTAGTCTCATCATTTTCTTGTGTCATCCATATCCAATGAGAGTCATGTCATCATTCTTGTCACTATCATGGGAGTTAGTGAATTTAGGGAATAAAGTGTTAAAGTGCAACGATTCACATTGAGATCTTACTTTCCATTTCAAGTAAGATTGTTGCAAGTACTTTTCAGTTACAAGTTACTCTAATCAAGTATGTTTGATGTCACCTATCAAATAAAGCCTCCCAACACATCTAACTACCTCCTAAATCCTCCCCTAATATTTTCCCATGCCCATTCCCCTCATTTCCTTTACTTTCCCACAAACCCTAGCCTATTGCTACACTTTTGACACTTTCCTAGGCTAGGACTATTTTTTCCACTTTTGCACCCTTTCCCCTCACCCATTCCCTAAAATTTCACTTCCCTACACTCCCTAAAATATATCCCTACCCCCCAAATTTTCCCAAGATATTTAGGAGCCCCCTAACCTCTTCATCCCCCTTCATTCCTAAAAATTTCCTAAATCCCCTGTTTTCTAGCACTAAACCCTAATTCCCTTTCCTAGTGAGCTAGGGTTATATAATGGATGCAAAGACGACACCCAATGATCAGAGGAAGTATAAATGAGGGAAAATTTCTAGGTATGATCCCATTTCAGCACATAGCATCATGTCTCCACCATTTCTCAACAAATCATTCCTAGAGACAAATAATTGTTGGCATTATGGCACAGGTTTTGAGCTATGGCACAGGTGTTGTCCTTGATGGCAACTCTTAGTTCAAGCTTTCAGTTCAGGCTTTCAGAATGAAGGAAATGACATATACGCAGTTTCATCTAGGCAAAGACGCGTATACATGCGGGTTAGACGTTTCAAAGGCGCATGTGCGTATACATGCACTTTCATGGAAGGAAAAGCACGTATATGTTGGAGAACTTACTTTTGGTCCGTGGTAGCTAGTCCTTGGTATTTGAACCTATGGTTTCG
Organism: Pinus tabuliformis; assembly: GCA_031772625.1. NCBI lineage: Eukaryota > Viridiplantae > Streptophyta > Pinopsida > Pinales > Pinaceae > Pinus > Pinus tabuliformis. The sequence continues at coordinate 40,335,763 of CM062810.1, read as the reverse complement.
GACCATGGTACTTCGTCAGACGTGTTGATCCCAAGTATTGGGTCTGTTGTATTGGTTTATTAAGGTTTTGGACCGTGGTATTGTGGAAGGCCTAAGACTATAAAAAAGGAAGGAGATCATTTGGAGAAGGATCATCTGAATTATCGCTGAATATCTGATAAAATGCTAGATCTGGAATACTGGAAATTGGGTTATGGTGTAGATCTGGATCTAAATGAAGGAGGAACCTTAGCGCAAAGATAAGGATAAGTTCTCTTGATGGATCATAATCTTTAAGCTTGAATGATAGTATCTCTGTATGATTTTGATCTGTTACATGTGGCGCTTGCTTGATCTATAAATCTGATAATCTGGGTTAATTGGTGTTTGAATATCTGAAAGAGCGAAGTATTTTTTTATAGATCTGTACACAGGTTCAGTGAAGCGAAGGCACATATACACGCTTGTTCAGTGAATTAAAACAGCGTATACGCAGGTTGTTCCATACGCAGAAGCGTATGCACGCAGGTTTCACGCTGTTAAAGTAGCGTATATATTTTGAGTTGTGATCGTGATGCTTCTGTTTATTGCTGCAGTGTTCTAGGTTCAGATTTGGTGTGTTGTTACTGTTACTGTGATCTGGGTACAGTCGTTAGAGAAGTGATTATTTTGATTCAGTTTTAATTGGTGAAAAGGTGATTGGGTGATGCAGAAATTCTTGATGCTTGATTGATGTTACTTGTGGATCCAGTCTGAAAATTTATGAAACGTGGTCCCTGAAAGAAAGAGAAGGTTGTAGCCTTCTGTAGGCTAGCACCTACATACTAGTTTCTTGGATAGTGCAAGAGCAAAGGGGGTTGTAGCTCCCTTCCAGAAGAAGCTGGAAAACGAGAGAGGGTTGTAGCTCTTTGCAGGTTGCAGCCTGCGTACTGGTAAAGGACTGCACCAGTACAATTGTAAAAAGAAGTTTCTAATTAAAGAGAAGATAGAGACGAATTGCAACAGGTGGTTTTCACCCACATTGAGTTTCCACCTTATATCTTGTGTTCTTGTGTGCGATTGTCTTTCTGCACTATTTTACTGTTTCTGGTTACTGGTTATTTGATTCTGAATCACAGATTAACAATCAACATCAGAAAGATAAAGTAAATTAAAAGTTTGCACTATATACGCGGGTTTCCTTCTGCATAATTACATATATACGTGGGTTTAATTAACAGAAGTAGTGTATATCATTTGCTTTTGAAAAAGGAATTGTTGACTTGATAATACTGATTCACCCCCCCTCTCAGTATTATTTCCAACAATTGGTATCAGAGCAGGTCCTTTAGAAGAAGCTTGATCGCTTGAAGGAAGATCGTTCATCATGAGCAACTACGAGAGGGAAGCATCAATCAGGCCACCGATTTTTGATGGGACAAACTTCGTTTATTGGAAGGTAAGAGTTACTGCCTATCTTCAATCTCTTGGTACAGAAGTCTGGGATATCATAGATACAGGGTATACTTTTCCATCAGCAACTCCTACAGATCCGGCTGAGAAGAAGAAATATGAAACAAATGCAAAGGCGGTCAATACTCTATTAGGATGCCTATCTCAATCAGAATTTGTCAAGGTAATGCAGTTTAAATCCGCAAAAGAGATATGGGACAAGATTGTTCTGAGCTATGAAGGAGATGATCAGGTAAAACGAGCAAAACTTGAAACCCTCAGGATTCAGTATGAAAATCTCAGGATGTATAATGATGAAAGTGTGGCTAACTATTTTCTTCGTGTAGATGAGATTGTTAACTGTATGAAAAATTTGGGTGAAGAAATAAAAGAGGTTGTTGTGGTTGAAAAAGTTCTAAGATCTTTGTCCCCTAGGTTTGAATCTAAAGTTTCTGCAACAGAAGAAAAGGAGAGTCTACAAAGCCTTAAAATGTCACAACTACACGGAATTCTAACTGCTTATGAAATGAGGAAAGGAGGTCCATCAGACAGGAGAGAAGCTGCCTTCAAGGCTTCAGGCAAAGGAGAGTACTATGAGTCAGGACACGTGTTAGAAGAAGAAGAAGAATCAAATTTTGTCAGAAATCTTCAACGGGGTACTGGATGGTTTCGAGGTAAGTTACCTTTCAAATGCTTTGCTTGTGGAAGAGTCAGTCACTATGCTGCCAAATGTCCTCACAAGGATAAGATTGACAAAGGGAAGGAATCTGTTAGATGGAACAAGAAACATAATGCAACTAAGAAAAGTTACTACACTCATGAAGACAGTGATGGCCTATCAAATAGTGACGAAGATGAACGAGGTAATGATTATAAACTTTTAATGGCCTTTGAAGATGATGATTACATGGATGCTATAGATGTATATGGTTTTTATGAAGAGATTTCTCAACTCAAAATATGTTTAGAAGAAAAAGATATGATCATTGATACTCTACAATTCCAACTTGATGAAAAAGAAAAATCTCTTGAGAAGTTAGAATGTGAAATTGTTGGCCTTAGAAAAGAAATTGAGAAAACAAAGGCTCTTAATCTTAAATTTGTTAAAGGATCTGAAACTCTAGATGAGATTATCAATGTACAACGTTCTCCACTAATCAAGACAGGTCTGGGTTATAATGGAGAAACATCTCAAGCATCCACCTCAAGGAGTTATCTTGATGCAGCAAGGAGTAATGAGCAAAATCCCAATGGAGATCACCAGGTAAAGCAGGGACGAATTACATCAAGAAAAAACAAAGACTACCAGGTAAACCAGGGGCAATCCATCTTAAGGGTGAACAAAAGCTACAACCAGCCACAGGTAAAAACTTCTCAATTTGCTTCAAGAATGGATGACAATAGAAATTACAATCATTTGGTAGGTAGATTTGATAATCGCAGAAGTTTCTTCAATGGCCAATGTTTCTCTTGCCATAACTTTGGTCACAAAGCAGCTCAATGTGTTGCTTATAAGACAATCATGACTAGAGAAGCTCAAAAACAAAGAAGTATGACTGGGATTACGAAAAGGACCTGTAACAACTTTTCGGCCCTTGAAAATGAAATTGAATGTTCTATTTGTAATAACTTCGGTCATGAAGATTTTGAATGCAGGAGCAAGTTTCAGCAGACAAAGGAACAAGCCTCAAGCACCAGAACATGGAGAATAAAGGAACCAAAAACAGAAAGATGTGGGATAGCTTTTTATGCAGAAGGACAAGAAAATCTATGGTACATCGACAGCGGATGTTCGAAGCATATGACAGGTGATAAAGAAAAACTTGAATCATATATTGCTTTAGAAAAGGGAAAGAAAATTTCTTTTGGAAATGATACCCCTGCAGCGATAAAAGGAAAAGGCACTGCTCAGTTGAAAGAAAAGGTCAAAGCTGGAAATGTTTTGTATGTTGATGGCTTGAAGCATAATCTTCTAAGTGTCAGTCAGATGTGCGATCAAGGAACAAAGGTAATATTTCGATCGAATGGATGTAGTGTTCGTGATCTTGATACATGAAAAACAGTGATCAAAGGCAGAAGAACTCCAAATAATCTATACATATTTGAAGAAGGACAACAACAATGCTATTTGAGCAAGGATGATGAACATTGGTTATGGCACCGGAGGTTGGGGCATCTAAGCTTTTCACAAATAAGGAAAGCATGCAAATACTAGGCAGTTCGTGGTCTTCCAGATATCAAAATTCCAGACAACACCATATGCAAATCATGTCAGTTTGGTAAGCAAACCAGAACTAACTTCCCTGAGAAGGAAGGATCAGCCAGAAAGCCTCTTGAACTAGTCCATACAGATGTATGTGGTCCATTTAGGACAAGGACACCTCGAGGAGAAGAATACTTTATATTATTCATTTACAACTTCTCCAGGATGGTTTGGTTGGGACTTATGAAACACAAGGACGAAGCATTCGAAAAATTCAAATCTTTCAAAACCTTGGCTGAAAACGAATCAGATCACAAAATTAAGTGTCTCAGGTCCGACAGAGGTGGGGAGTTTGCCTCAAATGAATTTTTCGATTTCTATGAAGAACATGGAATAAGAAGGGAATTCTCTACAGCTAGGACTCCTCAGCAAAATGGAGTGGTGGAAAGGATGAACAGAACAGTCCAACAAATGGCTCGTGCTATGCTTGATGAGTCTGGGACTCCCACAACCTTCTGGGGTGAAGCTGCATTTGCTGCGGTTGTTATTCTCAACAAAACAAATGTCCGAGTGAACAACACTCAAACTCCTCATGAGCTCTGGTATGGTGAGACTCCTTCGATAAAGCATTTCAAAATTTTTGGAAGCAAATGCTATATTAAGAATAATGATGAACAGCTTGGCAAACTTGAACCTAGAGCAGATGAAGGCATTCTCGTTGGTTATTCTCCCCATAGCAAAGCATATAAGTGTTACAATAAAAGACTTGGAAGAATTGTTGACATCATTGATGTAGTGGTTGATGAAAAAGGATACATTCCTAGACAAGTAAATTATGAAAACATCGAAGAGGATGAAGACTACTCTCCAAATCAGACTGATGATGAAGAACCTCAAGAGGCACTAGAGGAACAGATAAGGATAGAAGAGAAGACTCCATCCAGGTATGTTCAGAAGAATCATCCAGAATCTCAGATTTTGGGACAGAAAGAGGCAGGTGTACAAACAAGAAGAACAATTGCAGAAGCCTCAAGCCATTTGGCATTGCTCTCCTCCACTGAGCCACAAAATGTAAAAGAGGCATGCAAAGATGAATGCTGGGTCAAAGCAATGGATGAAGAACTTGAGCAGATTGAAAAGAACAACACTTGGGAGTTGGTTCCTAGACCAAAAGATAAGAATGTCATAGGGACAAAATGGATCTTTAAAAATAAGTTGAATGAAAATGGAGAAGTAATTAGAAACAAGGCCAGACTTGTGTGTAAAGGGTATGCTCAACAAGAAGGAATAGACTTTGAAGAAACTTTTTCTCCTGTTGCAAGACTTGAGGCCATCCAAATGTTTCTTGCCCTCTCAAGCTTTTAGAAGTTCAAAGTATTTCAAATGGACGTGAAATCAGCCTTTCTGAATGGAGATTTAGAAGAAGAAGTATACATTGAGCAACCAGATGGTTTCATTCTTGGGAATGATCCAAATCTTGTATGCAAACTAAAAAAGGCACTCTATGGTCTTAAATAGGCTCCAAGGGCTTGGTACTACCGTTTGGACAAATACCTTCATCAACAAGGTTTTTCAAAAGGGTCAGCAGATAGCAATCTTTATATAAAAATTGAAAATGACAAATTGCTAATACTTGTTGTGTATGTAGATGATATTATCTTTGGCAGCAATGAAGAAGCTATGATTCAAAGCTTTTCCTTGGTGATGCAGAAAGAATTCGAAATGTCTTTGCTTGGAGAACTGACGTACTTTCTTGGATTGCAAATCCAACAAAACGAAGGCGGTATCTTCTTGTCTCAAACCAAGTACCTCAAGCAGATTCTGAAGAAGTATGGCATGGAAGATTCGAAACCAGTATGTACTCCTATGGTTACAAGATGTAGTCTCAGTGCAAATGATGAATCAATAGCAGTACATCAACCAACCTATAGATCTATGATTGGAAGTGTACTTTATTTGACAGGTACCCGACCAGACATCAAGCATGCAGTGGGAATAGTTGGAAGATTTCAGGCAAATCCAAAGGAAACTCATCTTTAGGCGGTGAAGAGAATTTTCAAGTATCTTCAAGGAACTCAAAACTATGGCTTATGGTATCCTATAGATACAGATCTCACTCTTCATGCTTATACAGATGCAGATTGGGCTGGAAGCATGGATGACAGGAAGAGCACAAGTGGTGGTGCATTCTTTATGGGTTCCAGATTAGTATCTTGGTTCAGCAAGAAACAGAGTTCGATTGCTTTATCTACAGCTGAAGCGGAATATGTGGCTGCTGCATCTTGTTGCACTCAACTTCTTTGGATGATGCAAACCTTGCAGGATTTTCAAATCACTTGTACACCACCTATCTCCATCTTGTGTGATAATACAAGTGCAATCAGCATTTCAAAGAACCCAGTCATGCATTCAAAGACCAAGCACATACCGATCAAGTATCACTTTCTCCAGGAACAAGTGTTGGAACAAAAGGTCAAATTGGAGTATGTTCCTTCTAAGGAACAAGTTGCTGATATTCTCACCAAACCACTGCCTAGGGAGACATTTGAATACCTCAGACAGAAGCTGGGAGTAGTTTATGCATCGTCTTGCTGTTAAAACTTGTCTGTTTCAGAGAAAAATGGGTGTACGTGAGTTGCCTGAGGAGGATCTACGTACATATGCCGGTTTGTGCAGGGACAGTCGCATATATGGAGGTTTGATGAATATCAGTAGGGACAGGCTCCGGTTGAAGATATTCTGATATGGGTCTGACAGAGACCATCCAACACAGGTTCAGGGGGAGCAGATAATCTTCTAATAATGCATTGTTGGAATTATCTTAGAAGCTTTTGGTTCTAGTTCACATCTGTTGTTGGTTTCAGATGGAACAGAGGCAAAGGGAGAACAGAAGGAAATCTTTGTTGCTGATCTGAATGGTGATTGACAAATGCTACTGCTATCAGTTATTGGTGACTTTCATAAGTCTTGTTCTAGATATTTAGTCTCTATGTCATGTATCTCTTCTGTGGTATCTCTTTATGGTGTCAAGGTCATGTAATGGCCTATCTTTGGTTTCCCCACTATGCCTGGGATGAACATGTAATGATCTTGGTTGTCATATGTAAATTTCTGATGTATCCCCACTTGATTGGGTGATGGTTGTATGTATTGAGTCTTTTGGTGATAGGAAGGTATTTTATGATGTATAAGTTATGGTTCTTCTTGAAGAACATCTTTTGCAGATCTTGCCTACAGTCAGGGGGAGCATGGTCAGCACAGCAAGGCAGAAATTTCAGCATGTACTCAGGGGGAGCACAACCCTTTGCCCTTGATGACAAAGGGGGAGAATGACTTTGAGGATGTTGGGTTTCCATCAAGTCCAAAGGGGGAGATTGTTGGCATTATGGCACAGGTGTTGTCCTTGATGGCAACTCTCATTTCAGGTTTTCAGAATGAAGGAAATGACATATACGCAGTTTCATCTAGGCGAAGATGCGTATACACGCGCATTAGACGTTTCAAAGGCGCGTGTGCGTATACACGCACTTTCATGCAAGGAAATGCGCGTATATGTTGGAGAACTTACTTTTGGTCCGTGGTAGTTAGTCCTTGGTATTTGAACCTATGGTTTCGGACCATGGTACCTCGTCAGACGTGTTGATCCCAAGTATTGGGTCTGTGGTATTGGTTTATTATGGTTTTGGACCGTGGTATTGTGGAAGGCCTAAGACTATAAAAAAGGAAGGAGATCATTTGGAGAAGGATCATCTGAATTATCGTTGAATATCTGATAAAGTGCTAGATCTGGAATACTGGAAATTGGGTTATGGTGCAGATCTAGATCTGAATGAAGGAGGAACCTTAGCGCAAACAGAAGGATAAGTTCTCTTGATGGATCATAATCTTTAAGCTTGTTAGATGATCCAAAAATAATTTATTATCATAGGTTATAAAATTGAAATAAAATAGTTATTAATTTAAGAAATTAAATTAATAATTATTATTCTAGAATGATTAATTAATGGAGACAATTAGAAATTAGTATATTTTTGTAACAAGATATGACTCTCCAAATGTGTCGTATCTTAGGCTCTATTTTAGGAGATTAGTTAGCTAGTTGGTTTGAATAGCATTTAATGTAAATGGACACTTGTTATTTAATAAGTGATCCATAATTAGAGGTAGTTAGGACATGGAGCTTATAAATAGCTCATTGCAAGAGTGTTTGGTTGTTCGGGTGTAAACTCTTGCAAAATCAATTATGTAATTGTTTTTTTTATTAATAAAATTACGTGTCTGAGGACACTTCTGCCATTATTGTGGTATCAGAGCTCCAGTAATGCTGCAGTTGATTTGAGGAAGAGATTCCAGCAGTTGATTTGAGGAGGAGATTCCAGCTCTATCAGATCGTGGAAAAACTCAACTCCGTTGAAGTGATCAGCAAAAGATTGGTATGAAATTTGCAACAAATTTTTTTTATTGATTTTAGATCTGCCAATTCTAAAATCATTAAAAAAAAAAAAAAAAAAAAAAAGATGCATAGAAGCCTGAAGCTGCATATTAGCCTAGAACTACATGTGGGCAAGTAATATATATATAATGAATTATATTTCATCATTTTTCTGAGCGCCGAGCTGGATTACTTGCTACTGTGTGCATTGGCCCTGATAAAGTCTCCATGCGAATTGATAATGTGGAGTTGAAGCATTAAATCAAAGCCAATATTGATATTTGTTGTGTTTAAAATGCATTTTGGCGTTGGAGCTACGAATTGGAATTATTGAGGAGTCAACAGAATTGCACAGCTATTCATTAAAATCCGTATTGAGCCTGCGTTAAGAAAAGAATTGTGTTGAAGTCCCTGCATTGAGTGGAGATGCGTTGGTATCTTGTGAAGTTTTTTTGTTGGAGCTTTTAAACAAACAAGATTATGTGAAGCAGAAGAAAGCCTGCGAGCAATAAGGAGCTCCGTTCATTACCAGGCAGAAGGCCAGAAACCGTGGATCCCGTAGCCAGTCTTCCAGTTATCCAAAGATATGACCTTTTTCACCGCCCAGAAGGAGACAACCATTGTGATCAGCATGAGCAACCTCTGCGCGTTCTGGCTTTTCACATAAACCAGAAAATGCGTGACAAAGGCGAGCAACTTTTTGCGTTGATTTCCTGGGAGATTGTGAAAACAGAAATCTAACAAATTTTAAAGTGATTTATATAGTTCTTGGTTTTGCTGTTTGAGAGACTACAACAGCTTTTTCCTGCACATCACCGTGGGCCTGTAGCTTAGTGGCAAAACATTTAACAGCTTCATATTTTTCTGATTTATCTTCTGACAGAGGAATGACCTGCTTTTCATGCGACTCAGGGAACTTGCTTATGGCATTCTCCAGCAGAGTAATAGAAATGGTCTTGTTATTCACCAGACCTGAATATTTCTGAGTGCAAGTTGTAAAGTTTTTTAATCTCTCTGCTAAATGGAACCTTGGCGCTACGATTGGCTAAAGAAAGCAAGAAAAGGGATGAAACCGGTTGCCAGTCTTTGGAAGGGCCTCTTTTGTGGGCGATCAATTGTGGGTTTTTTAATACAGCTACAATGAATTTTTGATTCAAATATACATAATTTTATGTAATGTTTTATTATTGGAGTAATAAGGGTCTTGTAACATTTGTTAAGGTGATTTAATTTTTTGGAGCAATAAGGAGTTTTTTTTAATTTTTTGAAGGAGATAAGTGTAACTCAAAGTAATTTTACTTTGAGGGGGGGTAATTTTTTTTTACCAGATTGTGCAAAAGCACCATTGTAAAAAGTCAAATTTTGAAAGTTGCCTTGTAAAAATTTGAGAAATTGACTAGAGCCAAGTGCAAAGCTCAGTCAATTTTCTCCTGTTTTGACGACTATTCGAGGGTCAAGGCCAAGCCCCGATAGATCGTGTTTTTTGCGTGGTGTGTTGTGTTGACTATCTTGTCCTTTCTGTTCTGATTCTTGGTGCGACGCTTCAACGCTAAAATGTCTACGTTGATTAATTTGTTTTCTGATTCCGACAAACTTGAAGGATCCAAATCTTATAAAACATGGCATCGACTCATCGAAAGCACACTCATTTATAATGAATTATGGCAGGGAATATGTGATGGAGATGTTAAGCCGAATAAACCCACAGATGCAGATGCACTGGCAAAATGGGAAATCAAGAATGCTAAAGCCTTAGCTCTTATTAAATCGTCTATGAATGATGAAATGTATGTCCATATAGAAAATGCTTTAGATGCATGGACTGCCTTGAAAACTTTTAAAGACCTCTTTGATACTCAGCCTGAATCAAAGAAAGTCGATTTACAATTAAAATTGTTGCAACAAAAATTAACTGAAGATGGTGATATTCTTGAATATCTCTCCAGACTTAAGAATATTAGGCAGGAAATTATTAATGCTGGTTTTCCCGCAATTGATGATAGCTTTATGGTCACAATTGTAATTGTTGGACTTCCTTCTTCCTACACACATTTTTTAGAGACTCTACAAGTAACTGGGAAATTAGAGAAACTAAAGTTTGATGAGCTTTGTGAAATGTTGAGTCAACATGATAAAACTTTTGGGAAGAAGAAGAAAGTTGGTGAAGATGTTTTTCTCATAGAAGCCAGCACTAGTAAGTCATCAGCAGATAGTTCTCGAGGAAGAGGCAGATGGAATCAGAATCAAGCAGCACATAATCGAGGTCGAAGCCAAAGCAGAGGCAACAATTTTAACAGAGGAGGAAGAAATAATTTTCAAGGTAGAGGAAACAACCAAGGAAGAGGCAATTTTCAAGGACAAGGATATAATAATCAAGGTAGAGGACAATCTCAAAATAGAGGTCAAAGCAGAGGCAGAGGACAATCTTTAGGAAGAGGAAGAGACTTAAGTCAAATTGTGTGTCGACGATGTAACAAAGTTGGCCATTATGCTGAAGATTGTCGAACATCACTTAATAAAATTCCCAAGTTTCAGCAGCATTCAGCACAATTTGCAAATGATCAAAATGAAGATAACTCAGAATATGTTTTTACTTCCTCACCAGCATCACAACTTTCATCCCATCTTAGAAGTGACTATGAAGATGCTTGGATCTTGGATTCCGGGGCAACTCAGCACATGACTTGTCGACGTGACTTTTTCTGGAATTTTCAAGATTTCCAACTTAATTCCATTTTTCTTGCTGATGATACAAAACATACTCCTTATGGAAAAGGAGTAGTAAAAATTTTTCTCCCTGGTATTGGAGAAAAAATGATTTCCAATGTATGGTATGTACCCAGTTTCAAGAAAAATTTGCTCTCTTTAGTCACAATTCGACAAGCAGGACATCAGGTGATTATGGAAGATGGTTTAGTGAAGATTAATTCAGTGAAACAGAACTTGAAAATAGTTATGACAGGTTATGAAGATGGAAAACTGTTACGGATGAAAGGGACAGTTATTCCAAGGCATTCTGATTTTGCAGGGGCAGTGACTACATGTATTTCACCTATAAGACTCTGGCATGTAAGATATGGACATTTGAATTTTGAGAGTATTTCTTAATTACAGAAACAAGGAATGGTTAAAGGACTTCCCACATTCAAAAGGGAAAATGCAAAATGTGAAGCTTGCATTTATGGCAAACAAAATCGAGAAAGTTTTCCAACAAGTTCATGGCGTGCAAACAGGCGGCTACAACTAGTTCACAGTGATGTTTGTGGTCCACTACAAACTTCATTTGGTGGTTGCAAATATTTCTTACTATTCATTGATGATTTCAGCAGAATGACTTGGGTTTACTTCTTGAAGAACAAGTCAGAAGCATTTGATAAGTTTAAAATTTTTCGCCAACTTGTTGAAAATGAAGTCAAAGAAAAGATAGGTACTCTCAGGACGGATAATGGGGGAGAATTCACTTCAAATGAATTCAAAACTTATTGTAGTGAAAATGGCATAAGACGACATCTCACTAATGTTTACACTCCACAGCAAAATGGAGTAGTCGAAAGAATGAATCACACTTTGTTAGGAATGGCGAGATCCATGTTAACATTCAAGAGGTTAAGTCCAACATATTGGGCGGAAGCAATATATACAGCTGTATACTTAAGAAACAGATCTCCAACTGCTTCTTTAGACAGAATCACACCTTATGAAGCTTGGTTTGGTTTCAAACCTCGAGTTAAACATCTTAGAGTTTTTGGGTCAGTGTGTTATGCCTTAGTTCCGAAAGAAAAACGAACTAAGCTTGACTCAAGAAGTTTAAAATGCACAATGATTGGCTATTCTGATGAGAAGAAAAGGTATCGTCTTTTGACCAATGGAAAATTCATTGTGAGCAGGGATGTCATTTTTGATGAAACAGAGAGTAAGAGTGCTGAAGAAATTGAAAATCTTCTTCACAAATTAGAAACTAAGGGAAGTAAAAGAAATAGAAAAATGAAAAGTCAACCAACTTCACCAAATTGGTATGAACTTGATTTTCCTTCCTCTGACGATGAGTCATCCAGTCCATCTACATCAACAACATCATCTGGGTCTTCTAGCAGTTCATCCGCATCTCCAAGCAGCAGCAGTTCTTCTGACAGTGATTCTCCACATTCTTCACCTGAACGACGAACATCAGTTTATATTAATCCTCTTTACAATAATGGGGACTTTACAGAAGCGCAAACAAGTGAGCACCAACTTCCGAAATGGGCAGTTCAACTTTTGAAAGATGTCAAGCCTGATGAACAGAATAAAACTGGCACCAGAAGGGCACATAGAAGTGAAGGCAATTTTTCCTTGATAGCAAATGATTTTACTGAACCTTCCACATACAAAGAGGCAGTAAAACATAAAGAATGGCAACAGGCTATGGTTGAAGAATATCAAGCAGTAATTGATAACAACACTTGGAAACTTGTTGATTGTCCAACAGATGTTAAACCCATGGGATGTAAATGGGTTTATAGAATTAAGTATAATCAGAAGGGTGAACTTGACAAGTATAAAGCACGACTTGTCGCAAAAGGTTTTGCACAGCAGGAAGGCATTGATTATGAAGAAACTTTTGCTCCAACAGCTAAATGGAACACCATCCGATTAAAACTTGCATTGGCCGCTCAAAAAGGATGGAAAGTTCATCAAATGGATGTGAAAAGTGCTTTTCTCAACGGGGATTTACAGGAGGAAGTGTATATGACCCAACCACCAGGTTTTGAAGTTGAAGGACAAGAACATAAAGTCTGCAAATTGATCAAGGCTTTATATGGATTAAAACAAGCTCCCCGAGCTTGGTATGCAAAGATGGATGAATACCTTAAGAAAGTTGGTTTTCAACGAAGTGAATCTGATGATACTTTGTATGTGCGACAATAGGGAAAATATTTGGTAATTCTTGTTATGTATGTAGATGATTTGATCATCACTGGCAATCATGAAGATCATATTGCACAGGTGAAAAAGAGTTACATGCAGGTTTTAAGATGACAGATTTGGGATTACTTCACTACTATCTTGGAGTTGAAGTCTTCCAACGTCCACATCATATTTTCATTTCTCAGAGTAAGTATGCAGTAGGTTCTTCAGCATTTTGGCATGCAGGATTGCAAGCCTGTTCTTACCCCCATGGAGCAAAACTTGAAACTTTCAAAATTTGAAGGGGGGGAAAAGGTGGACAGTACAACTTACAGACAGTTGATTGGCAGCTTGATTTATTTGACAAATACTCGTCCTGATCTATCTTATGCAGTCAGTATTCTTTCACGTTTTATGCAGGAACCACGAGACAGCCACTGGAATGCAGCCAAAAGAGTTCTTCGATATATCCAAGGAACAAAATATTTTGGTCTTCTTTACACAAAGACTAAAAATTTTGTACTTGGTGGATATTCTGATGCCGAATTTGCTGGGAGTATTGATGATCGAGCATCAACATCAGGTTATTTAATGAACATGGGATCAGTAGCAGTATGTTGGAATTGTAAGAAACAAGCTACAGTGGCCACTTCTTCAGCAGAAGCAGAGTACATTTCAGCATGGGAAGCAGCATGTGAAATTGTTTGGTTGCGCAGAATTTTGCAGGACTTGGGCATTTTTCAGGCAGAAGCTACATCATTATTCATTGACAGCTAGTCAGCCATCAAACTTGCCAAGAACCTAGTTTTTCATTCAAAGACAAAGCATGTGGACACCAAGTATCATCATATCAGATCTCTCATTGCCAAAGATGTCCTCAAGCCAGTTTATTGTCCTTCTGAAGATCAGATCTCCGACATTTTCACGAAACCGCTTGGCAGAATAAAATTTACTAAGTTCAGGGATGAACTTGGTATCTGTTGTAATGTATCTTTGGATCATAGGGGGGAATGTTAGATGATCCAAAAATAATTTATTATCATAGGTTATAAAATTGAAATAAAATAATTATTAATTTAAGAAATTAAATTAATAATTATTATTCTAGAATGATTAATTAATGGAGACAATTAGAAATTAGTATATTGTTGTAACAAGATATGACTCTCCAAATGTGTCGTATCTTAGGCTCTATTTTAGGAGATTAGTTAGCTAGTTGGTTTGAATAGCATTTAATGTAAATGGACACTTGTTATTTAATAAGTGATCCATAATTAGAGGTAGTTAGGACATGGAGCTTATAAATAGCTCATTGCAAGAGTGTTTGGTTGTTCAGGTGTAAACTCTTGCAAAATCAATTATGTAATTGTTTTTTTTATTAATAAAATTACGTGTCTGAGGACACTTCTGCCATTAATAAAGTGCTAGATCTGGAATATTGGAAATTGGGTTATGGTGCAGATCTAGATCTAAATGAAGGAGGAACCTTAGCGCAAACAGAAGGATAAGTTCTCTTGATGGATCATAATCTTTAAGCTCGAATGATAGTATCTCTGTATGATTTTGATATGTTACATGTGGCGCTTGCTTGATCTATAAATGTGATAATCTGGGTTAATTGGTGTTTGAATATCTAAAAGAGCGAATTATTTTTTTACAGATTTGTACGCGGGTTCAGTGAATCGAAGGTGCGTATACACACTTGTTCAGTGAATTAAAACAACGTATACGCAGGTTGTTCCATACGCAGAAGTGTATGCACGCAGGTTTCGGGCTGTTAAAGTAGCGTATATATTTTGAGTTGTGATCGTGCTGCGTCTGTTTATTGCTGCAGTGTTCTGGGTTTAGATTTGGTGTGTGGTTGCTATTACTGTGATCTGGGTACAGTTGTCAGAGAAGTGTTTATTTTGATTCAGTTTTAATTGGTGAAAAGGTGATTGGGTGATGCAGAAATTCTTGATGCTTGATTGATGTTACTTGTGTATCCAGTCTGAAAATTTATGAAACGTGGTCCTTGAAAGAAAGATAAGGTTGTAGCCTTCTGTAGGCCAGCACCTACGTACTAGTTTCTTGGCTAGTGCAAGAGCAAAGGGGGTTGTATCTCCCTTCCAGAAGAAGCTGGAAAACGAGAGAGGGTTGTAGCTCTCTACAGGTTGCAGCCTGTGTACTGGTAAAGGACTGCACCAGTACAATTGTAAAAAGAAGTTTCTAATTAAAGAGAAGATAGAGACGAATTGCAACAGGTGGTTTTCACCCACATTGGGTTTCCACCTTATATCTTGTGTTCTTGTGTGCAATTGTCTTTCTGCTCTGTTTTACTATTTCTGGTTACTGGTTATTTGCTTATGAATCACAGATTAACAATCAACATCAGAAAGATAAAGTAAATTAAAAGTTTGCATTATATACGCGGGTTTCCTTCTGCATAATTGTGTATATATGCGGGTTTAATTAACAAAAGTAGCGTATATCATTTGATTTTGAAAAAGGAATTGTTGACTTGATAATACTGATTCACCCCCCCTCTCAGTATTATTTCCAACAATAATTTGCTACACATAGGGACAATTTTTCTTCAAAGTATGTTTCTGACCAAATGGAGATGACTTTTACAAAGGTGAAAGAGGTTTTAGTCAATCATAGACCAAGGAAAAACCACCTCATTTAGTTTATACACGGGTGTTATGATTTGGGAGAAATGTCCAAAATACAGCTGCTACAGGAGAGTTGCTGCACTTCTGGAGTGACCTTAGGAGAATGTCGTTTTCTCAGTCTTGCAGAGGCCATTTTGCATTCTTAAGTACTATATTGATAACTAGACATCATAATATTTCCAATAGTACCTTCAGATCTGAATTTGGAGCTCACAAAGGAAGTCAAACGTTCCATACAAGATGGTGTTGCGTTTTTGCTGCACTTCTGGGAGTAGTCTTGGGAAAATGCACTTTTCTCTATCATGGAGTGTCCAAATGACTTGCTTGATGAGTCAAATGATAACTAGACATCCACATATTTCCAATGAGTCATCAAGATCTTGATTGGGACCTCAGGATGACCTCCAAAAGTCACTTCTACTAATTTCATTGTGTTTTCTCATGGCACGCTGCGCTTTTGCCTGAATTCATTGCATTTTCACCTGAAAGCCACTTTCCTTAGTTGACTTAGTCCAAATTCGACCTCCACTGATGTAATTTGTCATTTTTGATGTTGTGATGATGTAAAGAGGTGTAAATGGGTTGGTTATAGTGAATGTGAGGTAGATACATGCTTGTAAATGTCTTTTATGGTTAAATGTATCAATTTTTCTATTATGAGGAGAGTTTGTTAACCTCCCTAGTCATTAGGTTATGGTTAGAGATATTTTGGGAACTGCTCCACCACTCATGGATTCGACCACTGAGAGGAGGGAGATGTTGTTTTGGTCTATATGTATCATTTTCTTATTCATTTGGAACGTTGTACATCAGAGGTTGGAACACTTGTAGCTTGTACTTTAAGTCTTTATTTAGGAAAACAAAGGCGAAATTACAACTATTGACTAGGAATTCATGTGCAGTGAGTTTGTGATGATGTATTTTCTCTGTTATAGTTTTATATGAATGATATACATCTCTCTTTTCCATACCTTATTTCTTCAGTGATTTTCCTTAAAGGTTATAAGCATAATTCTTTTCATGTAAGCTTTGTTTTGATGGGAAAGTCATTTTGTGTAATTTTTCTTCCTAACTAATGAATTCATGGTGCACATGCTCATTAAGACCTTCTTACTCTTTCAAACCCTACACTACACCGAAAAAACCCTAAATCCATCACAAAAGTATTGCTACCTTGCTCCTCCATATATTTGCTACTGTAACCCTTTGATACTTTGACCTAGCTACCTAGTTTTCATCCCTAATCCAACATCAAAACCCTAAAAATCAAAACCTACCTGAGCCTAAGATACCAAGCCTAATATTATTTTACATTCTAGTCAACCTTTAGCTGTGATTTCATAGAGAGAGCCCTCTCTAGTTTGGTAGGACTAGCTACCAAACTGAAAGCTTGGTTTGAGGTTACCTCCGTCGATCTCCTCCTCATCCTAGGACATTGTGGAGGATAACACCACAGTTCATGTTTCCCCAAACTCACCCTTTCCCAAATTTTGTTTTATGGTGTGAATGCAGGTATATCCCCAACCAAAGAGCCATTGTGGCCCAGAATGGAGACATTTTGTTTATTATAACCTTAGAGTCAATTAACTAGATGCTTCAAGTCCCCCAGAATGATTCTCTGAGCCCTTTCTCTATAGATTCCCTCATGGAACTCTATCAAAATATAACCTTCCCTTGAAGAGCCAGAATATTTGAAATTTTCTTTCCAGAAAATGTCCAGCTTCTAAAGAAGAATCCACCATATCTAGCCTCCATGTTTCTAGAAAATACCAAGCAAATTGTCTCATTAGTATCTTGTCTTCTAGGGTATCAATCATATCAATGGGTGGATGAACCTATCCTAGGTTTTCTGCCCATCTTTTCCACAAAAGAAAAACCTTCTGTAATGTTTAATTTCAGTCAATTCCTTGCAGATAACATCCATGAGAAATTTCTCAAGATTACCATAGAAGGAATGTTGAAGCATGCATCAGTGCTAGTGTATATGTTTATATTTTACCAGGTAGAAAGATTCCCAATTGCCTTGCAGAAACTAGATGAACAAGGAAATGCACAATCAATGATCAAATGGACCTCTTTGGTGCAGAATATTTCGAATGATTTCAGTTTTAGTGACTTCATAAACCAGTTCATTTATATAGTTGCATGCCTTCTTAATAGTACTGTGGAACCTAAAATAGGTTCTGAGATACAAAGAACCTTACCACTCAGTGAATAAGCTAAAACAGGAGACTGGCACTTGTACCATAACTACACAGAAATTAGAGTGTATGGCTGTGAGATGCCACCATACAAACTACCAAAATATGTCCCTATGATAATTTTCTCATTGGAATATATAAGAAAAATGATCAACATGGATGAATTACACTTTGTTTCAGCTAGAAAAAAGGCACAGTTCAAGATCAAGACATAGGTGGGTCCATTCATATGCAATAGCAGAGTAATAGGTAATGAGGCAGATGCACTTCTCAAACAAATGAACTTCAAATTAAGCTTTACTTAGTCATATGACCCCTTCGGCATCATTTCGAGTTTAAGAGTGGAACATAAGAATACTCCTTAGACTCACTCTTCGAGGCCAAAAATTGAAAAATTCATGAACCAGGATCAGTGGAAGGAGAACACTCTGCAAGAAGCTGAAGAACATGTTTTGTCTACAACTACTTTATAGAATCTAGTACCTCAGGAGAAGCATGACAAAAGGCCAAGAGAAGAAGAGTCTCCTACAGTAACATAAATTAGAGCCAAGAAATTCCTAATAATATAAAAAGAAGCATAAAACTAATCCAAACCAGTTTTCATGTAGGATGATGAAGAATAGGCTATTATAGTTTTGATAGGTCCACTTGTTTCTACGATACCAAAAAATATTATTGTAGGTACAAGACAAGAAGATATTTTTTAGGATTTCCATCTTCCTCAGCCTTACAAGATCCTCCAGATTCAACACAGATAACAAAATTGGCTCAAGGCCAAACATAGCCAAATATTTTTGCTAAGTACAAAGAAATCAAGAAAGAAAATGAGATGCTAAAGGCCAGCACATATACTTTAGCCTGATTTTTCAAAAAACACTTATGAAAATTTAAAAAAATACAAACCTTTGTCTTCTTGCGTTTTGGAGCCTGATATTGAAGCTATTGTATCTCTGAATTATATTGTGCCCCTTGGAGTCCTATATATACCAAGGAGGCCTTGTCATTTTTATCATCCAATAATTGTCCATTTATGTGATGTAAAGGAGGTTTCCCGCACGAAGAGGCTAATTTTCAAGTCATTGATCTATTATTTCTTCTGTTTTGTGATCTGGGTGCATAAAATTTGGTATCAGAGCTTTGGATTCTAGGGTTTTATTGCTTCAAACAAGTCATCTTGGAATTTTCACTATAACTTTTTTCTATGAATCCACAAAAGCTACTTTTATTACCATATGGAGTTAAAAACCTAGTGAACTTTGTGTATAAATTTCAGATCTTGATTTGCTATATTTTTTGAGATATGGTCTGAACAAGTTATGGTTTTTAGATGCTCCAAATTCAGTCTCAAATACGTGACCTAGAGAAAATCGTCATAACTTTGTTCTTAAGCATCGGATTTGAATTCCGTTAAAATTTATTGAAATTGCATAGACTTTAGTTTCGCGTATATCAATTTCAATGCCGAAGGTTGAAACAATGACACATGGCATCCCATAGAATTTTTCTCTACTGAACCAGTCCATAATCAAGTTATCGTGGGAGATTTGGTATAAATTTATATTGAAGTATCCAATCTTGATCTGACTTGTGGTGTTGGAAAGGAGACTCAGAGTGCCACCACATAACCAAACTTCAGACCTTAGGAAGCCAAAAATCAGAGCCTACATAACAATAATAATGTAAGGGCACAATAATAACAATAGTGGGCTTCTATGGGGCACAACGATAAAATATGGGGGCTACATGGGCACAACAATAACAATTAGGGGCTACACTAACAATAACAATAAGAGGGCTACACTAATAATACCAATAAGGGGTTATAGTAATAATAATAATACATGAGCTACACTAGTTTTATAGGGACCTAGCTTTATATGATGTATATGGCCTCCTCCGTATGTACAACTTTCCTATGACCTCAAATTCCATAAAATGACTATGAATAAATTATATAACAAATATGTATATATATATATATATATATATATATATATATATATATATATATATGCATGTTAAAGAATAACCAAAATCTATCTAAGACCAAACAATCTCCACAATCCACTCCTTATTGTTATATAAGAAAACAATAAAAGCTTGGAGGAGTAATTCTAAGAACCATTAAAACCAAACATTTCTATTGAAACAATTAATTAGAGAGTGAGTTTTATAATTGTTTTCTTTAATATAATAACAATTAAACATTAATGTTAGTGTAGTTAACTTTCAACCTTTTGTATTTGTATAAAAAATCATTAAAACACCATTAAAAATAATAAAATCATTACTAAAAAATCATGTAACAATAAATTACTTCAAGTCAACACAACATAGCATCACAAAACATTAATATTTTATCTTTAAAATCTGAAGTGAAAATTCAATAACAATCTTAAGTTACAATGACAATGGTAATTCAATATTGAGGAAAGCTCGTGCTCCCTCCTCCTCCTCGTTCAATCTTCGTTTTTTTGGCAATGGTAGCTCCAAAACTAAAAACCATTAAAATACTACGATTATTTTTTACCCTTCTTAATTTTGTTAGGATATTCCGACACATAGGAAATAGTTAAGTATAACTTGGTCTAGTATAGAGTTTGGTAAAGTGTGTTTCTTTACTATGTACATTTTGTAACTCACAATCCGACGGTCACGATATGTAGTGATCCGACGGTTCATTCCCTCCTCGGTATTACCGACACTTGATCCGTGGCTTAACACCCGATTGGTCCATGATCTCTATTTAAAGAGCATGGAGGGTCATTTGTAGGTTACCCGTTCATGAGAGAAGCTTATGTAAATTTTCATTCTTTTATTAATAAATTGCCTGAAGTGGCCGCATTGGCTCAGGCCGTGGACTGTTTCCCTCTTTGAGGGTTTTAACCACGTCAAAAGCACTGGTGTATTGATCTGTGATTCGTTTGTGAGCGGTTTCCTTTGGTGTTCTTTCTGAACAACTTACCCTGTAAATTCCTACATGGTATCAGAGCTATTTGAGGGCCGCGTCCGTTGGTGATCCAAATCTGAAGCCAGTAGAACTGCATCCGACTACTGTTTCCTAGATCTACTATTTCTGACTGCTTTCGGGCCAAGAGGACTGCTCTGTTGTGTTGGGAGCATCTGTTCCAGTCAGGAGCCCCTTTCGTTTAACGCGAAAAGGTTTCCGGTAGCCCTAGCTACGTCATTTTTAAGATCTAGAGGTATACAGTGTTTATTTGCAGTTTACAGTTATTTTCTCTTTGTTTATTTCGGTTTCGGTTTGTTTAGCCTTTTTTATTACCGGATCTATACCTTTCATTTCTGCATATGCTCTTTACCCCGTGACTCTGTGCGATCTGGGAAAATCAGAAACGGAAAGGACAGATTTTTCTCATGCGTATGCTCTTTTCCGCTGTGCCTTAGTGTGATCTTGGAAAATCAGAAACATTGAGGAAAATATTTAGTTTCCTTCTAAAGCTAACTTCGGGCTGCAAGGTTCGTTTTTTTTTTTTGTATGTCCGTGTTGGGTTTTTTGTTTTTTGTTTTGTAGGGAAAAAGAGCTTTCTCAAAGCAAGCACGTAACCCAAAGCTTCAACCTCTCTCTCTCTCTCTCTCTCAAACTTTTTGTATAGCTCACTTGGTCCAAAGCTAATTTATGAGAGTAGAGGTCTTGAGTTCAAGTCTCCTTTTTGTGGGGGCAGATTTTTCATTTCCGCACATTCCCGCACTTCGTCGGCATCTTCATCAAATTTTCTTGTATAGCTCACTTGGTCCAAAGCTAATTTATGAGAGTAAAGGTCTTGAGTTCAAGTCTCCTTTTTGTGGGGGGGGATTTTTCATTTCCGCACATTCCCGCACTTCGTCGGCATCTTCATCAAATTTTCTTCAAAAAGCCATAACTTCTTCATCTGGAATCCGTTTTCAGAACTGTTTTTTTGAAACAGCCTAATTTTTTGAGATCTTTCCATTGGAACACTTAGTTTCAGCATCTATAGCTTCAGTTTCTGTTAAAATGGAAAGTCCATGCCAAGTTATTCTTGACAGCACCAACTAGTTCCAATCGTGGTCCTACATTGTGGATTTACTTAGAAGTAAAGGTCTCTACAGAATAGCCACAGGCCAAGAAACCAAACCGAAAGATGAAGATAAGGCAGCTAAATGGGAAAATAGGCAAGATCAAGCACGTGGGTTGATAGGGATGTCTATTTCTCTAGATCTTAGATTCCATATTGCAGAACTTGATACTCCTGATGAAGCATTGAAACAGATTACTAAAGTTTTTGGAATAAAAAATGAACTTAGAGCCCATCAACTTGAAAATGAGTTGCTTACATTGGACCCCAATATTTTTTCTTGCATTGAAGATTTTTTGTCCAAGTTCAAGACCCTTAGACTTCTCTTGGAAGGTGTTAAGGTTAAGAAAGAAGATAGTAACCTTATCTATTCCATTCTTACTAAGTTGGGACCAGCCTACTCTGTGTTTGTTTCCACCTTCCATTCTACAAGAGAAGCCTTCATTTCTCAAGGACAAGACTACAAGTCCCCTTCCTTTGATTCTTTTTGTGATTCTTTAATAAGAGAACAAGAAAAACTCTTACACCTTGGTCTTCTTAATCTTGGAAACTCTTCTAAGAAAGCATTAGCCGCCCAGCAGCAACCAAATCCAAAGAATCATAAGAAGTTGCATCCTAAAAGGAATGGTCCTAAGCCAAACAAGGATCCTAAGCAATCTCAGCCTCAAAATGAAAAATCATTTCAACAAAATGATAAGACAAATAAAAACAAAGGGAAGAAGACTGATAGACATTGCAACTTTTGTAATCGAGATGGCCACTTAGAATCCAAATGCTTTAAGAAGATGGAAGCCTTGGAAGCAGCAATGAAGAAGCATAATATCCATTTGGAGCACTCTTCAACTTCAACTTCATCTTCAGGAATGGCACTTTCTGCATGCGGTTGTCAAGCATCTCGGTCTGGTTATGCACTAAATGTATCTTCTTCTTCTCATTCTCATGAGTGGCTCATTGATTCTGGAGCTTCTCATCACATGGCCAAAAACAAAGCCATGTTTTCTTCTTTAAATGATTGTAACACCAAAAATATATATGTTGGTGATGATAGATCTCTTAGTGTTGTAGGGACTAGAACTGTTCATCTAGACAATGGTAAGTTTAATGATGTATTAGGTGTTCCAACCTTATCCTGCAACCTTCTATCTGTATATTAGATAACTCATTCAGGTGAAGGTAAAATCGTTGAATTTTCACCTCACGATGTTGTAATTAAGGACCTAAGAGATCCTAGACAGATTTTAGCTACTGGCATTGTTGATGATTCTACAAGGTTGTATAAGTTTCAAAACTTTGGGTCATCAAATCTTCCCTCAGTATTTGTTGCTCATAATGACGAAGTGAGCAAACTTTGGCATGAGCGATTTGGTCACTTAAACTATCGCTCTATTCAGAATCTATGTAAAGAAAATATGGTGACAGGTCTTCCAATGGTATCTTGCAGAGATGGTGTTTGTTCCAGATGTGTGCTAAGACAACATCATCGGGACAATTTTGAAAAACGTGCCTCTTGGCACGCCTCAGCCCCTTTACAGCTCGTGCATAGTGATTTATGTGGTCCACTTCCAATTGTTTCATTCTCTGGCTACAAGTATTTCTTAACTTTCATTGATGATTTCTCCAGACGCACTTGGGTATACTTCTTAAAACTCAAGAGTGAAGTATTTAACATGTTCTTGGCCTTTAAGGCCTTTGTTGAAAAAAAATCTGGACATCAAATTCTTAAGCTAAGATCTGATAATGGCAGAGAATATGTTAACAACAAATTCATCAACTTTTGCACTGAGAATGGAATTCAAATGCAACATATTGTTCCATATACTCCACAACAAAATGGTGTAGCTGAAAGGAAGAATCACACCTTAAAGGAAATGGCTAATTGTATGCTTCAATCTAAAGGACTTAGTCTTAATTATTGGGCAGAAGCAATCAACTGCGCAAATTACATAATAAATCGCACTCCTACTAAGGTTTTAAAGAATATCACTCCAGAAGAAGCATGGAGCTCAATTAAACTAGATGTAAGTCACTTTCGTGTTTTTGGAAGTGAAGCATGGGCCCATATTCCAGATGAGAAACATAAAGCCTTAGAACCTAAGAGTGAAAAATGTATTTGTGTTGGATATTCTAAAGATGTCAAAGGATATAGACTTATTCCACTTAAGTCCAAAAGTGTTATCATTAGAAGAGATGTAAAGTTTGCTGAAAATATATCGGCCTACGAGCCTAGTTCGGTGGATGTGCCACCTCTCCCTATCTCTTCTACTTTTGAAAATATTTCTTCTTCAGATGATGAAAGCGAGGATGAAAATCCTCCCCCACCTTCTCAGGATCCTCCTTCAGCTCCTCAGCTTCCAAAATGGGTCCGTGCTACTCGGGATGCAGCAAGTGATCTTGCCGGTGATCCTACAGATCAGCGATGTACACGTTCTCAGTTTGATAGAGCCTCTTCTTTACTGGCTCAAGCTTCAGTGAATTATGATCCTGACACCTTTGCAGAAGCTTCAGGCCATCCAGATTGGGAAGCAGCTATGAATGAAGAATATCATTCATTATTGGCAAATGATACATGGGATCTTGTTCCTCTACCAAAGGGACGAAAACTTGTTAGATGCAAATGGGTTTACAGAACCAAGTATGGACCAGATGGGAAAGTTGATAAACATAAAGCTCGTCTTGTTGCTAAGGGTTTTTCACAAGTTGAAGGCATTGACTACACTGAAACCTTCTCCCCTGTTGCCAAAATGAACTCTATCTGCCTTGTTCTTTCCCTTGCTGCCTCTTTCAAATGGGAAGTCCATCAGATGGATGTTAAATCCGCCTTCTTACATGGGGACTTGCATGAAGAAATCTATATGGAACAACCTATTGGCTTTATACAAACAGACTCCAGCCTTGTATGTCGGCTTAAGAAATCCCTTTATGGTCTCAAGCAAGCTCCTCGAGCTTGGTATGCCAAAATGGATAACTTTCTTTTAGAAAATGGCTTTTTTAGGTGTCATTCTGACAATACTGTCTACACCAAGAAAGTGGGCAAGTCTCTTATCATTCTTGTTCTTTATGTTGATGATCTTATCCTGACTAGTAGTGATCCCAACCTTATAAACCATGTGAAGACTAGCCTTAAAAGGAAGTTTGAAATGAAAGACTTAGGACACTTACATTATTTTCTTGGTCTTCAAGTCTTGCAATCCAAGGAAGGTATTTCCCTTTCCCAGTCCAAGTATGCCTGTGATATTCTACGCCATTTTCACATGGAAGACTGTAAGCCAACCCCTTCTCCCTTTCAGTCTGGAGTCAAACTTTCAGTCACTTGTACTTCTCCTGAAGTTGATGCTACCTTATACCGTCAACTTGTAGGAAAACTTTTGTATCTAATCCATACTCGTCCTGACCTTTCCTTTGCTGTTGGCCTTGTTGCTCGGTTTATGCAAAACCCACATGAAATTCATTGGAAAGTAGCTAAAAGAATACTTCATTATGTTCGAGGTACAGTTCAGTTTGGGATTCATTATAGTGCCGAAGCATCTCCTCTATTGGTTGGTTTCACTGATTCCGATTGGGCTGGTGACCCTGATGATCGGAAGTCTACTGCAGGTTATGTGTTCACTCTTGGTTCAGGACCTATTACATGGGCTTGCAAGAAACAAGGTGCCATTTCTCTTTCTTTAGCAGAAGTAGAGTATCGTGGTGCCGTAGAAGCTAGTAAGGAAGCCTTGTGGCCTCGTCAGATCCTGTCAGAGTTTGGCTTTCAGCAGCAGCATCTGACTACACTTTGGTGTGATAATCAAAGTGCCATTCAACTATGCAAAGATCCAGTCCAACATCAGCGCAACAAACACATTGAACTGCACATGCACTTCATCAGAAAGCTCATCCACGACCATGTTCTTGAAGTGCAATATTGTTCAACAGATGATGAAGTTGCAGACATCTTTACAAAGGCTCTCACAGAGGCGAAGTTCACTAAACTTCGATTTATGGTTGGAGTTCAGGAAGTTGTCACTAAGGGGGGATAGGCTCTAGTGCCTCCTTCCTTCTCGTATTGTGTCATATTTGTAAATCCTTCAATCCTATCCCAAGTTGTTCTTAATGGGGGATGTTAAGATATTCCGACACATAGGAAATAGTTAAGTATAACTTGGTCTAGTATAGAGTTAGGTAAAGTGTGTTTCTTTACTATGTACATTTTGTAACTCACAATCCGACGGTCACGATATGTAGTGATCTGAAGGTTCATTCTCTCCTCGGTATTACCGACACTTGATCCGTGGCTTAACACCCGATTGGTCCATGATCTCTATTTAAAGAGCATGGAGGGTCATTTGTAGGTTACCCGTTCATGAGAGAAGCTTATGTAAATTTTCATTCTTTTATTAATAAATTGCCTGAAGTGGCCGCATTGGCTTAGGTCGTGGACTGTTTCCCTCTTTGAGTGTTTTAACCACGTCAAAAGTACTGGTGTATTGATCTGTGATCCGTTTGTGAGCGGTGTCCTTTGGTGTTCTTTCTGAGGAACTTACCCTGTAAATTCCTACAAATTTTATTTTCTTTATTTAATTATTAATACTTATATTATATTTTATTATTTTTGTATTTTCATTAATACCAGAACGAATTGAATTACGAGTGGAATTTAATTATTAAATGTTTTTGGTTTTTTTTAAGTTAAAGTAATATTACGTAATTCCCTTATGGGGTGTGAATGGTGAAGGGAATGTGAATGGTGGGTGTGAATGGTGAAGGGAATGTGAATGGTGGAGGGAATGATTATTCTTTAGAAGATGTGTTGTCATAACATTTGTTTCATTTTGGTCATGGCATGGAAACATACAAGTAAGAGGAGTGGATTTTACACTTGATATCCTATCGTTATAAATGCATGCTTATAGTAGTAGGGTGGTGGAGGTATGTTCAAGGAGGGAGTGGAGGTGAGGATCGATTCTCAGCTTCTTTCACCTAGTATCATTTTGGAGCGATTTCCTTAGTGTTTTGGGTGAATACCACAAAGCTTGGGTATGCTTGCGAGGTTTTAGTCTTATTTTTTATTTTGTCCATTCTAGATAGTGTGTCGGGTCAATGTTCTTCGTTTTTCATTTGCATGCTACAGAGCTTGGCCCTGTGTTCGAACTGGTGGTCATTCACTCAATTTTTCCTATCCTGGATAGCAAATTCAGATGTATCCTTGTGCAATTCTTGTGTTTGGATGTTGGTATCCAGGTAGTATTTAAGTATGGTATTGAAGTAGAGAGGATTCTAAATCTATCTATAGAGGTTTGACATATCTTTAGGGTTTTTCTTAGACCTCTCCGGTTTATGTCTCTAGAGTTATGTGGGTTTGTGAATTAGAGCCTGGCTTAGTCAATTAAAGATAAAAATTGCTTCTTTAGCTTGGGTATCACCTTGTTTATGTTGTTATTTTCTTTGGGCATCAAGAGTGTTCTTACTGTCACTTTTGCATATTTGGAGTCAATTTTTTAGACCTCTAGTGTGGCAATTGGGGGATGATCTGGTAGTATTTCAGTCTTTGAAGGGGCAGTGATTCGTCCATTTGCTTGTTTTTTTGTTGTGGTGCTCTAAGTGGTTGTCCTCATTGTTTCCTTGCTTCTGCCATTATGCCTCCTCGCCAAAGAATGTTGAGTAGAAGAGGTTGTGTAGGTAGTGTCATATTCAAAAGAATTGTAGAAATTTTGAATAATATGACACTTATTCACAAAGATTATCCTAATTATACACTATTGCGGAATACATGCACAATACATAACCTCCTCTACGTTGATCATCAATTTTGCAGTATTAAAAACAATGAAACATCAATCGCATGTGCACATTAATACAGTATGTAACCCGGGGAAAGCATATAGCTGAAAACCACACACTATCTGTATATTATAATGATAGAGAACATGTAACAATACATAGTACAATACTCCTCACAAATACTCAGTACTATCTCCACCTGTTACACACAAACTAGCTCAGATCTGATGCCTCAAATCTCCTCCACTGTTTGCTTGCCTCCACTGCGCAATCTTGCATGAGAATCAATCACTATGTGAA
This sequence comes from Pinus tabuliformis, assembly GCA_031772625.1. Taxonomy (NCBI): domain Eukaryota; kingdom Viridiplantae; phylum Streptophyta; class Pinopsida; order Pinales; family Pinaceae; genus Pinus; species Pinus tabuliformis. The sequence continues at coordinate 40,307,864 of CM062810.1, read as the reverse complement.
TTCGAATTCCCTTGGTATACTATGCAAGCCTCATTGGCAATCTCCATCCATGCATGTGCAAAATCTCATGCACAACTATAGTCACAACTGATAGAAATCTCATCCTCTAACACCTGTCTCCATTGAACTGTCCATGCACTGAGTTAACTGATGTATTCTTTAGTTGCTTTATGAGTTAATAATTAGTGAATTAATTCACACAACTCATCACTAGTGTATTCTTTAGTTAGACTAAAATACAACTAGTTCAACCAAGTCAAACTGAACACAACTCCATCAACTCCTCAATCAACTCCACTAAACTCAACCACATGAGTTCTAACTGAAGTCCCTCATGCAATAGCTCAACTGACCCATAAGAAAAACGTATTTCCTTCTGATAGTTGCATGTGCCACATCTGTAGCTCAAAATGAAGTGCTCCAAGAGGATAAGATAATGTTTATAGTCCAAATATTATTAAGAGCTAATAATATTCGACTGTTCTATTTTTAGCCTGGCAGTCTAAAAATAGAATCCGCCCATATGTCTAAAAATAGAAGTCCATCTATTTTTACCAACATGACCAATCATCCACAAATAACATCCTGCAACTCATAGACCATGATCCATATGTCTAAAAATAGACTTTGCGCCAAAAATAGCCTGCGGGCCCACTTAGTGAAGGCGACTCCTTTCCACTAAGCTCCATCATCTTGTTGCATTTTCAACACTCCCTCTCAACAAGATATGGATTATTTGCAACCCCTATCCTGCCTCGGTGGTATTCGAATTTTCTCCTGGTGAGTGCCTTCGTCAAGATATCGACATCCTGATCCTCCGTTGGAATGTATGAAAGTAACATGATTCTCCGCTACACACAATCTCTGATATGATGGTACCTGATGTCAATGTGCTTAGATCTATCATGAAATATTGGATTAGCCGAGAGTTTAATGCAACTTTGGTTATCACAATAAATCATATTAGGCTCCAAGTATGAACCGAACAACTCGACCAAGATCTTCCTCATCCATATAGCCTCGCATGCAGCCAAACTCGCTGCCATATACTCGGCCTCTGCTGAACTGAGTGCCACGGATCTCTGCTTCCTGCTGTACCAAGAAACTGTTATCGACCCGATACTGAAGACCCCTCCAGATGTGCTCTTTCTGTCCGCTGGGCTCCCTGCCCAATCTGCATCCGTGAAGCCACATAACTTCACCTCATCCTCCTGTCTGTACCACAATCCATATCCCGATGTGCCTCTAAGATAACACAATACATGCTTACCTGCCTTCCAGAAGAGCTTGGTTGGCTTAACCATAGCTTGTGAAAGCTGGTTAACAGCATAGCATATATCGGGTCGTGTATTGACCAGATACATAAGCGACCCCACCAACTGTCGATAAACAGTGGCATCCACTACTTCTGCTGAAGTAGCATCATCCTTCCTCCAACCTCCAGGAAGAGGAGTATCAACAGGCTTGCATCCATGCATGTTGAACTTCTCCAGTATCTCCCGAGCATACTTACCCTGAGAAACAAATAGTCCATCATTGCGCTGCCAAATTTCCAATCCCAGGAAATAATGAAGGAGGCCCAAGTCCTTCATCTCAAACTCCTTAGCAAGATCATCCTTGCATGAAAGTATCAACAGCTCATCACCTGTTAGAATCAAATCATCTACATAAAGTACAATGATAAGCAACTTACGCTCCACCACAATCTGGTATAGGTTAGGATCCGCCTCACTCTTGGAGAATCCAAGTCTGGTGAAATAACTGTCTATCTGTGTGTACCAAGCACATGGTGCTTGTTTCAACCCATACAACGCTCTCTTGAGCCTGCACACATGCGAATCGCTGCTGGAGATCTCAAAACCTTCAGGCTGCTTTATGTACACCTCCTCCTCAATGACTCCATTGAGGAATGCAGTCTTCACATCCATCTGATGAATGTGCCACCCCATCTGTGCTGAGAGAGCAAGAATCATCCATATGGAAGAATACCTTGCTACAGGTGCAAAGGTCTCCTCATAATCGATCTCCTCTATCTGTGAAAAGCCTCGGGCAACAAATCTTGCCTTATACTTCTCCACACTCCCGTCAGCTGCCTGCTTCACTTTGTAGATCCTTCTCGAACCCACCACTGATTTCCCTTCTGGTCTTGGGACAATCTCCCATGCACTGTTTCTGACAATCGAATCATACTCTTCCACCATGGCATCTACCCATGCGGGATCCTCCACAGCTTCCTCGAAATAGGATGGCTCAGTCACAACACATTTTCTCACAAGAGCCATGTATCCAGTGTACTGACCAGGTGACTGTCTCTGTCTACGTTGAGATGTAGGTGGTCCTACAACCTTCTCTGCATCTTGAGCCAGTCGCTCAGCTTCTGTCATGCGCTTTCGCCCTCTGATGGTTGGCGCTGCATGAGTGGTCTCTTCCACTCCATGAACTTCATCCTGTGGCTGATCCACGTCCTGAAGCTCATCCTTAGGAACTAATAGCTCCTCATCTGCATGCAAGTGTGGCTCCCTCTCAAGTGAACACTTCATGGCTTTCTCCTCCTGAAATTTTATATCTCATCGCACAACAGTCTTGCAACTGTTTGGCAAATACACACGATAGTTGTGGGGCGTATCAGTGTACCCCACAAATATCCCAACCTTTGCGGTCGGCTCCAGCTTCTTCCTGGCATCCTTCGTCACATGCATGTAAACGTTAGAACCAAAAATCCTCAAATGAGAAATATCAGGCCTCTTACCAGAATAAGCCTCCTGGGGTGTACTCATGCCAAGTATCCTGTGAGGACAACGGTTCTGCACATATACTGCAGTATTGCATGCTTCCACCCATAAGTGAAGGGGTAGGCCCTGATCATGCAACATCGCCCGTGCAGCACCCATGATCGTTCTATTCTTCTGCTCAGCAACCCCATTCTGCTGTGGGTTATGGAGAGCTATGAGCTCTCTTCAAATCCCTTCTGCGCTGCAGAAGTCCTTGAACTTGCTAGAGATGAATTCACCACCATTGTCGCTCCTAAGAGCTTTCACCTTCTTCCTCGACTCCTTCTCAACCAGTGCTTTGAACTCACAAAACTTTGAGTATGTCTCGTTCTTCTTCTGCATGAAGAAGATCCAGCACTTTCGAGAGAAATCATCAACAAAGATCACATAGTACCTGTGATTTGCTATCGAAGCTACTGAGAAAGGTCCACACACGTTTGTGTGAATTCTCTCAAGGATTGTTGTGGTGTGACTATCCTTCTCGTGAAAGGTGGCTTTCACCAACTTTCCCAAAGTACACCCCTTGCACTGATCTGACTGCGCAAGAGTGCCTTTAGGAAGCCCTGTAGTAATCTGTTACAGTATCTTCAAGGTTCCATGGTGAAGGTGACCCAATCTCCTGTGCCACAGCTCGCCATCATCTCGGCTCACTAATCCTTCTACCTTGCATGCCATTGATGCGCAACCATCTACATGCAACTGGTAAAGGTTCCTCACTCGAACCCCTATCTTCCGAGTTTTTCCAGTTGTCTTACTGCGCAGGAAAGCCTTTCCCTTGTTGAAAACAACATCATATCCCTTGTCTTCTAACATCGCCACAGAGATAAGATTCTTCTTCAATCCTGGAACATGCATCACTTCCTTCAATACGAAGGGTTTACCAGACTCCCTTTCAAAGGAAATGGTACTGATACCGGTCGCACTGTATCTACCATCATCGCCCATCTCGATGTGCACTCCAAGATCTTTCTCCTCCATATCAGAAAATAAATCTCGATCTCCTATCATGTGAAAAGACGCACCACTGTTCAAGAACCATACCGATCCCATCACACTTGATACCAAGCATGCAATCAATGAAAAATCAAGCTCAAACTGCGAGGCTAAGGCCTCTCCCGCTGCAGATCCAACAACTTGCTTATTTTTTTTCTTCTGCGGACAATTTGTGGCATAATGTCCGTGCTGGTGACAATGAAAGCACTTCACCTTGGACATGTCCTGCTTCTTGCCTTTTGCACTGGAATGAGAAGCTTTTTTGTTCTTCCCCTTCTTTTCTTTGGTAGCCAAAGCGTAATTTTCTTCATCAGTTGCCTTTGATGAAGATCCGTCCCTGGTATTTCGCCTGATCTCCTCCTGCACAAGATCTGACCAAAGTCTCTCCCATCCTGGCAATTTCTCCCGACCATTGATAGAGTCCTGATAGGAATGCCAACTCTTCAGAAGACCAAGGAGAGCCAAGCTCACCAAGTCCTCATCATCGACAGTCACCCCCACACTTCCCAGCTCATCCCTGCATTGAGTGAACTTCGTGAGATACTTGGGCATACTGTCTCCCTTCTCACACTTAATGTTTCTGAGTTTATCCTTGAGCGCCAACTTCCTCTGATCGCTCTTGCTTTGGAATAGATCTGTCAATGCTTTCCACATCAAGTATGGAGAAGCCTTTCCATGCAGGCTGGACACAATGTGATCCTTCACGCCCTCCAACAGAATCCTTCGACACTTTGCTGTCTTCTTTTGCCAAGCATCAACTTGCGCAGTATCAGTAGGCTTTGGGACCTCGGCCTCTATGAACTCCTTCAGCCCATTGTCATCTAACACCGCCTCCATCCTGTCTTTCCATGCAATATAATTTGAGTTGCCCTCAAGGGCATACTCCAATCGCAATCCGTTGAAAGAAATTTCAACTTTGACACCAAGAAAACACTGCTGCAAATTCGAATTCCACCAGCTCAAAACTCAACTGCTTCTGATCTAAAATTCGTGAGAACAAAGTATTTCTCGTACAGAGATTGACTGTATGGGCTTTTACCGGATATCTCACCTTCCAAAGGAAGGATGAATCCAGAGGCTACCTGGCCCGATTACAGACTCTGCCTGAAGAAATAAAATGTAAACACTTTCTGAATAATAGATCTGATGATCAACAGCTCTGATACCATGTAGAAATTTTGAATAATATGACACTTATTCACATAGATTATCCTGATTATACACTATTGTGGAATACATGCATAATACATAACCTCCTCTACATTGATCATCAATTTTGCAGTATTAAAAACAATGAAACATCAATCACATGCGCACATTAACACAGTATGTAACCCGTGGAATACATACAGCTGAAAACCACACACTATCTGTATATTATAATGATAGAGAACATGTAACAATACATAGTACAATACTCCTCACAAGTGCTCAGTACTATCTCCACCTGTTACACACAAACTAGCTCAGATCTGATGCCTCAAATCTCCTCCACTGTTTGCCTGCCTCCACTGCGCAATCCTGCATGAGAATCAATCACTATGTGAATTCGAATTCCCTTGGTATACTACGCAAGCCTCATTAGCAATCTCCATCCATGCATGTGCAAAA